>CM029533.1:36746406-37121406 GCA_017141395.1 Laodelphax striatellus | reverse complement strand
CTCACTGGCTGCTCGCTCTTCTCGTTTTTATTTGCATTTTTTTGCTTTATTCCACTCTATCCGTTTCTCGTTAAACGTCGTTCTGCTTCTGCGGGCAATTAAAATCTAAATATCCGTTATACTGGAACCGATTGGAAGTAGATTCACTCACTGCACTGCACTGCGCTGCCCCTGACTCGTTTCTCTTTTTCTTTAGTTCTCCTCCTCCTGGTCCTCCTCCTCCTCCGTCTTCTTCGTCTTCTTCTCCTTCTTCTTCTTCTTCTTCTTCTTCTTCTTCTTCTTCTTCTTCTTCTTCTTCTTCTTCTCCTTCCTCTTTTTCCTCTTCTTTTCCTTCTTCTTCTTCTGCATCTCCTTCTGCATCTCCTTCTTCTTCTTCTTCTTCTTCTTCTTCTTCTTCTTCTTCTTCTTCTTCTTCTTCTTCTTCTTCTTCTTCTTCTTCTTCTTCTTCTTCTTCTTCTTCTTCTTCTTCTTCTTCTTTTTCCTTCCTCTTCTTCGTCTTCTTTTTCTTCCGTTTCTTCTTCTTCTTCCTCTTTCAATCCACTTTTCGACTTCCTCAAATACTGTCACAACATTCACTCGCTACTCTTCAGATACCTGTCAATATTGTCTCATAACCTGTATTCGCAATACGAATATCATCGTTAAATGTCACATAATATGCTCGAGAAATTTCATAATATGCACGAGAAAACTTTGCTCATTATTTTCGATCAGCATCAGGTATTCTGGATCTCCTTGAATGCTGTGTTGAATTTTTCCAATTTCCAAACTGTCAGTGATTCTCATTATTATTTCGTGGAAAGACAAGCGGCGACAGACAAAATCTTGAGAATATTTCTACAGAAAACGTTTTTACTCGGGGTTAATTCAATACTTTTATTATTGCTATACCATTTGTTTGTTTGTCAATGGCTCAACAGCCCTATGTGGGCTTAGGCCTACCAGTGATGGGAACAAAGCACTGCTGAATAACATTGTGTTAAGCAGCTATATAGTGCAATGCAACAATTTAATATGCCTCCAAATATAGGGAGTGACTGACTATACCATAATGCATAATTATAAAAGACTGACTACCTGTATCTGTATCCCTAATATACTTGATCTGTGACCATACCTTCCTCAGTCACGTCTTTTACTTTCATAACAATAATTTATCTATTTTACCCTTTACATTTGGATTTTCAAAATACATTCTTTTTCTATCGTTACGTTGAAGTTATTCATAGAGTATATAATGGGTTCATTCACATCATCTCTCCACAGTACATAAAAAAGAATACATCTTTGGGCAATTGATCATTTTTCCGAATGTGATTTTTTATCAAATTCAATGTTGTCTCAGAAATACTGCGAACGATTATTGTTATTATTAGGAAACTAAATTTTCTCAAATAATGACACTAATATGTGACAACGGAGCTAGATCTAGAGCTCTGAAAAACGATCCTTTCAATCCAAAAGATGTTCATAACTGTTTTATACTAGATCTTCCCCAATTACACTGGTTTTATTTTTTTAAAGAACCAGTCAAAATCAGGAAACGGATAGACACATTCTACTCCGATAATGAATGAACGAAAGGAAACAAAACCGTTCAATCCAATTACTTATCACACACGAATTATTTCTCCAATTTCTTTGTTTGATCTAGAAGAGGAAACTGTAATGGAACATCCTCGGGTCAAAATTCGTACGCCGTTTTTTCACAAAAAGGAAGTCTTTTTCCAAACCTTTTTATTGTTTTCACTTCCTCTGATCGTTCTTTTTTTAATTGCATTTGGTTGTTGTTGTCTTTGTGTCGCACACACGATGCCAATTATAGAATCGGAAGACCGCAAAAGGGAAAGAATGAGAGGTGGATGGAGAAAAAGAGAAAAAGTTGAAATTCCGGAAACACACTTCTAGCGGAACAACGACAAATCTGACCCATATTGTGAATATAGGTATACAAGTACCTAGACTCGTATATCAAAGTATGCTAGAATCGTGTATATAGATATTCAATGAGTATTACGCTACATACTTGGTATTGAACCACTTAGTACGTGCAGCAGATAAAAGTATTCCATCTTTTTTGTCTCTGCAACTTGTTGATGTGCAAGTTGTATTGTAAATAAAAAGTTGTCTGAGAATCTGGTTTGATACGGTAAAGCGACAATAAAAGTGGTTGATCAAGAATGTGCTCTACTGTAGGTCTGTACTAGTACAGTTTATTCCACACAACATAGTATTGTACTATATACTAGGAGCAGTCACATTTCTCCGTGTACCCTGCAGACATCAATCAAAGCGGTTCTTGTCTCTTCATTCAAGCTCACCATTGAAAGGAAAGTTGTCACTTTTTCCCAGTCTGAACGGTTTCTCTCAATGTACCACTGAGCTAGATCTTATTTTTAGTTTTTCTGCCGACTGTGAAGTTGTGAATGTTGTGATTTACTGGTTGTTTGTTTTGAAAACTTGTTTCTAGATTGTTCCCGTCTTTGAACTTGTGAATGCTGTTGTGATGCACTTACTGCTTGTTCTGGAATTTCTCCTAGATTTGACATAAAATAGCCTCAGATAATAATTGAAAACTATAGTAGGCTGACAACACTTTATTCTTATGGTAGTTGCCAATTTCATAGATTTTACGAATTTTATTGATATTTTGCGAATAAATTGAACTTAAGGATCGTTTCGTTTTGTTTCAGGAGATAAGCCACATGCTTGCGAACTGTGCAACAAGAAATTCGCGCTAGCCTGCAATCTGAGGGCACACATGAAAACACACGAAGGTAAGTATTTGTATAATACGAGTCCAACTCAAATAAATTATAATGTTCTTTGAAAAATCTCAAACTGCCGTAAATTTCACTCTCTATACAGTCATCAGCCAAATCGGTTTGTGATGCTCATGTTATTCTTAGTATTCTTTGATGCTTAGAATCCTTGTGCTACCAAAGGAGAGTGATCATAGAAATCAGTAGACATCACAATGTATAAATTATGTAGGTCATTTATTTCGAAACTATTACAAAAATTATTTGACATCTTGTAGGTTCGGGCTCCCTGATTCATGTATAATTTGTACCAAACTGTACTAAAAGTAACAATAAGACTAGCGAAAACTACTCCTTGAAAACTATATTAGACAAATTCTTTGACATCTAGTGAAATCGGGTCCCCAGATTCATGTGAAATTTGTATCAATCTGTACTAAAAATCAATAATAATATTGAAAACTACTACTAAAGCACTACTCTGTCACGTTCATATTTTACCAGGTCTTGATGTCATGAATTTTCACCATGAATTTGTCATAAACTTTCTCCTCTACATCTCACAAACAACGCTAGTACAATTTAGTAAAATCTGTACTATTAAAAATTTAAATAATAAAATAATAACTTCAGTTTAATTTAGAATTCAGCTGAAATGAAACTGCCGTACTGAAAACAACAGGGTTCATATTCTAGCAGTTTAAGCCACGTGCGGTGGCCCCCCAATACATATCTGCTGGCAATATCCGTTCAGACATTGAATTGCAAATGCATCACGATCGAACTCGAAAAGCGGTTAGTGGTCGGAGCCAACTGAGGCATTTCAGAATGGATTATGATTGAAAGAGGGTAATTTACTCCTGGGATGAGAGGGGAAAAAGGGATATTATTTTCTCGAAAACTAGTTCCATTGAAGGATAAGAAGAAGAAAACGATGATGAGGAAGGAGAGAAAAAAAGAAGACGATGAAGATGAAGGGGGAGAAAAGTGCTGCCGTGGTTTGATCAGAGGCTGATGGGGCGCGTGGTTTTTATTATTATAACCTGTGCTGGGGCTATCTCGTGATTGGAGGTGTTTTACGCTCTGCCAACTATGACGCCACTCGTTCTATATTCTTCTTTTTCCTGTCTTCCTCTTCTTCTTCTTCTTCTTCTTCTTCTTTCTTCTTCTTCTTCTTCTTCTTCTTCTTCTTCTTCTTCTTCTTCTTCTTCTTCTTCTTCTTCTTCTTCTTCTTCTTCTTCTTCTTCTTCTTCTTCTTCTTCTTCTTCTTCTTCTTCTTCTTCTTGCATTGAATTTCACAAATGCAATAAATTTATAGATCAATAAATCAATCTTCCTTCTTGTTCATCTTATTCTCCTTCTCTCCTCTTCTTCTCTTTCTTTTTAATCCATCACCCTATCTCATTGAGCTCATTTCTCTCATTATGCTTTATAACATTGTTCGTCATGTTTTTCTCTAAATCTCTGTTTTGTTTCACTTGGTAGCTGTTTCTTGTTCATCTTTTCAATTATCCTTTTTCATCTCTATAACCTTCTTTTTCTAGTATTCTTTTACATTTTTGTTCTTTATCTCTTTTCTCTCGTTTCTTCTACTCGTTTTCCGTCTACTTATTTCTCTATTCTCTCCACTTACTCACTCTAGTCTTTTTATTCCTTTCCTTTATTTTCCTGTTCCTCGTCTACTATACTTCCTCCATCATTTCCTTTTCTAATGATTCCTTCCTTCTACCACTTCTACTGTTCCTCTACTTGTTCCTCCTCTGTTTTCTCCACTCACTTATTCTGGTCTCCACTCACTATTCCTCTCCTTTCTTTTCCTGTTCCTCATCTACTAATCTCCCTCAATCATCTCCTTTTCTAATTATTTATTTCTTCTTCGTTTTCTTCTAATTCTTTTCATCTACTTATTATTATTCTTTTTTCTTCACTTACTCATTCTTGTCTTCTAATTTTTCTCCTTCATTTTCCTGTTCCTCCTCTACTAGTCTCCCTCCATCATTTCCTTTCCTCTCCATCATTTTCGTGTCTCACATTTAGATTCCTTTTCTAATATTATTCCTCTGGTTTACTTCCTTTCTTTTACTTATTCTTTTTATCTACTTATTCCTCCTCTAATCTCTCCACTCACTCATTCTTGTATTCTAATTCCTCTCCTCTATTTTCTTGCCCCTCCTCAACTATTCTTCCTCCATCATTTCCTTTCCCAATCATTCCTCTCTCTCTCTCTCACTCGTGGCTCGCGTCTAGATTGCATCTCTATAAAATGCGCCGCGCTGCCACGAGCCTCGGGGCGATTTGGCAAGCACACCGGATGAGTTCGGTTCGGTTGCCGTGGTTGTGAGGGGGGGTAGGTAGGGAATTCAGAGCGGCAGTTTCCGATTCAATTGAAGTGTGTGCAGATAGTAGTTGACTTTTGAAACTGGTCGGGCGGCGGAGGGGTAAGGAGGGGGTTTATGATGATGATGAGGAGAAAGAGCTGCTTTGCTCCATTAGCAGGGCGCCACTTGATGCTTCCAGTTTCTCCCCTACTTCTTTTTCTACTTTTCTCTCTCCTTTTAATTCTTATTCTTGTTCTTCTTCTTTTACATCTTCTCCTCCTTTTTTTTCTTCTTCTTCTTCTTCTTCTTCTTCTTCTTCTTCTTCTTCTTCTTCTTCTTCTTCTTCTTCTTCTTCTTCTTCTTCTTCTTCTTCTTCTTCTCCTCCTTCTTCTTCTTCTTCCTCTTCTTCTTCTTTTTCGTCCTCCTTTTCTTCTTCTTCGTCGTCGTCCTCCTCCTCCTCCTTTTCTTCTTCATATTCATAGATCATAAAGATGAAAAAATCATGTAAATTCTCAATAGTGAAAATTTTATAATCGTTTATTCACTAATCAGCGTTTATTAACATAAATAATACTATAGATGTGTATTATTCAATAAATTTATTGATATGATTCCAATAGATAGAAATTGGCGATACTGATTCATACTATACAAATACTGATGCAACAATAACACTCAATTTATTTCGACTCGACTGTTATATTGTCTGTAAGGTGTATTAAAATGAAAGCAGCACAGATTGGTCTAGAACAAAAGTATATTATTTTAGAATTACTACAGGTTTGTCCCCTGTATCATTAGTATTACTTCTACTCCATAAGTACAGTGTAGGAAAAATCTTGTTCAACAAATGCGGGATTCATTTTAAAAGTGATGATTAGTGATTTTTAGGGTCCGTCCATTACTGGGCTGTATGACATTAGCTGTGCTATTTTTTGAAAATCACCATCGGCCCAAAGTCAACCTTTTTCGCCAAAATTCACCCGCCCCGAATTTTCGGGCAAGTTAAGTACCGACCGTCTATGAAGTGAGGCGACGAATATCTTTCGATCTAGAAGGCTGTGGCATTCACTTGATTGCAGGTTCAAGAGATGGAGGAATTGATAGCACCATTTCAAAGTTGACCGCAGAGATTGGTAGCTGTAGTTTGAGTTGATTATAGTAGAACTTGTGATTATAGTGGACTATGTGGTTATAGTGGCATCATCCACATATTACGAGACGAACCCTTTTCATTAGACCAAAACTATAAGGTTGCAATATCTAGACGCCATTGAACTGAATTAAATGTCACTTTCGTCGCTCGATCGTTAAATAACGAAAAAATTATAGACCTGATCCAGATTCCTGCAACGTTAGATGGGTGGGTTGGGAGTTGATATGGATTTAATGTCCTCAGACGATAGTTTGTAAGATTCTTGACATTCTTCGGTGATATTTCAAGATAGTGCTGCTATGAAAACTAAAAGAAACATTCCGCCTAGATCATTCACTATTCTCTCTAATTATTACTTTGATGTGAGGTTGTCTCTAAATGGATTGAAGGTTCCTCAAACCTCTCAACCACGTTTTGCATGATATTATATGTATTATTGTTGTCTATGTTGCAATCTAATTTGAAATATGTCACTAATATCTTATAATTCGACTGAAATTGATCACTAACAGAGGTTGAGATGGGACCAACTCGTCTCTTCAAGTGAAATGGATAGAAAATATTCTTTATTCGGTTGAGTTAAGACTAGAGAGTCTTCTCTACCATTCATCTATTAAAGCCACGTTCATTCATGTCTATGTTTTGTTTCCTAAATAATTAGTTTGTTATAACAATTAATTGAACGAAAATCCTAATTAAATGCTATATAATACTCTGAAGATTTCCGCTACTCCTTATATTGCAGTGCGAATATTGATAATAGTTTGTTGTTTCGAATTGAATTTTTATTTGATAAATTAACAAAAAAATTAATTGATTTGAATAAAACAATATTCCTTTTATTTTTTGTTACAGGAGACGCTCAGGAAGAATGCGTTCGTTGCGGTAAGGTGTACTTGTGCGCCAGTAATCAGCTAGCCCACGGCTTCTGCGGCAGCTGCTATGCCAGCAGTCAGGGAGGAGTGTTGCCTCCCCAGGTGGGAGGAGGAGGAGTTGGAGGTGGAGTCAAGGAGGCGGCCTCCTCACCCTCCTTGCGATCGTGCGGAGACTCGGATGACGGCGAGGAATCGACTGGCACCGAGGAACGCGACGATGAGGAGGAGATACATCCTGTCTAGACATGGGATGGCACCTGGTGCACGGGGTTCTCGTCGTGGTGGAAGTCGTGAACTGAAAATTTCAAATTTCGAAATTTGAAATATATTATGAATTGTTCAATAGTATTTATTGTTCGTTGTTTAAGTGTAACTTTGAAATGTTATGGAACTTTGAAAGTTGTAAATAAAGATGCTCATAGTATAAACATTATCATGGAATACACAGAAATATGATACAATTCAAGAGCAGATGGGAATTGAATCGGTAATACAATATTTATTTTGTTCTTGATAATACATTCAATGATCGGTGAAAATGAACTTGATGTAAGAAGATTACTTGAATCATTGTAAACTTGTCAAAATGGAATTGAATAAATTTTTTTTAATGATTACTTTGTAATCGTACTCGTATGGAGGTAGACTTGGGTTCTTTAACTGTATACTATTCGCAGCGTACAGTGAAAGATACTTGAAGAATTTAGTTGTAGGCGTGCAATGGATTTGAATTGAATGAAGTCGCCAAATCATTGTATCATTGACACTTCTAAGATGTTTGTATAGTTGATTTGAAATTAGGATGAATTGACATGAAATATTGAGCTGTAAAACTACATTCAATTTATGAGGAATTCAGGAATTCACAATCATACTTTCAATTCTTAACTAGAATAGTTTGTAGTCGGAATCAACTGCAATCAGTCTGAACTAGAATTTTTCAGCTTGTATCCGTAGTAATTGGAATAGGACTGAGATGAAGTTTCTTTTCCTAAAATGATGGACAAATTGAAATTTCCAAGGCTTATGCAATAGGTGTCAAGCCGATTATTGTGCTGATTCCTCTTGTAGAGCAGCCTACACTCTTGTTGACTTGTGTTTGCACTTGTACAACGGAAGTTGAGACTGCTCTACGACAGTTCCACAACTATATTGGTAAATTGGACAAGATGCTACTAGCAATACCACTAAACACTTTCTGGGTTTTAATGGCATTGCCACTAGCCTTATTCTTCCATTAATTTTATAATTTATTAAAAGCAAGTATAGCTTCATCTCTGTGCCCTGATTGACTGCTGATATAAAAATTTATTGAAAAGTTTATTCATCTTTGTGTCTTGATTGAGTGTGACTGATTTTTAGAACATTTATTCTTCATTGAGGTATTGTGAACAAATATTATGAGATACATGATTCACGCCACATATTGATATGACAAAAACTGCGACCACATAATTCAAATTTGAAATAATATTCCACTTATTATGTGGTCGCTGGATAAAACATGTGATAACACGTGATAACAGGTCCTTTATCACTCTAAACATTCCCCTTAATTTTTATTTTTTGAAATGTGTTTGATATGATGTAATGTATTTGTATTTTTGTCTATGTGTTCTTTGTTGTGATCTAGACAGCTGTGTCTGTGTGTATAATTTCAATTTTGTAAAAGTGATTTCATTAAATTTAAGTTTGTAGTGTAGTTTAGATTTGGTAGAAATTATTTATTCAGATCAGTACGGTACTTAGATCGTACAGTAGGTTATTTTTTTGAATAGGATAGATTGGGAGATTCTAAACTATAGAATTGAAGAAAGCTGCAGTTGTTCCATGCTGGAAGATTATTGTGCCCTAAAATATAATAATAATGGGATTTTATTTATCATATATTCATTGATTTTTGCATAGAAGTCCATCTTAAATTTGATAATATTAGGCTAAATTAAAGAATTTAAACAAAAGAAGAACGAAGCAATCTCCTCAAATTCCTGAATTGAGGCCCGTATTCACCATCTCAGTATAAACTGAGTTTATAGGAATTATAGTTTAAACCTGGTAGATCCACAGTGTAAGCCTACAGGTATTTCAAGTTTCAACCAAGTTTTAGCTACGTTTAGTTGAACTCAGTTTTCTGAATGGGCCTGAGTTACAATATTATAATACAATATTTATATGGGCCTGTATTATAATTATTATTATTATATATTATATCGATGTTCTGTAACATAAAGTCCAACAATTTTCAAGGTTTTTGATAAGGACAATAACGTATTCATCATCTTGATCCCACACTTTCCTGTGATCGATGAGAGTACCTAACCTTTTTAATAATTGTTCCTCTTTTTTTGTCGGTTCTTGTGAGATGTAAGGCCACCCCTGATTGGTGCAGACTATCCATCTTCCGCTGTCTGAACTCAGTAAGCCTCTCTGAGCGGAGCGTGTTGTGTCAGACTGTCTCTTTCATTCGCTTCTTCTTTATTTTCCCTCTCTTTCTCTCTCATATTCGCCTCTTTTTCCTAACCTCCGATCAGCGAACATTCCATGCTGACCGGTTAGTTGACGGCTGATCTCCAGTCAAGCGCACTGCTGGCCAGAGGAGACTGGTCAGTGGTTATTTTAAATTGTCAATTTTTTTGGTTTTAATTTCCATTTTATTCACAACTAATTGAAGTGAACAAACCGTGCTAGCTTAAACGACACGCTAAATTTACTCTTGAACCTCTTCTTAAGCTATTTTATATCTGCATATTACAGATATATACAACATATTTTATTATTCCTCTAATAACACACAAGAATCACTGTACAATGTGTTCTTATCAATTTTGAGAGAATTTAATTCCAATTGTCTAAATGGATAAAAACTGGGGGAAAAGGACTTACAAGACTAGTGTAGCCTATGCTATAATGATAATATTGTATAGCAGGATTCTTTTAAATTGTCAGAAAACAGCTGATTGATGTACGCTCGTTTACTAACGTTAAATCAGCTGTTTTCTGACAAGTTAAAAGAATCCTGCTATATATAATGAAGCAGTCTGTGCACAGGATTTTCCCGTCGGGTATTTTGTATTTTGAAATCTTCCAATCTATTCGTAGAAAAAATGATCAAGTAGAACTTGTGAAGTACATGTAAAGGCCTATCTTCGAGTTAGAAAAGTTTAATAGATTAGATTTGAAAATGCGTATTTATTTTCATGGTATTAAGCTCATTTCTATGTTATTTATTATTGCACAGCGTTTATTGTCGATCAATAAAATAGTAAGAAAATATTGTGATCAATATGCAGCTCATGAAAGCTTTAGCACTTATTTTGTAAGCAATTCTGTAATATTCTGTATAATATTGTTGCATATTTATTTATAATTTCTGACAATTTAAGTCTGTTTCATTATTCTCCCGCATGATGGTACTAGAAATTTGTAAATTTATTCCAACTATGAATTTTGTATCATCTTGATAATATTATTGATATTAGTTTATCTATTTTTTCAAGATTGTGAGTATTGAATTAGAATTAGTGCTATAAAGATAGTAACAAAATCTCGATAGATTATAGTTCTCTGATGTATTTATTATTGTTCATAGTGTACTGAAAAATATTTGTGATAGCTTTTATTATTTTCTTGAATTCATAGAATTGAAACAACATTGTTATTGTGATTCTTTCCTGTTTATCATTCGCTTTTACGGCAAGTGCACTTATCATGGATTCAATCCTCTTTGAAAATTCATACTAATTATAATTATTCAAAACTTTATTCTCAGCTTTACTTCAATAATTTTATGTTATAATTAATTTCTTACAATCAATCACAAACAATCTCCTAATAAGACTGAAATAGACAATACGAAGGGAAATTTAGTTTTAAAGCGAAATTAAGGAATGAAATGTAATGTTCTTATCCTACTTATGTCTGATCTCAAAGTTTTAATTTGGTAAACATCGAACTTCACTGTTTCAATGACAAAATTACAGTAGTTTATGATTATCAAAAATGAACTTACACAGAATTCGTATTTTGAATGTTTTTGTACACAAAGTCGCACAAGACTCCAATTTTACTGGATTAAAAATCGAGATAAATATTTTTTTGAATTCCATATTCTTCGGATTTAATTCCTTTTACAATTAATTTATCTTTGTAATGTATATATTTCTGGTACAACTCTGAATTGAAAAAAATTGAATCACTGTTCGATAATGTAATATATTTATTTAATTATCATTTGTGTTATATTTTTACAACGAAAAAGCATGGTTAAGGATTGCTTTAAAAAATTAGAACTGTATGACATTTTATTAATATAAGTACATCATCATGTATCTCTATTTTATCTCTAGTCATGTAAATTGTTAAGGATTGCACATAGAGCTATCGGAAATACTATAACATTCATTATTTAATTACAAACTATTTTCATCAATAAATGTATATTTTGGATTAATCGTTGTCTATTCATTTCGCTCAATTTCCCACTTTCCATTTTTCCCTTTTTCTCACTTCCACTTTTATTTCCTACTTCCAGTATTTACTAGTGGCTAACTTATTCCCTATAGGTCCACACCCAGTGTGGTTGAATGGAAGAAGAATTATTTCTGCTATAGTGCGATTCACGTCAAGAAGTCAGCATTGCTTAGATGGGAGTTTGCTATCCTTGTTCAGCACAAGGCAGTTGCTGATGTCTCTCTATCCTATTCGCACTGTGCATAGTTGCCGCACTGTGCATTGTTGTCGCACACAGTCCCAACAAACACGTTTGGTGCAGTTTTCTCTTTCTCTCTCAATGAAACTTGGCATCAATGCTCCTCATATAAACAATACTGACTTCTTGACGTGAATCGGACTATATCTATCTATCTAATGCCAAGCGTCAAATTAAATGAATCTGATAGTAGGTGATTTAACGAGAACTATCCACCAAAAACACTATTGATCTTCGTAGAGTCACTTTGAACTCATTTTGAGCTTTCAAATATTTAAATGTGATTGACTCTCGTGTAATCGGCTGTAAATGCGGAAAAACACAATCATTCTGAGTCTGTTTTTAAAAACTTAGAAGTCCCGTGAAACCGGAAAAAGGCGAATACTCCCTAAACATAGAAAGAAGGACTACTATGCCATATATACTTCAAAATGTAGTGTACTGCTCGAGTCCAAGCTCCGTGTCCCTGACAGCTGAAGAGGAGAGACGAAGAGTGCTATAAAATACACTACAAAACCCAGTTTTCGATGACGTATTGCATTCCTCCCAGGGACACGGAGCTTAGACTCGGGCAGTACGTCCACCTTTTTCCTGTATTATAAGGCTACTAAGTTTTTATGAAATATGTCCCGTATATCATTACAAAAAATGTTACAATTTAGAACCAAAGCAGATGTATAGGCTATCTGCCTTGTAGAAAAATTAAGTAGGAAATGAAAAATAAATGTAGGAGAATGGAGTTAGTATAAAATTAATAAACATGAGAATAATAACCCAGCAAAACATGTTGTTTGATAAGTATAAGCTCTATTTGAAGGAGGTGGGCAATATACACTTATCTGTGGGTTCAAGTTAGTGGTCATTAGCCTTCTCTCTCGCTGGAAAATGACCGGACTGGAATAATATTAGATGACTGGAAGTACGCTGTATTCTCCAGCTCCAGCAGTCACTCACTAATCGACTCCAGTGAATGCATTAATAAGCGAGTCTCCAGTGTTGATGGCTCGTTGACGAGTGGAACAGCAACGCAGATAAAAAACTGTTTCGAGGAAGAAATCAACTAGTCAGTTGTAGTCAACTAGTAGTAGTAATCAGTAGTTGATAAACCAGTTTAAACATCAACGTGTTCATTCAATAAGGAGTTTTTTGTTCAACTGTTCTCCCTTGAATAAACTAGTGAAATAAACTACAAGTGATTTACGAAATTAATAGAGAAATATACAGTACTTTGATATCGGAAAAGAGATACTATATAAAAATGGTTTTCATCCGTGGCGAAGCGTAGTATACTTATTTTGGTATACTTATTTGGATGACCAAATAAATATACCACGCTTCGCCACTAGTTTTCATGTCTATTATTTTATGCAGTATAGCCATTTCTTACTGAACACTTAATTGGAAATATACAGTACAAGGAAATAATAGACCTATCGAAGCAATACAAGACCTATCGAATAGCAATAGAACAAGCAAATAAATATCGATTCTGAACGTTTTATTGATAGTTATCGATTCTTATGTTTTATCGAGCTGTATCGATGAGAAAACATTCATCTCACTAATAAATAATAAAATAAAATAATTCTTCATTTTGGAAAAGACAATACAAGTTGCATGGAATATACAGTATAGGCATCAAGAATAGTGTACATATCATAAACATACAAAGTACTAGAACAAAACAATGCACTTTTATTGATTATGAGATAAATAGTATAATCCAAAATGAGAGATAGGCCTATTGCTTCCTAAATTAAGAGTCTGTTCTCTGTGGTTGCAACAAGCAATATTTAATCCATTATCAATATTTTGATCCATGATCATTTCAAAGCTAATCAAATGGGATCATGTGATTCAAAATATTTGATCCAGGTTGGTGCACCTAGGCGTACACCGGTTAGATCAAGACAAGACGAGATAGTCACGTTTAGTCACAATGTTCATAGTTGCTTATGAAGCAACACACACCGATTAGTCATTGCATAGGTGCGTGTTGCTTCATTAGCAACTATGTTAATTACTGTGACTAAACGTGACTAATCTCGTCTTGTCTTGACTAACCGGTGGACGCCTAGCCTTAAGAGTCTGTTCTCTGTGGTTGCAACAAGCAATATTTAATCCAATATCAATATTTTTATTCATGATCAGTACAATGCTAATCAAATGGGATCATGTGATTCATAATAGTTGATCCCGGTTAGTGCACCTCAACATAAGAGAATTAAGGGACACTCTTCATTGTACCCTAATCTTTTATTTTTTAAATTGAATCTAGCCTCTAGTTAGAACGTCAATTGAAACGTGAACTGATTTGACTGTAATCAGTCGTAGACTAGAATCAGTTTGGCAAGCTGACTAAACCGTTATCTCGTTGATTGTATTAACCGTTGATTCAACTTATTAGTTGATTTAACGTCTTCAGCAACTGGATTCGGTTATGGGTTGGGCAGCCAAGCCACATTGAAGATCTCCTATTAATCTTGGCTCTGATGCATTAAGATGGGGCCGTCAGTAAGCCGGTATTTATCTTTGGAATGGAATATTCTATTTTCCAGTACAAATTGCCGGGTTACCAGGTGTTTTACTGATGATCTTGGTTAGGATGGGTGGCCGTATCATGTCTGGGTAATTGAGTACATCTATGTGGGATTATGTTTTGAAGAAAATCGAATTGAAAACAAAGAGGAGAATACCTGAGTAGTTGCTTGTATATTATTTTTTACAGTAATTTCCCTCAATAGAAGAAGGCTGAGAAGAAAACTATAAGAAAAATAAAAAAGGAGGGTTAGCTTGTTTAGAATTCACAATATTACCGAATAATCTGCGGGGTAACTTACAGATTACGGTTAACAGAAGCCAGTGAAGCCATTTTGCAGTGTAACTTTCAAACAGCAATGCTGGTACAATTATTTTAAGCAATAAGTTAGTGCATATTTTTTGGTTCGAATAATTGAAGTATTGTTTAACGTTTCCCCAGTATAATTTGATAGTATACAAATCTAATTTCCAAAGAAAAAATTGAATGATCTGAGTTTGAGAAAGAGAAAAGTGACACAGACTCAAATGTTAGGGAATAAGAAATCTGTTAATCTCAAATAATTCGAAAAAGTGTAACCTTTCATTACTTTATCTACTAATGAAGTACAGTACATTTTAAATCACTCAAAGTTCTTTATTAACCTTAGTCTATTAGAAGGGAGCCTCCAAAATTGTTGAAGTTATCTATCTAGTTTTTAAACTCATCACATTCTCCGACAGGATATTAAAAGAATAACACAAGTTTTGAGCATTTGAAACTTTTATTCATACAAGAAATAAGCGTTAATAATCAACTCTTCATTCATCATCTTATGATGCTGAGTTGTTAACAATATTTTTGATGAACTCTAGTTAGATTTTCATGAAATACGTAATAGTTTGCTGGCATTTACACGGACGTTCCCGACACATTCTTCTTCAAATTTCAGTTGGAAAATGGATTTCAAGTACTGAATTATTTGATTTTTAAAGACTTGGAACTTTGCTGTTGTGATGGCCACATAAGAATTTGGTTTTTGCTTGGGTAATAACGATAATGATTAATGATAAGAGATAAGTTTCAGGAGTCTGATTTCAAATACGACTCTACTTATTCTAGTTTATCAGTCGACTAAAGCTCTAGAATTAGTTAAGATCAACTCCATCCATGCGAAATTGTATTTTAAATCACAACTGCATGATATAAGATACCTCTACAAATTGAAAGGAATCTGAACACCTTGGAAGTGCTTTACTCAACGGCGGTATCACAAAGCTGCATTCCTCTGCCTCTGTTTTTTCTTCTCTTTTGCAAAAAGATTCTCTTGCCAAATTCCTTCTTTCGCCGACAGACATCTCTTCTCTTTGCTCTGTCAATCCTCCTCGCAATTAGCGGAGCTTCTGGTGCCAGCTGCTATTCAATTTCACTCTTTTTAAAAGTATGTGATTTGCATGGCAGTGGATACACGGAAAATTAGCGCTAACCACTCTTATAGATGTACTACAGTATGCAGTATTGTCTTTTATCTGTACCGTAAAGGTATTTACTACCTGTTAGTCAGTGTCCTATAAGAAATATTATCCTATAGGAAATATACCCGGCGATGACCAAACAAGCATACCACGCTTCGCCACGGCTGTTAGTAATGCTAGGGAGAGTATTGAAATCAAATTGAATTTTGAATAATATTTGATGCTCTATTGAAACCACTAGATGAGCAAATGTCTTGGTTTGATCATAATTACTTCTCCCTATGTTAAAAATCATAAATATGAGGCATACAACGTACATAAATTTTAAAACTTACAAAGGAAACAAAAAATTTCTGATTAAAACTGATGGGAATAACATTGAAGAGATTGTTTTCAATATCCTGTATCAAAATAATTCAAATGTGAAACAACAATAATATTATTGGTGTGAGTTGGTTTCAACTAATGACATTTCGTCAAGTTGTAACAGCTTATTGGCTTTCTATTACCTACGTCGTTAGCCAATAGGAAGGCACGATTATTTCAGAGCTATTGACAAAATGGCGGTACTCGCTGCTGATTGGCTGAAATTATTACGTCATACTATGACGAAGAACAGCTCTCTCATGTTATTTATTCTGTTTTGCAGTACAGACAATGAATACAGAATCAGTACTTCAATAGAGGTACTTTATTTTTACAGAAATAGTACTTAGAAGTACTAAATTTATTAGCAAGAAGAAAATAATTGACTTAAATTGAAAATTGAATAGTTCAATGTGACCACAAAAAATGCAAAATACTGCCCTTCAAGTAGTTTGGTAACGAAGATTGATATCAAGGTTATCATCCACTATAATATTTCTCTGGATTCATTTTTCTCTTAACCACAGTCTATCAATTTCGAGCCACTTGTTAATGCATGCTTCAGGGTAATCCACCATTTTCAATTTTCAAATCACGTACGCATTTAGGCCGACTACTGTTCGGCATAACTGCTGTGCCCCAAGGCCACATTGCTAGCAGATATGTGATTGTTTCAAACTTCCAAATTCATTTCGACATTAATCGTGAACAGGGTAGCAGCAGATAATAATCAACAGTGATGATAGCGTAAAGCGAGTGGAAAACAGATAGATGATAATGGAAATTTGATGATCCAGGTAGCAGAAAAGGGTAGACCAGAAGTGAGATAATTTTAAAAAAAGAGGAGGAGAGAAGGAAGAGGTGAAGGAGGAGGAAGAGTTGGGGAATGTGCAGGAGGAAGAGGAAGAGGAGAAGGAAAGAAAGAAGAGAAGAAGGAAGAGGAGAGGGAAAAGGAGATGGAAGAAAAGAATGAGGAGAAGCAAGAGGAGAAGAAGGAGATGGGTAGAGGAGAAGTAGGAGGAGGAGGAGAGGAAGGAGAGGGGTAGAGGAGGAGTAGGAGTAGGAGGAGGAGGAGGAGGAGGAGGAGGAGGAGGAGGAGGAGGAGGAGGAGGAGAAGAATAATATTTTTGGAGAAATTCTTGGCAATGAAATCAAAAGATTTTGGAAATAACCTGATTTTGAGTAAATTTATGAAGAAAACAGGTTTTGGGATAACTCCTTTTTTCCTTCACTTGATATTGTGAATTTTATCTAACGAATGAATGAATGTGAGATGAAAGCAGAGGAGGATGCAAAAGGAAGTAATGAAGTTTTTGAGGTTTCTAACAATTGAGGCTTTTTTGGGAGGAGTTGATGATAAATCTTGAAACAGCTAACTGAGGTATTCCAGAAAAAGACTAGTGTTGCATGTTGTCATAGTGTTCTTTGTTAGTTCAATTTTGCTATTTGCTCGGTTGACAGGACCCATCTTGTACAGGATGAATCGGCATAGAACATTAATTTATATGAGGCCTAATGATCACATTAAATTCTACTACTAAAGATTAGATTAGAACAGATTTCATCAAGCTAAAAATATAGTACCATAATAGGTAAGTGATAATTCTAGCTCATACCTAGAACTGTAAGAATGAAAAAAAAGTCATACAAGTCAAAAGAAATACAGGAAAAGGGTTCGACATTGAAGTTCCAACTGTATCCATTTCAAAAGAAACAGGCTGTTGAAAAGGATGGCAATAACAGAATAGAGAAGAACAAAAATTGGAGAGAAAGAACAAGACAAAATAAATAACAAGGTTGGCGCATGCGCCATGTACAAAAGATATGAAGCACGCAATACAGTGCTTAACACAGGGGCTCGGGGCTTCACTGAAAATTGTTTTATAATGCCCTTCATTTATTTATATCGAAACGATTTTGCATTCTTAATTGGCTGTTTCTGTTAATGCTGTTTTTTCTCCATTCTTAATTTCCCATTCTTCTAATCCTTTACTTCTTCTTCTTTTTCTTCTCCACCTTATCCTCTGTTCATTTTCACTTTTCTTCTCCTCAACCTTCTTTCTCTACTTCATCATCCTCATCCTATAACAGCTGTTAATTCTGTTACTCTCCTTACTCCTTCTTTTTCGTTTCTTTTTCAGGTTCTCCTTCTTCAACCACTTATTTTCCCCCTTATTCCTCTTTCTCCATATTCTTCTTCTTTTTCATCTTCTTTTCGTCCTTCTCCTTTGGATTTCTCTTCATCTCCTACTTTTCCTTTAATTTCCTCTTGCCCTTCTGTCTCTGCTCATACGTTCTTCAGTCCCTTTTCCTCAGTCTTCTTTTTCCTTCTCTTCTTTCTTCCCCACCCCTTGTCACCCTTCTTCACTACCTTCTCTTTTCCGTTCTCAATCTCCTCCTTCTTTACTTTTTATTTCTTCTTTTCTTTCTTCTTTTTTTACTTTTTCTTCTTCTTCGTCTTCTTCTTCTTCTTCTTCTTCTTCTTCTTCTTCTTTTCTTCTACTTTTTCTTCTTCTTCTTCTTCTTCTTTTACTTCTTCTCCTCTTTCTCCTTCTTCTTAGCCAATAACCTTCCTGCAGATAGGCGCTTAGCGGAATATATCATAATATCCTATGAAGCCTTCTCAATTAATCGACTCGTAGTGTAGCCGGTCAGATGGAAGTGAGGAACAATATCATTAGTGGACACTTCAGGTTTGGTGTAGTAGTAGCCCAAGTAGCTTTGACCCATGCAAACCAGGCAGCTAAGTGACTGACAATTCATCTTGCACTTGTCTTCGATTATAATACTGAACTCTTTAACTCTTTCTTCTTCTTCTTCTTCTTCTTCTTCTTCTTCTTCTTCTTCTTCTTTCCTTCTTCTTCTTCTCCTTCTTCTTATTCTTCTTCTTCTTCTTCTTTTCTTCTTCTTTCTTCCTCTTCTTCAGCTTCTTCTTCCTCTTCTTCTTCTACTACTTCTTCTTGTTTGTTTGTCAATAGCTCAACAGCTCTATGTGGGCTTAGGCCAACCAGCTGGTTGCCAGTTTCACATCCACTTGACTGAATCAGCAGAGGTGAATGATCATTTACCAGAGAAGATGTAACGCGTGGTTAGCACATTGACATCTCTTACAAGTAATCAGTTCAAATGAAGCTTGTTCTATTTGATCAAATTCCATACAAAACTTAATTGTTTGAAACTTAAAACGAAACGCTTACCTAAAATCTGACTCAGTCAAAGCACAAACTAGAGATGAGTAGAGAGTTATACCTGCTATTCTGTGGTCGAAGATACTAAGGTCTCTCGACATGCAACGATGCATAATCAACGATCATCAATTATCATCAACAGTCAGCGGGGGAAAAATCAAAACAAAACTAAAACTCTGTGTGGGTTAGATAAATAGAACTATCACCGCTCAGTCATTAGCATAAACAAACTCCTCAGGATGTATCAGTACTTTACCGAAAGTGGGGAAAGAGAGAGAGCGGGTGTGATTGATTGTTGGGTGCATGCAGCAACCGCAGAAGAAGAAGAAGAAGAAGAAGAAGAAGAAGAAGAAGAAGAAGAAGAAGAAGAAGAAGAAGAAGAAGAAGAAGAAGAAGAAGAAGAAGAAGAAGAAGAAGAGAAAAAAGAAGAGGAAGAAGATGAAGGAGAAAAAGAAGAGGAAGAGAGGATAGCTCCTGCTCCATTAATTCACCTAAACATCTTTTTGACATTCAACATACTAAATTAGCCGCGCTATGCTATCGGTAAATGCCACTCAAATAGATAGATCACTATGTATAGCCTTTATGTACTTGACATTTCACCTCGGAAAGAGATCGAAATTGAGAAAAAAAATAGATCTATTAATCATTGTCTGTTATAGTTATGTATATATTTATACAGCTCCACATACATATTGCACAGAAGCATAATTTACAGTTTATCCCAGGGACCTGACATCTCAGGGACTGGAAGTAAGAGAAATAAGGGGTGTAGGATGACTTTAGTTTCCGGACGGACTTTTAGCGTTGTATTTGAAAACATCGTAAATTGATAATAATTACAACTGATTCTGATTGAATAGCGGATGGTTCAAAAGCTTGATTCACGCATAACGATATTAGATCAATGATATTGAAGAATAATCCGAAAGTTTGATACACGCGTAACGATATTAGAAGCTAGCATTATTAGTGAATTAGTGAATAACCATTCTAACCTGTAGTAGAGAATCATACCTACTTCTACTCAAACCAACCTAAAAAACAAAGAATCTAACAAAAATTTTATATTTTGCCGTAAATATCACCCATATTCTCTCAACAGTTTTGATTTATACCGCAAAATATACCATAAACTTTTAAAAGTCTTTATGAAAATGAAACTTAACCTAAAAGCTCTGAATTCAAATACAGCGCCAAAACTCCGTCCGGAAACTAGAGTCTCAGCCGGAAACTAGAGACTCAGCCTACACCCCTTTTTAACATGGGGAAGATACAATATTTCCACTCCGTCTATGACAGCCCCCTGGTTTATCCAGTTTGAAAATTTGAAGGTGGTTTTATGTGAAGATGGGTTATTGAAGTGAAGGGTTTATGAATTCCAAGAAAGTTCAGAAAAGGCAAGAAAGCCTTGAAGTGCCTGACTTCTGAATCAGTACTTTGTACTTGTATTGTTTTGGAAGTAATTGAGATGGATCAAAGTTGTTGATAAACATAATCAACCTCTCTAACATCGTAATTCAACTCATTACTTCCATAAATTGATATTCAAAGGTAGGGAATGTAACTTTAGATTTCTTAAGATATCCGTTAGTATTCTATAGTTTCTTAAATCGGTTATAGTAAAGAGTAATAGTAACCGGAATACTTTGAAAGCTACAAAAACGTTTTCAAAATAGAATTGTCCATTTATTTTGAAAGTGCGTTCAAATAACTACACATTCCCCAAAAAATATTCAAACATCAATGTCACATAAGATTTGATTCAATAACACTCACCTAATAACGATATACTTGTAACTTGTAACTTGTAACCTTGTAACAATGTCAATGCTGAAGATTCTAGAATAATCTATGATTGTGCAAAAATTGGACATGGTAATGTGGAATTGGGCATTTCTATATTGATTCAAATTAATTTAAATCACTACAAATGAAGTAATTTAATTCATTTTTAAACGACTGTGTTACATGAGAGTCGATGCAATAATGCTGAATTGTTGATAATCCATCTTTGACCTTGTGTCAATGTCAATACTGTTGTAGCTTCTAGAACAATCAATGAGGATAGAAGTTTGGAATTGGAAATTTCTATCAAACAATTCAAACCAAGCAAAGTTGACGAAATTATATTCAAACAACAGTGTCTGATGAGGTTTGATCCAATTAGACTTATTTGTTCATTAGACTTGTTTGTTTATCCACCTTTGACCTTGTGGCAATGTCAATGCTGGACTTGGGTATTTCAATTCAAGGTCAATTTTATTTATTCCAGTAGAATTGTTAATTTTTCTTGAAAGTGAGTTCAAATTGGGCTGAATTAGCAAGAAAAATATTTTGAACTATAGTTTCCAATGAAATTAGAATGATGTGATAACACTAAATTGTTGATAATCCACCCTTGACCTTGTGACAATGTCAATAGATGCTTAAACTTCTATGATGGTAGAAGCATGCCTTGGATATTTTCAAGGATAAGAATTGTTCATTTAATGGAGACTTATACAGCTATTTTTAGAAAACAAACATTAATTTGTTACAATTCCATCGTTATAGGCTGATTATTGTTATAATGAGCATCGTTATGTGAGTCTATGTTTTTATAAAAAGGCTTAAAAGTGAAAAAATCAATTATAACTGTACAAGAGCAGAATAAATTTTACAAATCACCATCTAGTTAAGCTACTCACGGCACTAACTACCCGTTTTCATTGTTAATAAAATGCTAGCTGATCACACTAAAAACTCATCCGATAAATTGTCTATCGATGACTCCGTTAAAAATCAAACTCTTTTTTCTTTCTCTCCTTCTTCCACCTTCCCGAATCTCTCCATCCTCGTCTAACAACGTTAATCACACGCCAAACTAAACAATGCGAGCCACACTAAAAAGCAAATAGAAAAGTGTTACCGTTACACGCCTGACGCTCTTTATTTTTCAAACTTCCCGAAAAACTTCTAGTTTGAAAAATCCAACTAATCAAAAAAATCAAACTACACATTGTTCTCCATTATAGAAACGTAACCGAGAGAAAAACTTTCCAAGGACCGCTCAAAAGATCTATTTACCTGGATGATGGGGAGATTGGAAAAAGTTACCAGTCATCCTGATGAGCAATGGTGTGCATCCATCCTAAAAATCATCATACTTCATGGCAAAAAAGTGATGATTCCGCCACAATATTTAATGGACGATTAATTATCACCATGGATGTTTCTGCTTGCCTCTTAATAGCATTACCTTTCAAACAATACTCATCTTTTTGCAAGGTGGAACGTTTTATTAATCACGTTAGAGCGGAATTGTTTCATGGGGCGGTTTTTCTGTGGATATAACAATGATGAGGTGATTGCTCCGATAGTTTTGTAATATTCTACAGTGAGACATGACATTGCTTTTAATGGATGTTCAATGTGTGGAACAAAGCTTTGAACACAGATGAATTCAATTTTTACTCAGTAGGGGTGATTAACAAGATTTGTTATACACAATGCACAGGACCTTGTTTTTCATATCATGTATATTCGTGTATAGCGGGATTATTTAAAATTGTCAGAAAACAGCTGATTGATGTACGCTCGTTTACTAACCTTAAATCAGCTGTTTTGTGACAAGTTAAAAGAATCCTGCTATATATTCTTCAACAGTGAATGAATATTTGAAGTAAGAATAGCAAAACATTAAGGTAAATAATTTGCAGATAGGATAACAATACACTGGACGTTGTTTTTCATTTTGTATACTACTTGTATGTAACAATTTTTGACCAGTGAATACATTTTCGAGGTAATAATAGCAAAAATTTAGAAGACATTTGAAACGATCACAGATGTCTTTTCCCCGAAAGTGAATCCGATAACGTATTTTTATTGATCCCTTCTCAATTCTCCAGTTCTAAATTTTCAAATCCTCACCCAAGGTCGTTATCTCCGTCAGCTACTGCAAGGTTTTTATGTTTTGAAGATGAAAATCTTATTAATATAGATCAGAGTGAATTAGGTAACAAAAAACAAAGCAAATAATCAGAAACAAACAACTTTTCAGAACACTAATGAACGAAACGGAATCTGATGTTGGAAGTTGGATGAAAAACTGAAGAAGGTGGTTGGGGGATTATTCTGCGTGTGAGAGAGAAAGAGAAATTGAAACACACGGATAGAGAGAGAGAGAGAAAGAGCGAGTATGTGTGTGAAAGGGATGAGAAACAGTCTTTCACCACTCCCAAAAATTAATCATTCTACAGCTGATCACCTTCAAAAGCCGATCATTACTCGTTTATTTGCTTGTCTTCCTTCTTCTCTTCTTTCCTCTTCTTCACTCCCTCCTCCTCCTCCTTCTTTATGATTCTTTCATTTTCTTCTCAATCTTGCCTTCTTCAATAATCCTTCCGATCGCACATTGTCAAGCTAATGATAGAAACTTGAGAAATAAGTATCTGTCAGAATATCAATTAGCTTTTGAAGCCACTAATTTATTGATAACTCTTGAGTAGTGCCCATCCACATCTATTTCATACCTGAATGAAAATATTTCATACTATATTTTTTATCCTATATCTGAATTAATAAAAACTGCCTACTGAAATTTTGTTCCAATTGCTTTCTACTTGACTGTTCTATGCCTTTGTTGGGCGGATCTGATATATTACAATATGATTTGCATCATTCTATAAATTATTATTTTCCGTTAAAACTTATTTACACGTTTTTAGACAACTAATTTTTATATAATCTGTGTCATACAGTGGCGTAACTTACACCCCCGCAAACCCCGCGGCGCGGGGGGGCCCGGGCCCTTGGGGGCCCGGGCTAGGGCCTGAAATAATATCATATGTTTTTTAAGAAATAAAATTAAAGTAATGATTGGACAAGAAAAGCAAAAGTTTTATTTTGTGCAATTAACAACCATGAACACAAATTTCAAGAACACAAATTAATAATTGTCTATTTGTAAAAAAAAGTATGCATCAACAATTAGAATGTCAGTTGGTTAAAAATTGTCATTAAGAGAGTTGTTATGACGGAAGAACGTGAATAGTTGCACAATTAACAAAAGGTCTGCTGGTTTAAAGTAGCTTATCGGGATATAATGAATTTTGTTTACAAATCATTGAATGGAGACAGACATCCGGTTCCCAGACCCAGACTGTTTACACAAATATATTGTTTCGCCCATTGAATTCCTGATCATAATAGAAATAGACTGCAAGAGTTGTCGAAGACAGTGGCGTAGCCCTTAGTGGCCTGGGCCCCCTAGACCCCCCCCCCCCGAAATTTAATTTTAATAGTAAATGAAAAATTATTGGATTTCAGCTATCGCAAGACCTAAAAAGTAGTCTAAAACATTGTTATGTACTTGTCAAATATTAAAATTTCCCGGGGGAGGGCCCCCGGACCCCCCTATGTCAGGGGGTATTCCATACCCCCCAGCCACCCGGTGTTAGAAGGAGGGGCCCGGAATTATTTTTTGCGGGGGGGCCCAGTTGGCAAACGTTACGCCACTGGTGTCATATAATCTGTTCTTCTGTGTCAGAAGAACTACTTTTTAGTTTTATTCTAGAAATTAAAGCTATGTGAACGATAATCTATTCTCATAAATGATATTATAAGGGACATTGGAATATTATGGAATTATAATGAATAGATTAAATTTGGTGTAAGCTATGAATTTTACGAATATTTACATCACAGCATAATAAGCTCAATGCTCAATGGATTGCCAGAGATGATCCATTCTCATATTTGGTTAATCTTGAGTATTACTGTACGGTAGTCCAGCTAGAAGAATAAAATAATAGCGGACTATTAATGATGATTCCTTTACAAATTCTTTTCACTTTGAAGAATAGAGAAGAAGAAGAAGAAGAAGAAGAAGAAGAAGAAGAAGAAGAAGAAGAAGAAGAAGAAGAAGAAGAAGAAGAAGAAGAAGAAGAAGAAGAAGAAGAAGAAGAAGAAGAAGAAGAAGAAGAAGAAGAAGAAGAAGAAGAAGAAGAAGAAGAAGAAGAAGAAGAAGAAGAAGAAGAGAAGAAGAAGAAGAAGAAGAAGAAGAAGAAGAAGAAGAAGAAGAAGAAGAAGAAGAAGAAGAAGAAGAAGAAGGAAGAAGAAGAAGAAGAAGAAGAAGAAGAAGAAGAAGAAGAAGAAGAAGAAGAAGAAGAAGAAGAAGAAGAAGAAGAAGAAGAAGAAGAAGAAGAAGAAGAAGAAGAAGAAGAAGAAGAAGAAGAAGAAGAAGAAGAAGAAGAAGAAGAAGAAGAAGAAGAAGAAGAAGAAGAAGAAGAAGAAGGAGAAGAAGAAGAAGAAGAAGAAGAAGAAGAAGAAGAAGAAGAAGAAGAAGAAAGAAAAGAAGAGTGTAAGCTGAATTCTGGTAGCCAGTGTCTGTCAAGTTGTTCGTTGTGGCCTATCTCAACTCTCAAGCACATCAGCAGCAGCAGCAGCACTGAACGAATGTGAACTTAATTATTTCGAGTTGTTCTGTCGAGTCTGTTCGAAATTAATAGCTGAAGAATTTCTGAGTTACGAGCATTGTAAAGCTAGCAGAACAACAACAACAACAGCACACAGCACAGCATTGAACCGAAGCTGTTCGATCTCCTAAATCAAAGTGCTCTGCATTCATATTGGCGTCCCAGACTAACTATAGTTAGCCTACCACTCAACTATACGGTTACTATACAATAGGTACGTATAGTAACAATTACTTACCACTATACGGTAAGTAACAATGCTCTAACTGCATATGTAAGCCTAGTAACTATGGTTTTATATCCGTGTTCGCTACAATTACCAATTAAACCTCAATGGTAACCTCAGTTACTGATATTAATGATGTAACTATAACTGTAGATTAACTATAGTTCTACCGTAACAATCACTGTATGGTTACTACGGCCCCAGCCTTCTAAGTTACTGGTTGTTGTTGATCACTTTAGCCTGAATGTAGGCTATATAATATATATTTTCAACTACTTGTAATCCAGTAATGTACAATTGATATGGCTGAATGAATGTCTCAATCCTGTAATGACAATTATATCTGCAAAGGAAAGCTTAATTAAGTTTAACTTTAATGTGTCTATAATTGACTGGAAATTTCAATTATAGACCTATGAATGTACTAGTACCTTAATTGACTGGAAATTTCAATTACACAGACCTATGTACGAGTACCTTAAGCATATCTATACGTAATTGCAGCTCTAATTGAATCTGGTTGCTAGTTGTTATTATTATCTGACTTGATTAAATAATTTATTTATGAGTAATTACTTATTCAATTAATTCACTATTATATCTGGCTGGAGGGTTAAAACATATTCAACTTCGAAAATAAAGCCAATACTAATTGATTGACATTAAAAATCTATGTACTAAATCCCACATAACTGTACTGTTTTCAATGTAAATATTAAACATACTGTATAACGTCCCTCTCAATCTATGTAAGTTGGCGATTAAAGTATCAACTTATTCTGGAGTTTTTGTTAATTGAATAGAAATGAATGGACATTCAGAAAATCATACACAGGAAGAACTCATTTCAAAGTGTTCGTAGACTCATCACCTATCAATAAAGAACGATTCTCTCCCCTTGAATAAAATTGATAGTAGAGAATGAAAACAGAATAGGAAATTAGAAGAATGGAGAAATAAGAGGCTATCGCTACCATACGACAATCAGCTACATTCCTATACGTGTCGGATGCTTTTTTCTTCCACTTGCTTTCCATTTCCCCTTTTCATCCTCGTTGTCTTCATTATTTTCTTCATCTTCTCCTCCTCCTCCTCCATCTTCTTCTCCTTCTTCCTCATATTTTTCTCCTTTTTCCTTATTCGTTGATTACCCTGAACCCTGCTCTGTTTAGCCTCGGGTGCAATTCAAAGTCGTTCTCTCTCTTTCTCTCTTTCTCTGTCGTGGCTGCTACTGGAATCTGGATTCTATCCAAGTGCTGGCTGGACTATCCATTTATTCCATTTTAACAGAGCAGCAGACGAGTGGGTGACTTGCGCCAACCGACCACCATAAATTGCCGACAAGTTTTGAACGTTTCTCTTGCCGCTTCTTTAGTACTTCTTCTGTTTGTCTTTTACCGCTTCTTCCTTCTATTCCCTTTCCGCATCACCTTCTTCCACTCCTCCTCCATCACCTCCTTTTCTTTTCCTTCAGTTTTCCCTCTTTTTTCAAAATGCTCAAATCCATCTTATTATGTAGCCTACTGTCAAAAAATCGGAAACTGTTCTCAACCAACAGCGTATCACCGTTACCCAGTCACAACAGCAAACATTTTTTGGGGAAATAAAGAAACATTTTCGCATCACCCAGAAGTCATTACCATCCAACGTCGAAATTCGTAATAAGAATTAGCGTTGTTGACCAATCGGGAGGAAGCAGGCGAAGCTTAGTATGTTTATGTAGTGGTGGTCCTAGTTTGTGATTGGTCAATAGCTCTTTTTTCATTATTGCGTCCTCCATCTTCTTTGGTTGTACTTTTCACTATCTTCAATGTTAATTATTTGTATGTAACATCTTATTGTTATACTGTATTAATTTCTATGAAATCTACTCAATAAATTGAACTGAGTGTTCACTTGTACGACATGTTATGCTTTTAGCCGCCATTCCTTGTATCCTGCTTCATTGCGAATTTGTGCATTGTTGGATGAATGAGGATTACGGTAGGTTAGGTTAGGAGTATTAGGGGTTGAAGTAGAACCGAGTAAAATATGGGTGAATTGAGTTAGGGTGCAGACAATAAACAATTAGGGTAAGTTGGGACTGGAGAAACTGAGAACGGGTAGTTAGGATGTGAAGTAGAGGGAGGTGGAGTAGAATGGGTAAAGGAGGAGGTGCAGGAGTAGGTAGAGGAAGATTAGAAAGAGATGATGAGTGAAACGGTAACCGAAGAGAAAATCATTGATGATGTTCAGCAAAAAGAACTGAGAATATTGGAAAAGTGGTGACAGAAATATTAATAAATTTAAGATGTTGAGAAGAAAGAGGATGAGTCGAAGGAAAGTGAGATAAACATTTGAGGAGGAAGAAAAGTGGAAATGGTAAAAAAGGAAAAAAATACTTATGAAGAGGAAAGAAGGACAAATGAATGAGGGAAAGATGTTGTAGAGGATGCAGATGAACAGGATCATAAGCTGAGGTAGAACAGGAGGAGGAGGAGGAGAAGGAAGAGTTAGAAGAGGAGAAAAAGGCGATAACTTGCCGATGTCAATGCAAAGAGAATTACAACCGGTGAAGTAAAAAACTTCTTTGGATGGGGCAGAGTGCTCCCGTTGAGTGTCGGTGGCGAAGTTAGGGAAAGTGGGTGCGCCCCAACTTCACAAAAGATTTATGGTTATTATTAAAAACAAACCGACTGCTGTAGTGGCTGGCGCGCGCAGTAATGTTTATGACTTCATTTGCTACTCGGCTCTATACTGCACAGTGCACAGCCATAGTCTGCCTACACACCGCCCGCTAATTTATCGCTTAGATGCGTACAACACGCAAGGGAATGACTGGCGGTGAGGAGGAGGAGGAGGAGGAGGGCAAGGTGGAGGAGGAAGAGGAGGAGGAGGAGGAGGAGGAGGAGGAGGAGGAGGAGGAGGAGGAGGAAGAGAAGGAGGAAGGAGGAGGTGGGAAGGAGGAGAAGAGAAGGAGGAGGAGGAGGAGGTGAAGGAGGAGAATGTAGATGAAGAGGAGGTGGAGAGAGAGGAGGAGGAGAGGAGGAAGAGGAGGAGGAGGTAGAGGAGGAGGGAGGAGGAGGAGGAAGAGGAGAGAGGAGGAGGAGGAGGAGGAGGAAGAAGAGAAGAGGAGAGGAGGTGAAGGAGGGAGGAGGAGGAGGAGGGAGGAAGAGGAGGAGGAGAGGAGGAGAAGAGGAGAAGAGGAGAGGAGGAAGGAGGAGGAGGAGGAGGAGTAGGAGGAGGAGGAGTAGTAGAAGGTGGAGAAATTGGGAAGAGCAGGAGGAGGAAGGAGGAGAGAAGGAGAGGAGGAGGAAGAAGAGGAGGAGGAGGAGGAGGAGGAGGGAGGATTAGATAAGATTCCATTATTTGCTTTATTCATGTAGATCACGAAATAAAATAGAATCCTAGATCCAGATTATGATAGTTGAAAATTTTAGAAATTTCAGTAGCCTATATAGGCTATGATTGATTGATCAAAGCGTAGATCAAAGATTGAATAAAAGTTGAGTTAGGTTTATCAACATGATAAAAAGAAAGATGTAGAGGTGAATCAAGAGAATAATTTCCTCTTATAATAATTTTTCTCTTATAACTTTTGTAATTTCAGTTTGTTTGATTGATTGATTGATTATTTTCGAAACAAATGCTACGATTTTTGGAAAAAATGTCAGGATTTCAGAAAAAATGTCACGACAGTTATTGAAGAAGACGATAAAGTAAAAATGAATAAAAAGCCGAGAAGAGATGAGCAAAGGAATGGAAGAATAGCAATAAGAGAAAGAGGAAGACAGTGGAGGAAATATAGAATGAGAAGAAGAATAAGAAGATGGAAAAATACACTAGAAAAAAACAGTGAGGAGCCGTGGCGAAGCGTGGTATACTTAACCGGTCATCGCCGGGTATATGTCCTATAGCAGTCATGTCAAAGATAAGGCCCGCGGGCCGCATCCGGCCCCTGGGCAAAGTCAATACGGCCCGTGATTGCAGAAAGAGGTGTCACAGAAAGAAGAAACATTCTCTTATATTTTAGATTGTGTGTAACTTTTTCATCAGCAAGCTAAACAAAAAAATATCAATAGGTGTTCTGAGATGAAGAGATAATTCTCAGTCATTTCTCAGTCAAGAGGTAGTAGGCGGAGTTTGGAGGCTACATGATTTACAAATTAGGCTACGATTCATGGAAGAATTTTAGACACAGTCAAGCATTGTTCAAGTATTTTCATTGCTGAATCAATGAAAAAAAAATATTTGTCTTGGAAAACACAATAAATGATTGAATCACCGTTTCTGGAATATGTTTGAATTGTTTTCATAATGAAATAGTTACACCCAATTAACCTATCTTCTATCAGATGTTGTTGAAGTTGTAGTTAAAGTTGTTGAAGTTGAAGCTGTAAATCTTGATAAGCTAGCAATGAATGACTCAGCTAGTTCTGAATTCGACCGGTAGATGGCTGCAGTTACTGGGTGATTTTCAGCTTCAATTTTTACAGACACGCCTCCAAGCTCCGCCTCTCTCCCTTGATTGGTCGGCAATGCACAACGCAGCTAGTTCTGAATTCTGTCGTAAGATGGCAGCAGTTACTGGGTCATTCAAGTTACAACTTCATTATTCAGCCGTCTAGATGTCAGAGGTCTTCTACACTCATTCTTATCCAATAATGCAATAATTATGCAATAATTATTTCCAATGCATATTTGTCAGAGGAACTGCTACCGTAGACAATTCAATTTGCCAAGAGAAGAAGAAGAAGAAGAAGAAGAAGAAGAAGAAGAAGAAGAAGAAGAAGAAGAAGAAGAAGAAGAAGAAGGAAGAAGAAGAAGAAGAAGAAGAAGAAGAAGAAGAAGAAGAAGAAGAAGAAGAAGAAGAAGAAGAAGAAGAAGAAGAAGAAGAAGAAGAAGAAGAAGAAGAAGAAGAAGAAGAAGAAAAGGTAGCAAGAAAATGAAGAAAGAGTATAAGGCTCTCAATCTGCGGCCATCATTAGAGGCCCAATCGTAAACATCACTTTTATTGTTGCCAATATATTATTATCATTATTATTACGGCTGATGCGATCATTCCGAAAGTGTGTTTTTGCTAGTGTCGCCGCAATGTTGGAAAGTGATGAGGGATTGTTGGCAAGAGAAGAAGGAGGTGGGGGAGAAGTTTGAGGAGGATTAGAAGGGGTGAGATGAGGAGGAGTGAATGGAGGTGGAGGGTGAGGAGGCGAAGGATGAGAAGGAGAAAGAGAGGATGGAAAGGAGGAGAAGAATGAGTAGAAGGAGGAGGTGAAGGAGTGTGATGGGAGGAAGAGGAGGAAGAGGAGAAAGGAGGGAAGGGAGGAAGAGGAGGAAGAGAAGGAGAGGAAGAGGAGGAAGAGGAGAGGAGGAAGAGGAGGAAGAGGAGGAAGAGGAGGGAGAGGAGGAAGAGGAGGAAGTGGAAGAAGAGGAAGAAGAGGAGGAATAGGAGTAAGAGGGAGAAGAGGAGGATGAGGAGGATGAGGAGGGAGAGGATGAAGAGGACGAAGAGGAGGAACAGGATGAAGAGGAGGAAGAGGAAGTTGTGGAAATGCAGAGGGACGAAAAATGTGATCGAATTCCAAGGGAACAAACTTCCCCTTTGGGGCAACCCGCTATGGAACAAAGATGATTCAATTGAATAAGTGAATAGATAAGTAAATAGATCAGTGAAAAGGGGAATCTGAGAAGTAGAAAACCCCCCAAAAAAAATTAAGAAACGACGAACAAGAGGAGAAAGAAGAAGAGGAAGGGTTCAAGGAAGAGAGGAAAAACCAGCAAAGTTCTTCTCAATATGGAAAGGAGAAGGAAATATGTTGAGGACAAAGTGAAGGGGATTTATAAGATGAAATAAGAAAATAGAGGGGAAAATGGTTGATGCATGGAAAATGGAAAGTGAGGAAGAGAAGAAACACAATTTTTACCATTTTTCAGGAAGTATAGAAGGTAAAGAACAATAATACCTCTTGAAAACAGACGGTACAAAAGACAGAACGAAGAACAACACTATCCCCACCACCCTAATCACACAGCCTGTCTCTTTCGTCAATTTACGCACACCCCTCCCCTCTACGCCGCTAGACCATCACTCAGAAGCGCCTTTTATGACACATTAAACTGGTTCAATGTGAGGCTTTTTATTCGTTTCATTGTGATTTGTTTTGCTTCTGTATACTGTATTATTATTACACTTGATGCGTCCGCTCATCTCGTTATTATGAGCGCCGGACATTGCAATCATTAGGCCGTGGGCGCTGGATTAAGGGTGTTGTTTTTGCAAAGGGTATAGAGTGAGAGAGAGTAAGAGAGGAGAAAAGAAGAGAAGAAGAAGAAGAAGAAGAAGAAGAAGAAGAAGAAGAAGAAGAAGAAGAAGAAGAAGAAGAAGAAGAAGAAGAAGAAGAAAAAAGAAGAAATAGAAGAAGAGAAGAAGAGGAGGAGGAAGAAGAGAAGAAGAAGAAGAAGAGAAGAAGAAGAAGAAGAAGAAGAAGAAGATGAGGGAGAATAGCATCTTATCTCTGATTGTAAGTGTTGTAAAACGGCTTCTGATTGTAAAGTTCAATAATTATAATTGTAAGGTGCAATGATTTTTTCAAATTTTGCAATGTGTTTATTGAGGCCTGAGCTGTAAAATGATGAAAATCTAGAACTGTGGGTTGTTCCGATTGCAGATACGATTTCTGAACCTAGTAGGCTCGACAATTTTCAAAATTGAATCTTATTGCATGTTTTAAGATTTTGGAATGTTTCTATTAGAAAATATAGATAATCGTCATCGTCATCATCCTATGAGTATTAGAATGTGTCATTCTCAACACATTACTTCTAACTACATAATGTAAGGAGCTGTATAAAACCATGCTGACTTCTTAAACATGTGAATAATGTTTCATGTTGTAGCATTAACATAATATTGTAAGTTTAAAGAAAATCATTGTCTTTAGTCGCACATTATGGTTGAAAATTACTTTCCATTAGGAGTAAAGTATGGCACCCATAATATGTAACTACCTTGTTTATGATTATTATTTCACTCAACGTTCCAGCAGAAATTCACAAAGTAAGGCTACTCAGCATGCTTTTGACAATAATTCCTGTTTTGGAGTGTTAGCTCAGGCTGTAATAATAGTAATTTCTGTAGCATGTGCAGGCAAAATTAGGTAGCAGGTCCAACACTTTGAGAAAAAAGTATAAGGCTGAAGTATGAGGATGTCCTTGTGAATATTGTCTTAGCAGTTTTCTTGTATCTTTTATGTGTTGAAAAGCTTGTCTGTAAGAAGCTTGTTAAAATAAGATTTTTGCATCTATCAGTGAATATGGGGGACTCAGGGAAATTCATCTGGCAGATGAGGGAGCCTTGTCCTGGCTAGAGGAGACTGCAGGAGAGCTTGGCATCTGACAATACATATTTGTGTAGAATATTATCTTATTAATATATGTTTATTGTCTAATCCTATATGTATGTACATTTTTATATTATTATTTTTACTGAACTGGCCTGAAAAAGCATATATATATTTATAGTGGATATGGTTTGCAAAATATTCAAGATTCAAAACATTTATAAATAAATATAATAAATATTACAATAAAAAAATTTGAATCATGAATCTTGTGCAAACCATATTCACTGATACTTGCAAAAATCTCATTTTAACAAGCTTTTTAACACATAAAAGATACAAGAGAACTGCAAATAATAGATAAATAATTTATTATAATCATTTTCACAAATTTTTACAAGCCACAATATTCGAATCCTGGTCTTCTGGTAAGAATAAGAATACAGATTTAGTATTAGGGACCTATTTCATAAGTTTTCCTATAGTATAGGAAAGTACTATACTATAGTACTATTCACAAGTCATATAGTATAAGTCATCCTATAGTATAGACAATCACTACTCATCAATACATACAGTTATTGACAAATCATAGTTCAGTGTTCGGTCGCGTTTTTCACGTTTCTAATTTTTAATGAAACTGATTCCTCCTGCCTAACCAAAATCAACTATCTATATTCGAAATAGTTGAGACTAGTCCAGTTTATCGTTTTATTTTTTAACAGTGATGGTGATCTACCGCCATTGAATGCATATAATCAAGCGAATCAGAATCTGATGAATTAAAGCCGATGAGGTGAGCTCATTTATATCAGTGACTTGCTCAGATTAGTGACCGGGATCAGCGGTCAGCATTCCCAGGTTAATTTTTTCAGCAACCGACTTGCGCAGTTGCAATCATCAGTGTAATATTATCAACACGTGGGATAGTATTATTTAGTCACATTATCATCAAAGAATCAAAGTTTATTCAACAAAATCACAATACATCATACATTAACATCATATCAACAAATAGAAAACTGAACTAGAAAGGAACTGAATAGATGGATACTGAACAGGAAATGGATGGAAACTGAATTGAAATTTAACAGAATCTAACCGGAAACTGATTGGAAACTTAACGGGAAATTATCGGAAAACTGGATGAATACTAAACTGAAACTCGCTTCTCATAAATGTATCGATTAAGTAATCGTAAACATTGAGTCCATCTGTCACTAATGATCGAGATGTGTGACTGATGGTCTTCAAGGTCATTCCATTTCAAATGATCGAGAAGTGTGACTGATGGTCTTTAAAGTCATCCCATTTCTCTCTCCCCACTCAGAGATCGGTAGCTGCGAGAAAATAATAAAAACCGCACATTTCTAATCAGAATAATCCTGAATATTCATCAAGATAGTGGGCTTGCACAGAGTGTTTGGCTATGGCACCCTGGGAGTTCGCCGCCCTTGGCGCGAATAAATGTTGTCATTATTTGCGGACGACGCGGCGATTTATCAGCCGCCAATCGCTACACGTCGGCTCATTATTTTGATGGCGGATTTCGCCATGTCTCCGCCAATTAAACAGCCGATGATTAATTCGTTCGGCGGCGTGGAAAATTATTTTTCTTTCGAATATCTCGCAGAACCGATCAGCGTGCGATGTGACACTGTCACTGCGCTAATGTGGCCGGATTATAGCCAAACCACCCCTCCCCTACCAACCCTTCGCTAGTCCGACGCACTCATCGATGAAAAGATTATTTTAATTAGCGGGCCCGGCTTAAGATACACTTGGAAGGTCAGCACTGCTTTACACATCCACCTACTTTGTATGATTTATTCACTTATTTTCTCGTCTATTTTCGTTCAATTAGCCACCTCTTGATACCACCTTGTCGCATGTAAGAAGAAAAACGCGTGATACCTAACCTAACCATACAAAAAATAAGTGATACCTTACCTGCATAAAAACAAGATCTCTCCATGTATTAGATATAAAAGATATACAATACTTGTATTCAGATATACGTATACAACACAAACAAGCTCTGATAATGATAATAGCAAGTTGCCGGCAACGGCAATCGTTCTATCTCAATGGCAGAATCAGAATCGGTTTTTATAAAGTAAATAAATAAATTTAGATTCGCCAGTGATGTTAATTTATATAGATGAGCCTGCATTGCGGTGATATTGCTGCTTAGTGGCAGTAACTACTGTACCGAACATTTTGAGTTATTAGGTTGGCATGCCTGTTGACATATTCACACCGATTATAGGGTGACAGTTGGTAATGAGGCGCCAATGTTCAATTATTTCTGCGCATGACATTTGAGTAAGTATGAATGCGCTGCTTTTATATTATTTTAATTGAGCTTGTTGCAGTTATTTGTAAGTTGTGTAAATTGGGGTCAATGACTTTTGACAATCGTCATTGATAGAATAGAATAAGAATAGAATATTTTTTTATTTCACTTGCTCAAAAATACAATAATACAATAGGAAAATTATACAGAGTGATTGAGAACAAATAAAAGAAATAGACAATTACATTGTGCAAAAGATTTTACAATGAATGAAAATCATGAATAGAAATCGTAAGATCACAAAGAAATTAATAGAAACAATCGGGTAACAAAGTTTGACAGATTCGACTTTACAGTCTGACAATATTAAACTCTTTAGTTGTTAAGAGAAATCAATGAAAAAATACACTATTGAAGATTATGATATACTAGCTAATGTACGCAATACGTTTTTGGATAAACCTCAATGCCTCAATCTACTATTTTTCATTGGTTCAAACTCAAATGTGATCATTGATCAACTTACATTATTAAAACCTTGAGCTTCAAATGATTGAAAAATATTTTTCAAATCTCCAAATCAATTCTCAAGATTTAATCCATATTACCGCATTGAATATTGATAAATGGATAATTATTATACCGCATTATCACCTTGTCCAACTATTTTGAAAAACAACATGGACCCTATTAACCTACTGCCACAGAAGCCAACGCTATCTGAGGAAAGGCGCTACAACATAAATAATGTTCCAATCTAATCGGAGAACACAATTAATCGAAGAATTAGGCCCGAAATGTGACAATTAAAACCAAGGTTGCACCTTATTTATGGCTTGTTCCGCTTTGTGTTTCAAAACACAAGAGAAAAGGTGGAGAACAAGAAGAAGGAAGAAGAATAAGAGGAAGAAGAAGAATAAAAAGAAGATGAGAATATTTTTCAAATTATTTACTCACTACTCAATCAACAGATTGGTCACCATGATAAGCTGTAAGGTACAGGGGTACAGTGCAAGATTAATTTATAAATATCAGATAACCATAAATTATTATCCAACTCTGAAACAAAAAGCTGTTTGGTCATTGAAAAAAAAACTTATTCAGAAGTTTGTTTGAATGTATTTCGAACTATCGTTACCTTGCATCTTCAATCGCCAATTAAGCAATCTCATGCTATCAAACAGTCCGCTCCAGTGAGCTTTGTTGTAACCTGTACAGTTAATTCTTGTTTCGAATCTCTTTTTGTACAGTTTTTAACAAGACTTCACTCTCGAATAGGAGAAAACACAACCAATCAGTTGGTAAATGAGAATTTAATCTGTGGATGATGGAACAATCCAATTTAGCCTCAAATCTTTAGTGATTTCCATTCCTTCCCATTTCCAATAGAATTTGATATACTGTAACGTACAACAATGGATAATTATTTTCTTCATTTTAGTTTTAGGAATTTCCATTGTTCAAAGAAATAGGCCTACTCATTTCAATAAATTGTTCGATTGATTATGGTGTGAAAGAATAAGAATTTATCAATAGCTTAATTATAATTATATTGTGATTGTTCAATGTAACATAACATAGGAGCCAAATTGTTTATGCACTAAACATCTTGAAGACAGCTGAACATCTTATACACTGAACGATTAATGAGGCACGAAACCATCTAAAGTGAGGCTCTATGATTTTAGAACCCTAATCTAAACACTCAAGAATTCACAATAATAATACTTTCCAGGGTAAAAAATACAGACTTAAAATAATTGGCCTTTTTAATATTTCAAGCTTTTAAATTGAAAGATGTGTATTACAATTTATATTGTTAAGGTAATAAATCTCCCAATATAAACATAGAATATGAAGCGATAGATATTATTGACAATCAATTAGGCCTACATATGAACACAAATAAAAAATATATGTAAGCTTTATAAACCTCAACAAACATAATAATTATGTTTTCACAAACATTTAAAGAATTAAATTTACGTGGAAAACATACCTGTAGGCTAGCCTACATATTAAAATTAAAAATAATTATCAATGTTGTAGAGTATAGACAGTTCATATTGAAGTAATTAACGAAAACTGTTTTGGTGAAGTTGAATAAACTCAGCTTTTTCATTACAACAAAATGGAGATTCAGAGCTTTCCCAATACAAAAAAAGTGTAATCGAATCAATTTTTTTCTCGAAATCTTCCACCTGCTTAGTTTACTCATTTTTATATAGCCTGAGTGATAAAACAATTTTTTATTCTCTCGAAATAAAATGACTGATTGGAAGGAATACCTCGTTATAGTTTATTATTTATTGGCTTTTTCCTATGATAGCAAGCGAGGCTCTTGATTGATTTAGTAAATCTACAAATCGCTCTTGAAAGGGAGAGCAAGGATAATTGAGAGACGAAGAAGAAGAAGAAGAGAAGAAGAAGAAGAAGAAGAAGATGAAGAAGAAGAAGAAGAAGAAGAAGAAGAAGAAGAAGAAGAAGAATAAGAAGAAGAAGAAGGAGACGACGACGAGGAAGAAAAAGGAGAAGAAAAATATTGAAAAGCCAGTCTCTATAAGCGTGCCACTCAATTAAAAATGGGGGCAGGTGTCTGGCTTTATAGTATGGTCAAGCAAGAATTCGGATCCCCAAACCAGGTGTAATTCCATAAATTACATGACAGGGGATGATGCAACTATCACAAAATCCACCCCTAGAGATCGCCCTTTTTTTAATAATACAGCTGGCCACAATAAGCCCTTATTAACCTTCGAGTCCTAGATGGAACCTTTCACTTGATTATGATAGACTCTTTTGATAGTCCCCAATTTTAGGTCCATTCCTAAGCCTAAAACTATTCTGGCTGTTTGAATTTATGGTTGTCAGATCTGTTTAGCTTGCAAGGGTAACTCTCACTTTCTATTCTACTCCTGATTGTAACAATATGAAGTTCGGTAGAGTTGATAAGAAGGCACACCTACATAGTAGATTAGTACATTAGTAGAATTTGTTTGAAGATTTTATTATTAAATTATCAGCATTTCAATCACTGTATCTCATTGATAATAATGATAATTCAATGTATTATCTTTACCATCAAACAAAAAGTTTTTGCTACAGCAAATATAGAATTTTGGAACAGGCGTTTCTGCAGAATTTTGCAGCATCGGTCGGGATGAAAATGTTTCTACTGATGAATCATATGATGTAAGAATGAAATAGATGTTTTAGCTCGAAATTTAATAATACATAGCAGATTTAATTTGAATTGGTCCATGAATACCAGGATTTCTCACTCCAATATGAAATCACTGTCAATTTTCTCTCTTCTTCTTCTTCTTTCCTTTCTACTTTTCCAATACTTTCCTCACAACCATCATTTTTCGTCAATTTTCTCTCGTTCTTCCTCTTCCTCCCATTCCATTTCTTCTTTCTCCTTTCCCTTCTTCTTCCTCTGCTTCTTTCTTTTCTCTTCACCATCCTGGCGCCGCCACTCACTTGCTCTCAATAGCTCACTCACCACTGAACTTTCACTAGCATAGACCGGTAGTTAGGTATTAGTAATTGTCCAGCCGCGCACCACAGCAAAATTACAACTTTGTACAAATTTATTACAATTGTCGACCCACGACTGAACACGGCTACTGAAACAGATTGTTAGTGGTATCGAATTTATTTTATTGTAATAAACTTGAATTATGTGATGGCTGCAGTTTAACCTAGCCGTGCACACTACCGTACTGTACGTTCCTATAGTTATACGGGCTGTACTTAACTCTTTGATATAGTTATAGTTATACATAGTTTATAGTTATAGTCCTAGAGCTACCGGTAACTATTAAGTTACATTACAGGACGTGAAGTGAGGTAGATAGAGAACTCTATTAGATTGTAGAGCGGTGCATTGTACTAACTCAACTGACCATAAACGCCATTATTGGAATTAATTGGAGATAGTTATTTGAGTTAGTTGTCTGTGTGACTAAGATGTTGATTTTTCAGTAGGTAGCCTACGTTGATTGAGTAACTAGTTGTGGGTGTAGAAAGGTGATAAGTCACTTGTGGTTTGTGTTCCTTAAAGTGAATAAATTAATTTATTGTACGGTTTTATAGAGTCTATATGTAGAATAGCCATGATGATAGCCGACCTTCTGAAAGGAGATGGTACTAGATGATGATGATGATAGAGTCTATGAAACGGATTGCAGAGATTTGATTCAACAGAAAACTAGTGAGACCAGTATAGAGATAATCCAAATCCAAATATTTAGTTAGTCTATGGAATGACCTTTAAAAGGCAAAGTGGAATTATACATTGTTTTTAAGTTGTTCAGTAAACAGTTTATTAACTAAACTAGTAAATTGTTTGTTGGTAATTCTGTTAGTAACCAGAGCTTATTATTCTGATTGAGATTATTTCAACCAAAATCTAATTAATTGTAGGAAATATTGAAAGGTATGTAATCTTATTTAAACAATTAAGTAATACGATACGAGTTTTGGTTAACGTTAGGCTACTGTGCAAGCTACAACGAAGTTGATTTGATATCTTCAAGTTTTAATTAGAAACTCAGCTTTGAAAGAAAAATACATTCAATTTTCATGTGCTTCAAACATCTAATGTGATTCCCATTTCTTCTAAATCATGACCAAATTGACAGTGCGAGCTGTAGGATTGGGGATGAATGTGGAAGCTAAATCACTAGAAACAAAGAATGGATAGATGCAAATGAATGGAAAATAGAGATAGAATTAAAGTGTTCAAGTATCAACTCAAGACAGTTTTAATAGAGAAACCAATGGACAATTGATACTACAATTGTTGTAGAATTGAGGCTTTTTTCTTGTGAATATCAATTACCTTTCTTTACTATGTTAGTTGTTTGAACTGCCATTGCTGTGATGTTGGTAGAAACCGCCCATTATGGGAGGAGCTTATCTAGGCCAATGGCAGTCGTTCACATTGTTAGGCCATTCAACTGCCAATCACAGCGCTCGATCACGAGTATAAATTCTGCTACACTGTACCATAGACTAACTATACTGTTAGTCTCTCAAGTGGACAATAATATTGACTATCAATAGAAAATACACAGTAGTATGTACAGTAAAAATGAATTTTGGCAGTAAATAACATCAAAGACGATAGGAAACTAAGTATTCTAATTGTCTTTGCTATTAGTATTGTAATTGTCTTTGACAACATGCATAGGCCTCAAGTACTAAATTTTTAAAATACAATACAGTAGTCTACATACTGTACTTCAGTGAAATGAGTGAAGCGTGAATAGGTTGTTTTCCTCTTGATACAATTCTCAAACGTGAATTTTGAATAAAATTAACCCAAAATATTGATAGACCATCAATAATAAGTTTCAATACTTGATAGCTACCAAATTATTGAGAGCTTCACCAATCTGCTTTCCGATTGGTTGAAATCATTTCATAACACAAAATGGAGGCAATTTGAAAATGGGCGTGTACTGAAACGTAATGTGAAGCTGTCAATACTGGCATCCTATTGGACGAAACATCAGTAATGGCAGTCGAACAAAATGGCGCCTATTTCGAATGCAGCGACCAATGATGTGATTGTTCGTTCTGAGCTAAAGAACTAAGTATTATTACTTAGTATTATTACAATATATAACCGAGAAAGAGCTAAGTATTGTGAATTTATTTCGAGAAAATTATTATACAAGAATAAAATACATGAAATCTTTAAATAACTGTATTCAATGTGGGATTTATCCAATCATCGTCGTATACAGAAGGCTATGTGCTGATTCAATTTCCAGCCTACAAATTTCTCAATGACGGTCTCAGGTACTTAGAAGAGTCTACAAAAATAATAATAATTACAGACTGTAGCCAGAGAGGATATAAATTGAACTGGTGAACATCTCCTATACTTTCTGACTGTAGCAAGTGAGCATGTAAGAAATTAAGACATCTCTGCAGAAGCAGAAACCGTCTTTAAAGTCATAAATTTTCATTTACGATGTGCCATGTATTCAACGAACGACCCCCATGGACCAAATATTTTTTCTTCAACACTCTCTCACTCTCTCTCTCTCTTCGCCTCTCTCGTTCGCTCCCTCTCTCGCCTAGTACAGAAAGAATTAAATAATTATTTCCGACGTTAACTCGGCAAGCGGTAAGCTCTAACAAGCCGCAATAAAATTGCCATTGTCTGCTCTGACAATACAATAAGCACTGTTTCAATAACTACCTCGTCTTGTCCTTCCCTTTCACTTTCTTCTCCTCTAAGTCCCTTCTTCTTCTTTCCTATTCTTCTACTCACTCTTCATTCTCCTTCCACTTCTTTTTCATCCCTTCTCCTTATTTTTTCCACGCTCTCCTACTTCTTTTTCTATCCCCTTCTACTACTCCCTTCTCTTCTAAATCTTCTTCATCACATTCACCTCTCTCCCTCCCTTCCCAATCCAAAATCTCTTCCCTCTCCTTCTCTTCTCTTTCTCCAAATCTTCCTGTTTCTTTAGCCTTTCTCCTTCATTATCTTCATCTAGTTGTTCTTATCCTCCTCCATTATTCTCAACATTTCTTCTTCTACTGTTTCATTATCTTCTCCTTTTTCTTCTCCGGCATCAACAAGTTGTTCTTCTCTTCTTTCTGCTTCCGCATTCTCTATCATTCCTCCCTCTTCTCCCTCTCTTTCTGCTCATCTTCCTTCATTCTTCTCGGCAGTTTTTCTGTCTGTTTCTTTTTCTTCTTCTCTGTCTGTTTCGTCTTTTTTCTTCTTCTTCTTCTTCTTCTTCTTCTTTCTTCTTCTCCTTCTTCTTCTTCTTCTTCTTCTTCTTCTTCTCTGTCTGTTTCTTCTTCATCTACTTCTTCTCTGTCTGTAGTCCTGAACAGAGGTTCGGATTTACAATCGTCGTGTCGTTAATCTTTTACTCTTCATCTTTTTTTCGGTAGCTGAATACACAACACTTGCTCGTGTATTGATAGGACAGTCGAGTCGATTCTTGGCGAGTATCCATTCCACACGTATAATAATATGTCATTGGACTCCAGCCGATTTCGATAAATATAAATTACAACTGAGCAATGATAATATTATTTAGTACGTCTGGTGTGAGATTCTTTTCGTTTTCTTCGAGTCATGATAAATTATAGAAGTTCTATCAGCAAGTCAGAAATATAATGATGAATTACAGGGAACATTAATACATACACCATTCATGTACAGTATTTAAATATGTTTTGTTTTCAATTATTGTCTATGGATAAATCAAATAGATTCAAATTCTAATCAACTACATTTTCTTAGAAAAATTCTGTACTTCAATACAATATGGAAATTACAGTTTATCAAAGTTGATAGAAGTTACAGTTTTAATAAGTATTAACATTTCGTTTCTTCATTCTATGCCGATGAATTAGAAAAAGTGAATAATGATAATTATTTTGATAACTGACTTGGATCACGCAACATAATCATTCAACAAATTCCGAAACGTTTCAAATATTAGTTTCAGCTAATACTTTAGTGGTTTCATTAGTTTCAGCTGATGTATTAGTGTTTCCATTAGTTTCATCTAATATATCAGTAGTTTCCATAGGCGTCATTCAGGGGTGGCAAGGGGTGGCAGTTGCCACCCCAGAATTCCCAAACCCATTTTTTTGCTACCCCAAAAATCGTATTATCAGTAGTAATCAAGCAGTAATAATTTCAGTTATTTGCAAACAAGTGAAAAATTACAGTTTAAAGAGAGTTTAAAGAAACCATTTAAAACAAGAATAATAACATCACCCACTAACTGCTGCCACCTACCGGCGGAATTTACAATTGGATACGCTTTTAACTATCGACCAATCAGAAGAGAGAGTAGGCGGAGCAAAGAGGCGTGTCTATTGGAAACCATTTTAAACAAGAATAATAACATCACCCAGTAACTGCTGCCACCTACCGGCGGAATTTAGAATTGGATACGCTTTTAACTATCGACCAATCAGAAGAGAGAGTAGGCGGAGCAAAGAGGCGTGTCTATTGGGAACCATTTTAAACAAGAATAATAACATCACGCAGTAACTGCTGCAACCTACCGGCGGAATTTAGAATTGGATACGCTTTTAACTATCGACCAATCAGAAGAGAGAGTAGGCGGAGCAAAGAGGCGTGTCTATTGGAAACCATTTTAAACAAGAATAATAACATCACCCAGTAACTGCTGCCACCTACCGGCGGAATTTAAAATCAGATACGCTTTGAACCGTCGACCAATCAAAAATGAATATTCATACCTCTCACTTAACATCACTTTGATAACCTTCAAACCGGTAATCAACAAAATTCAATACACTATTTGATAGGTATTTTAGATTTCTTGTATTTGAAGCTGGAAAATAACATGAAAAAGGGTTTGATTTAAGAGCGTAATTGTTGTTAAAATATAAGAAAATTGATTCATTTTTCACATTCTACACCCTTTAGAAGTTTATTATTTCTTATATATATATATATATATATACAATGTTTGATTTTATAAGAACTCTTCACAGTTTACAAAGTAGGTTCTAACATTCTGGAAAAATCAGCTCTCATTTGTAGAAACAAAATGGCGGCTTTATTGAAAACGATACTGAAAACATTAAAGAAGGTTTCTGGTTTTATAAAATATGTTTATTGTTACATTCTTGGGCAATATGACTTTAAAGAAAACTAGAACATAGCCTAATAAAACCTTGAAGTCCAAAAATTAGTCAAACTGTAACCCATCCACAGCAACACACTGATAACAGCGCTTAACAAATGATTCGTAAGCTCTTACAAAAACTCATGCGGTATCCGGAGAAGTTCCTTCTATTGATCGTTTTAGTTCCTCATCATTATTGAAGATATAGATATAAACTTGTTTTCAAACCCCAGTTAAATCTTGTGATCAGGGTGGCCAATCTAAAAAATAAATCCAACAGCCATGAAGGTTGTCATTTAGTAATTGTTTGACATCAGTGTTGCTGTGGATGGGTAATGTTTTTCCTATGTCTAGTTATTTAAAAATCATTTTGCCCTAGGATGTAACAATAAAAATATTTCATAAAACCAAAACCACATTTTTAATGTTTTTAAAGTATCGTCTTCAATCATTTTGCTAAAAGGTGAGAAGCTGAAATTTTAAATTCAGAACCTACTTTGTAAACTGTAAAGTTCGGACGTAATATAAAATCAAACATTTAAACCTATATATAGCCTATATTATATAAGTCAGACCACTGTTTATGAACATTCAAATTCAAAATTTGAAATCCACATCCCTGGCAGACCTTGCCTTGTCATGGTAGTTTAAGCTGATATAATTATGTTTCCATCAGTTTCAGCTGATATATTAGTGTTTACATTAGTTTCTGCTAATATATTAGTGGTTTTATTAGTTAAAGTTAATATATATCAAGTATTTATAATATATATATATATATGTGTATAAGTTAATATATATTATTTTTTCATCAGTTTCTGCTAGTATATTAGTTTTCCAATAAGTTTCAACTAATGTATTAGTGTGATGCTATGAGGAAATAAATTGATTTGAGTTTGAATTTTTGAATTTGAAATGTTGAAAATGCAGTCAGAAACGGTAATGGTACAATAAAATAAAAGCCGGAGACTGCTTTGCACATGATCGACTAGAAGTCATCTGAAGTCGTTAATAAAGTTAGTGTCAGACCGGGAGTCGAACCCTGGGTAGCAAACAAGGATTTTCTCTTAGCCGAGAATTCCGCCGACTGGCTTCTCCAAATACGACCTCAAAAGCGAGAAGGAGAGGAAACATCATATATGGGAGAGAAAATTTCAAATATGAAGAGATAGATTGAGCGAGGGAGTAAAATAAGCATGCGAGAGAGACAAACTGAGTGAAAGAGAGAGATGGTTGTGGTCCTTTGCACTTTTCACAGACGGTAGCTGAAAAATGCTGTTCGAGATCACAGAGCACCTCCTTTGACGCTCTTATCTAGCCGCCTTTAACCTGCGCGCGCTTATAATTCAAAAGTTCCCGCTATTGAATGTCGCTTGTTGTCACTTGTAAGTAATTGGTTCATGGTTCACAGCCAACCAACAATTATTTATGAAACTGCAAATGAATCCTCATCTCCATCATTATCATGGCTGAATTGTGAGCATGTATTTTCAAATCAGACGCTTGGAAATTCAGTATGTTTCGAATATTCTGTAGAACACAGCGAATTCTCAGCGAATCCTGAAATATTTTGATCTTTGTAAACTTACAGTAGTTATACAATCTATTGATGGCAACTCCCATATAGACTTTTCTCTGCAAATAAGTATGTCTGTCGTATAAGTTTTCAAGATTCATACAAGAACCTCAGTCGATCAAAATTATTTTCTTCATTCAATTGCTGTGTCATCCATGAACCACGATGTACAGTAAATCAAAACAATACATGACATCGTTATCAATGTTCTCAGCGAATCCTCAAAGCGAGCTCAACAACATACAATTCAGTTATTTTCCATTTTAAAATAATATGTAAGCATGGAACAAGAAAAAATAAGTACAAATAAAAAATGTCGAAGAAGACAAGAAAACTTTTAAACAATAATCCAAACTTAAAACAACTTTTAAACAGCTTCCGAACAATTGGTACTGGATAATCGTAACGTTATATTTTGATATAAATAATTGTACAAATAAAAAATGTCGAAAGAGACAAGAAAATTTTGAAACAATACAGCATCCAAACAATAATTGGTATCGGATAATCGTGACATTTTTAAAATTGTCATCCCATTCAATTCAGTAAACTCACGTCAACGCTCTGTCACTCAAAAACAAGACTTATTACTCCCCAAAAGTCGGGCTTTCTTTGAATGTACCCGCCGCAGTAGAAATCTAATTGGGAATAAGTTCAAGAAAAAATTACGTTTCAAGAACAACTAATTCACTTGCTCCCTTCGTTGGCGGTGACTTGAAGGGTGAAAGTTATTGGATAAAGAAAAGAAGAGAAAGAGAAGAAGAGGAAACCATGAAAAGAAAGATATGAAGAGAAAAGAAGGTAGGGTGAAAAGGAAGAGAGAAGAGATGAAGAAGATGGATGGAGATGAAGAAGAAGAAGAAGAGATGAAGAAAATGAAGAAGAAGAGAAGATAAGAATAAATACGGAAGAAGAAGAAGAAGAAGAAGAAGAAGAAGAAGAAGAAGAAGAAGAAGAAGAAGAAGAAGAAGAAGAAGGAGAAGAAGAAGAAGAAGAAGGAGAAGAAGAAGGAAAATAAAGAATAAGAAGAATAGGGAAAATAAAATAACGACAATAAAAGAGTGTAAGACAAGGGAAAATGGATAGAGAAGAATATAATGAAATATAATTATATGAGCCCAAATTGTTCAAAATCTTGTTTGTCGAATTTCACGGTGGCAGAATTCGTTTAGTGTCTGATTTCTGCCGATCTTGATCAGAAACATGTTCCAAAAATAATTTTAAAGCATAAATGGCTGTTTCTGGCTCTTTCGGTCCATTTATGCCACCACCGTATATCAAGTTGAAACATCACGATTATTAGAGAGGAGGCTTGTTGGTTCGGCCTTGTTCAAGCACCCACCATCGAATATTGATCGGAATCGAATTCATAAATTCCTAATGAGCGTCAAACTGGTAGAAATATAATCGGAAATTGGGTGGAACAAAGGAGGAGGAGGAGGAGGAGGAGGAGGAAAAGAGTAAGAGGAGTACAAAGAGGAGACCGATGGAAGGGTAGGAGAAAAAGAGAATGAGAAGAACAAGAGGTAGAGAAGGAGAAAAAGGCAGAGGATGTGAAAGGGAGGAGAGACCATAACGTGGGACAAAACAAAGGATTTATTAGTTCTAATTTGAAGTTCAGACTTGTCCGAATTGTCCAAGCTGGTTCAATGATTCTTGTGATTTGAACAGAAAATAGGAAAAATATTTAAAGATGTTCAAGAATTAGAAGCAAGAATGATTAGCTTTTGAAGATTATTAGCATTACATTACATATAAGTTTCCATTTCCTTCAGTTTGAAATTTCTCATTAATTCAATCTAGATCAGCTAATTTCTTTATAGCAGTCAAATTTTAATGAAAATAATTATTATTGCAATAATCATTCAAATGAAGCAATGAAAAAGCAAAATGGCTGATTCAGAAAAAACTAATGTAGTGGAGCGTTTAGCCTTTGCCAGTATTAGTTTTCATCATTTCAAGCTTTTAAAGTACAGTGATACCAAGAGTAGAGAGACTATTTTTAATGTTAGAAATGTTAGTTTTGATGTTGTTGTTCTTGAAATAAGTTTGACATTGACAAATGCGTGAATGGGTTCATTTATTTATTTATTTATCGTATGGCTTTTATTGGTGGGGAGACCCTTACGGGTAGGTTCCACCTCGCCTCATTGCACAATTTTTTGTGTCTTTTTTGTGTCGATCACCCATCCGGGTTCATGTTCGCCTATAATCCCGTATCGAAATACAAAAATTTTGGCAAAAGTATGGCGGACCTGTAGTTCAAACTAGCTTGTAGAGCACCGTAGTGGTACAAAGATGAAAACTATTGCTGAGTAGGCTACTGTATGCTGTACAGATGTTGAGCTATTTTCAATGAACGGAAGCTCATTAGCCAAGTACCGATGCCATTATTTTATTTCTTCAGCCACAAAACACTTTTCAGTTTCACAGAGCCATAATAATCGCCGTGTTATTACTATATTAGTCCTGCTATAAGTCTTGCCACAAAACACTTTTCACAGCCATAATTATCGCCGTGTTATTACTATTCACTTGGCTGGCAATTAAACTTGCCGAAAAAGAAGAATATAAACAGAATAAAAAAGAATAAGAACAGTAAAGCGGAGAGAAGGATTCCGGTAACGCCTTTTGGGGGCTAATGAGGGCTCAAATTCTCAATATGCTGATGATTTACCAGCCTTCAAGTAACATTGGGTTGCTGACTGAAATCAGATAGCAGTTGCTTAGTGGGCGCAGAGGCTAAGTCTTTTGTCCAGCTTGAAAAAAGATTCAACAACACTTTGAATTATTTTGAGAATTTGCAAGATGTAGCAGCAGAGTAGCAGCTAAAATGAACAAATACCACATCTTCCCACAGCCAAGTGCCAGAATGGCCAGTTATTTCCAATAAATCACACAGCAATTATCTATTTACAATATATTATGCAAGTAGTGGGATCCACTCTGAAAGGTAGACATGCGAAGATTGCAGCTTTTAGTAGAAGAAGTTCTTAGAAACAGGCTAAAAAGCTACAAAGTTCTTCAAGTCCTAAATCAGTTCTCAAGAAGTTTGTCAGCAGCTGAAAGTGCTCCATTTCCATTTGAAATGCAAAAATCCATCATGATTAATGGGCCAACTTAGATATATATAGAAATTCAAGTTCGCGAACAAGATGGAAATGTTTGCTCTATGGAAGCTGAACAGTGTTTTCAGTGTAGTATATGTATGTATATATACTATACAGTTATACACTGACTAACTATGAAGTGCACCATTTTAACATGGAGTGTTAAAGTATGGAGTAGGCGTACTAATCCATAGATATATAACAACATGCCATCTATGCATTATGTGTGCTGTGCATACATAGGTATAATGTAGTATCGATGATGAAGCATGTCACATATATATGTTTCAATGAATAAAATAACATCAGTGTCATCTGTGGACAACATAGATAAATAAAACATAGAGAATTATCTATTTGTGTCATAATGCATCGATTTGTAAAAATATATAGATTACCATTTATACCTGTATTTTTCACTATGAGCAAGTGCATTATAGAACAAGTGCATTATAGAACAAGTGCATTATATAATGCTCGTGCATTATAGCAAGTGCATTATTAAAGAGAACTGAGCAACACTACTGTAGAAGATCTACTTGTTCGGTAAAACACAGCCTATACATATTCATGATGTCTGAGAGCTTCTTCTGATTTCTGTTTCATGTCTGCTCCGTACACGACTTCATTATCAGGTCCACTTACCGATTTAATTCAAGTTTGTTTTTGTCTGGTTTGCTACCATTAAGGGGTTCCTCGTCAAATAGTGAGTTGATTGGACTCTTCTTTGGAATGGATGAGAAATGTATGGATGTATAGATAGAATGATTTACTTACACCGTAGTAAATAAGTGTGAAACGATTTGAGAATGAAATTAATGAGTTGAGAGGGGAGTTCAGGTTGTCGCTCAATATTTAGAAACAAAACTCAATCAGTATGAAATTGAAAATAAGATCTTCCTAAAAGTCAGGTAAATATAAAGTCTCTGGCTAGATACAATAATAATATTAATAATAATTCATCACAATGCAAAAATGTAAAAGAAAATTATCATTTAAGTTACTTTTTTAATTAACATTGTATTATTATTTCAACTTAGCCTGTTATAATATTCATTTCTTTGTATAACTAATCTGTCATGATGATTGTTGGTGTAATATGATTTGGTTTGTGTTGATGTGACAAATAAAATTTTAATTTGGAATATTATTCAATGAAAACAACAATGAATATAGCAACATCAATGAAAAGTGATGAAAGAACAAATAAATTCATGACGTGAATAGGTCTCCGAAGCTGAGTGTCCACGATCAAATTCATTCAATAAATAACATTGTACAGTACTAACAGATATTGTAGATGAGCAACCCCTACACTAGACATCCATATAGAATTTCGTCGCATTATAACATTTCATGTTCAATGTAGGAAAGGTACCTAATCAGCTGTTATTCAAGGTTATTTTATTACATGAAATTGGATGGAAAAAATTCATCCTGGGCACACAGCTAACACATTCTACAACTCATACAATAAGGAACATCTTAAAGGAATGAGATCAAGCCAAAAATGGACAGAAAGCGAAGAAGAAGAAGAAGAAGAAGAAGAAGAAGAAGAAGAAGAAGAAGAAGAAGAAGAAGAAGAAGAAGAAGAAGAAGAAGAAGAAGAAGAAGAAGAAGAAAGAAGAAAAGAAGAAGAAGAAGAAGAAGAAGAAGAAGAAGAAGAAGAAGAAGAAGAAGAAGAAGAAGAAGAAGAAGAAGAAGAAGAAGAAGAAGAAGAAGAAGAAGAAGAAGAAGAAGAAGAAGAAGAAAAATGAAAAGAATTGGAAGAAATTATTATTTGAGCAATTTTACTATTGATTTATAGTCTAATCTCCTTGTCTGTGCTATCTGCATACTTCATAATATATCATCGGGAATAACTCATTGCCACTGGAATAGGTTATGCCTCAACTTATAAAATACAAGTTCTAAGTTAGCCTACTATTCGAATTATGCGAAGCTCGCCACTTCACTTGTCGGCGAACCTCTGAACTAACTTATGGCTCGCTAAATGTCAACAAAGGTTAACCATGCGAATTTCACATGGACAACTGTTCATTTATTTATTATAAATCAACATGTATTTCAATACTCAAAATGTACTAGGCCTATTATTCAACAGTCTTATTTGAAAATAATTAATATGTATTCGCTAACGAACAAGGAAATAATCTTGCCTTGGTTAGGTGAAAACTTCTTTTCTCTTCAAAACTAATTCTATTTTTTTCTCAAATCAATACAGTGGTATTTTCTTTGTGGATTTCTTGGCTTGCATACTTTTATTGTAAGTCATTAGTAAGTTTTATTTCATCTTTATATTTTTAACAATATTAAATTAAGTTTTGTAACTTGTGTTAAGGAGGCAATATTTGTGTTTTTACATTTTTGCCTCCACATATTTGTATTTGAATAAATAAGTAAATTAATAATTAATCTTATTTGAAAATAATCGATTAGTATTCGCAATGATAAATTTCATTGATACAATGAACTCCAAATTGATATCTTCTAATTCATTTAGAAAGCATATTATTGGACTACACTTTTTTCAATAAATAATCTTGAAACCTGACTACCACTGCAGTGTATCTGACATTAATAAATAAGTCACGCCAAGACTCTATAGTTCATGTGTGTTTCATGAAATGTACTGTTCAGAAGACTTGATTAATTGATTTTCGACCCGTTTGTACCAAGTGGTCTTACGCCAACTGGTTTATAACTAACAGCATTTTGTCATGCGAAAATTACAAGATCTAACTTCTTCAAGACCATTAATTTTCCACAGGATCTCATTCTGCTGAACTGCTTCCGTGACTTCTTTCAGATATTGAATTGTTCATGCTGATCATGATTCCAAACTTTGTTGTTTCAAACTTGTTTCTGCCCTAGTGTTACAAATTTAATCGTTGAATTTTGTGGAATAATTAATTTTTTGACACCATCCATTTTCGGTAAGAAACAGAACCAGTAACGGACTACGTTTCGTGCTTATGAATGAATACATCACCAAAATGTAATTGATTAGCTGACTGCATGAAAGTAGAATATCAAAAAATGATAAGAGAAACATAAGAAGGACGAAAATCAGAAAGAAAAGAGAGGGAAAAGAAGAGGAGGAAAAGAGAGCGATGAAACGTTTCTGTTCATTTTGAGAGGAAATTTATAGTTTCCACTTTAAAGACGTTTACACTCTGAACCAATGCACGCAATCCGTGTTAGACTATATTGGTCCAGTTCTCTGAGGGTATCAATGACTTATGTATAATTCACAGCAAGAATGATTCAATGATTGAGGTTAAGTGTAAGAGAGGACCTGCGAGTCCTAACTTCGCCTTTTGTAAAGTCAATAAATAAATGATTCAGATCTGTAGAACCGTATGGATGATAATGAGATATTTTGATTTTTATAACACAGGAAAATGAAAACTCTACTGAGATGCTGTTGTTTTTAAAAATTCTCCGTAGCTTGAATGAACACATGGTACATTTTTCAATAGAGTGATGAGGGAAGGTGGAAAGCCCTATAGTTTGCAAGAAGTAGAAGAAGTTGATGATGATGAAGAAGAAGAAGAAGAAGAAGAAGAAGAAGAAGAAGGAGAAGAAGAAGAAGAAGAAGAAGAAGAAGAAGAAGAAGAAGAAGAAGAAGAAGAAGAAGAAGAAGAAGGAAGGAGAAGGAAGGAGGAAGAAGAGGAAGGAAGAGGAAGAAGACGAAGAAGAGAAGGAAGGAAGGAAGAGAAGAGAAGAAGGAAGAAGAAGGAGAAGAAGATAGAAATAATAATAATTAATAATATTGTTATTATGAATATGAATAATAATTGATTGATTGATTGATTAATTGCCTTTATTGAGGAGTTAGGACTTCTGGACCTCTCTGCCACACAAGCACAGACAAGGAGAAAAAAGTGGAAGAACAAACAGATGATAAAGAAGAAGTAAAACTAGGAGAAAACTAGTTAAACTAGGAGGTTGACTAAACTAGTTAAACTAAGTAGCTAGTTAAACTAGAAAACTAGGAGGATGATAAGGAGAAAACTAGAAAAAAAAGAAGACGAAGAGGAAGAGGAGGACGAGGAGGAAGAGGAGGAGGAGGAGGAGGAGGAGGAGGAGGAGAGGAGGGAGGAGGAGGGAGGAGGAGAGGAGGGAGAAGGAAGAGGAAGAGGAAGAGGAAGAAGAAGAAGAAAGAAGAAGGAAGAAGAAGAAGAAGAAGAAGAAGAGGAAGAGAAGATGCCTGCTCTTTGTAAAACAGTTCCACTATTCTGGAAATCATCTGGATTATGTTATTGAGGCGCTCCTCTATCATAGGATCATAGGACTTTACCAGCGACGCATACACAAGTCAAGTAGCCACTGCTAGCAGCTTCCACCAACCAGCACTTAGAGCACACAGCATGTTGAGGCGTGAAGAATGCAATTCTCTGAAGAAGGAGTTGGTTGGGAGACAGAATATGGCAGATCAATTAAGGCAGGGTGCAAAAGAGAGAGGAAGGGAGAGAAGAGAGATGCCAGTGAATGGGAGTAAGAGAGGAAGGAGTTATTGCCTCTCATGAATAATTCAAACGCGTGGCGCGGCGTGTAGTTCTCCCGGGTTCTACCTTGGGTCCCTGTGTCTTTTTATTATTTATATTATTTATCATTTCACTCTGTGTCCAGTAATGGGATCAAAATCCACGGCATCATCACTTAACACCTTCTCAACTCTCTGCACCGTGGGAAAATATTATTTATTGCGTCTTTTTCTACCCAACATTATTCAGTCGGTAGAAAGCCTTTAAAACATCTAACAATCCGTTTTTGCTCCAGATCTTGTTGTACATCTGAAAATCGTGCAGGAATCAAGTAGTACTCTGTATAATAATTCTCGGTTGTTCTCTGTATTCAATATGAGTACTTAGATAATATGAGGAGTGGGGTAGGCTTTTAGCAATAAACACCGTTCCGAGTTGATTTTCGTATTCAATAGGAGTACTCTAATTTGAAGAGTAGCCTACTAGCAAGGTACAACGTGTAGTTATTTCTGTATTCAATACGAGTACTGTGAATTGAGGAGAACTAGAAGCTAAGTAAGCCTAAATAGAAAGCTGTTGAAATATTTATGACTCTATTCAGAGTCAACTGTGAATTTTGTGTCTCTATCATTCTCATTTAAAACAAACTCTTTTGATAAGTATTGACTGAGGACAGCCAGAAACTTAAGTTAATTCTGTTATAATACTACCAGAGATAATCCAAATCTGTATCCTAAACCTAATTATAATAATTATAATTATAATCTATATTCTATATTCCAAATCTATATATTGGTTACTAGTCTAAGGTTTTACTGTACTTTACAGGAACAGTAATTTTTCAGTACTTTTAAGGTGCAAGTAAAACAGCAAGTGATGAAATAAAACGAGCAACTGAAAAAAGCTTTAGTGAGAGCATCAATGTGAATCGTAAGTTATTCCTCTCATGTTTTGTATAAGTTGAAAAATTCGATGGTATATTACATTATTTTGATATCATATCAGAATTTACTATGAATTATTAAAACTAGGATTAACAGATAATGAGAATACGAGAATTTAATTCTAATCACAATTATATTTATCCTCCGTTTATATCACAATAACAATTTTATTTCAATCACATAAGCATTTTCACACTAACAGCATACCTACTTTATAATAAAGATATCATAAACAACATAATTCCACAAATAATAGTGTAAATTGACAAATTGAATTATTGTGGAGTAGTCTATGGCAGCCATTATATGAAAAAGAAGCGTCTTTACGGAACGCCCCACTCCAAATCAAGACGCTCTCCTATTGGTGGATGACAAAATCATGGCGACCAATAACAAGCAGGTACGTTTCAGTACACTCCCATTTCGTTTAGCTCCATTTTGTTTGACGTAACAATCGCAACCTTTTGGAAGGCAGATTGTTAAAGTAATGGGAATGTTATAATTTATTACTCAGTATAGCAGGATTCTTTTAACTTGTCATAAAACAGCTGATTTAACGTTAGTAAACGAGCGTACATCAATCAGCTGTTTCTGACAATTTAAAAGAATCCTGCTATAACTAATGAGAGCAATTTTACAATTCACAGTTTAAAATTTCAACCTATTGTGTTAAGATGTGTTTTCATCAATAAATAAATGAAGTTCAGTGCAATTAATTCAGTTTAATGTAATTGATCTGAATCATAAACGTCTTACTTCCTGAACCTGAACGGGACATGAAAAATGATCATTGAAGTCAATAAAATAAGGATTTGCCAATACCTGCATTTCATTCATTCAAATAGATCAATTTTGACTATCCTTTTCAAAATGATGAGGAATTCAGCAACTTATTTCAATTACCTACTCCTTTTCAATTACCAACTTGGAATATTATTATTTCAATATTATTAAGCAACTTGAGTACAAACTTCAATAGTAAGGAAGATTTATACTACGGTATAATTATGTTGTATTTGCTGTTATGTCCATTGTATTCATTTACTTTTTTCTGAAGAACAGTAATTTAGAGAATATTAAATTCGGGGCATTCTTCGTTTAGACCTCACTGCTGCTTATTTGATTCAACTAAAGTTGCCAAGTCAATTGATATTCTACTTTTTGGAGAGTCAATTGTGAAAGTGTTCATAACATTTTGATCATCAACCGACTTTTTCAAGATTTTGGAATCGTAGAATTTTTTCTATTCTTGACATTGTATTTTTGATTAAATAAACAATTATTAATATGAATAGCTTCCAAGTTGATTCAACTAAAGTAGTCAAGTTAATAAAACTATAACTGCCTAGTTGATTCAAGTATTGTTGTGGATTTGATTAAACTATGGTTGTTCAGTTAATTCAACTATAGTTCTAATCTATCTAATTAAAGTATAGTTGCCAATGTTACTAAAGGATAGCTACCAAGTTCATTTTTCATCCATTCTTTCACATCAGTCATTATTCTCCAACTGTGTTACCACCACATCAATCTCCAACTTTTTCCACCATTTTTTTGTTTTGTCTTCAACAGTAGCTGCTGGCGGTTTTCGATCTTCAGGTGCATTATTTCCAGAATTCTCGATTTGAATAAGGTACATGCCCGCGGGGGACTGTTCTGAGAGCAACAAAGAGCATGCTCGATGCTTTCCAAGAGCTTCACGTGTGGAATATTTAGAAGTCAGGGTGGAAATTACTGGTCTCGGACTGACAGTTTCACTCGCTGTCAGGCAAGCAGCGGAGGTGAATTCAGTAGTCCGGCCACTTTCCAAAGACAATATAATGTCTGTGCTACAACAGTACGGTAGTCAGTTGCTAAAGATAGACTTGGTCAGTCAGGTATTTGACAGCAAGAACGGGCACTGATGTTTCCTCTGGCTACTGGAAAATTATGATACGGCCGCCATTACAAATAAAGGAATCGAGTTCTCGGTTATCTCGACTACAATACACAGATAAAAAAAGGATGTTTGCAGCTTGCTTCTGTATGCATTCGACGATGAAAGACTTGAAGATAAATGACTAAAAGTTGTATTCCTTTATCTGTGATAATTATTGGAAAAATATTTAGCAATTTTTTCATTACAACTTTTCATCTTCTGTATGAAGTCATGATAAGTTGAATGACTAAGTTGTATTCCATTTACTTCTTTTCTTGCGATACAGTTAAGTTAAGAAAAAAATCAGAAATGTTTTTGATCATAGTAAATTTTACCTTTTTCATGTAGTCAATCGCTCATTTATTCTTATTATTATTTACATGCAGAGTTAAGTTGTGTATAGGTAGTTATCATTTCAACAGGAAAATTGAATTCTTAAAAAAGTTCTTGGAAGAATATTCATGAAATTATTGACTCTGAATCCAAATAGGAGAGGGAGGAGAGAAGAAGAAGAGGAACACAAAACAAGATTGAAAAAAGAAGGAGGAGGAGAAGAGGAAGAGGAGGGGGAGGAGGAGAAGGGGGGGAAGAAGAAGAGAAGAAAATTTTCAGAGAAACGTGGATAATTACACAGCTACTGTACGTGCATGGGATTGTGGCCCTACAACAGCATTTGCGAGTGAAATTGGGAGGAGTAGAACACATCAAGGAGGAAAACATCAAGAAGAGTAAGAGAGAGAGAAGAGATAAAAAAGGAGGGGAATGGGAAGAATGATTGAATGGTAGACAACTCTAACTACAGACAGAAGCCAGTAAACGTCAACTCAATTCAGAGCAGCATCTAATACAAGAGTAGTGATTACTTGCCAAGAAGAAGAAGAAGAAGAAGAAGAAGAAAGAAAAAGAAGAGGAGGAGGAGGAGAAAAAGGAGGTAGAGGAGGAGAAGGAGGTAGAGGAGGAGAAAAAGGAGGAGGAGGAGAGAAGGAGGAGGAGAAGGAGGAGGAGGAGGAGAAGAGGAGAGAGGAGAGGAGGAGAAGAAGAAGAAGAAGAAGAAGAAGAGAGGAAGAAGAGAGAAGAGAGAAGAAGAAGAAGAGAAGAAGAAGAAGAAGAAGAAGAAGAAGAAGAAGAAGAAGAAGAAGAAGAAGAAGAAGAAGAAGAAGAAGAAGAAGAAGAAGAAGAAGAAGAAGAAGAAGAAGAAGAAGAAGAAGAAGAAGAAGAAGAAGAAGAAGAAGAAGAAGAGGAGGAGGAAGAGGAGGAGAGGAGGAGGAGGAGGAGAAGGAGGAAAGAGGAAAGGAAGAAGGAGTGAAGATGAGAAAGAATAAGAAGATGATAAGAAAAAGTAACTACTTTGGGCGCAGATAGTGATTAGTATGGTAAGATTATTATTCCGGGGAGACATGACTGTGAGGGTAACCACCAATCAAGTCTAATTATTGCAGGACATTAATAGAGTGAAATTTATCAAAATCGGAGAAGGCACTCACGTACCTGTACTCAGTATATTGCCTACTACTGGAAACTTGGAATAGAAAATGAATATGCAGTGTAGCGCCCCAGGCTCAATGAGCGCCATCCAATTCATACGCCATTAAGCCCATTATACACTCATTTCTTCTTCTTCTTCTCCTCCATCTTCTTCTTTTTCTTCTTCTTCTTCTTCTTCTCCTTCTTCTTCTTCTTCTTTTCTCTTCTTTTCTTCTTCTTCTTCTTCTTTATCTCTTCTTCCTTCTTCTTTTTTCTTCTTTTCTTCTTCTTTCTTCTTTTCTTTTCTTTCTTCTTCTTCTTCTTTTCTTCTTCTTCTTCTTTTTTCTTCTTCTTCCTTCCTCCTCCTTCCTCCTCCTCCTCCTCTCCTCCTCATCCTTTACTCCTTTTACTCCTCAATTCCTCCTTGCTCTCCTCACTAAAATTCTTCTCCTCTTTTTGTCTTCATCATTTTTGCCTAAACTACTCCTTCATCAGTCTTCTTTATCATTTACAATATTCTTCCATGTAATTTTCTATGGAAATATTCCCCTATAATAATAATAATAATGAACTGAAGTTCATTATTCGTACTTGGAACCGTATTTCACTATCCATGCCTCATACCAATATTTGTATCAATTCACACCTCTATAAAAAATTGATTTTCATTGAAAAACTAGACAACAAATATTATTCATCATCGACGGATATAATTATAATAACGAATATATTGTTCATCCACAATGGTCCTGCAATCCTCATGCATAGATTTGTTCAAAATTGTTCAATCAGAATTTATTTAAAGTAAATAATTACTATTACTATATTATGTAAATAACTAAAATTAGAAGTATATTTAAACAAAGTAATCTTCTCATGTTACATAATCAAGAAGAAAATATGGTTGGGGATTCTATTACAATATTATTGAATGAACATTCTGTTTTCTTACATTTTATTTTAGTTGTTTGTTGTGTCTATTTTAGAGTTAACAAAGACTTCCTCTATTACCAGAGACAATTATACTCCTTTTTGATAGAATCTACTCTATTGAGAGCATTGTCTGTGCTATTACTTATGATGAGTGATGGAACTTTTGAGTTGAGAGATCTTCAAGTTCGGATCTGATGTAGTTTCCAGATTTATACCTAAATCTGAATTTAGTTTTATAGATTTACAAGATCTACTATAGGATCTGATAAAACTATTTTTCATGTTCTACCCATATAGTAGATTCCATTCTTTCACAAACTGTACATAGAAGGATATGAGAAATAATTTTATGGTAAGAAAATATTCTCTAAACGTTTATTCTCGAATTTTTTCTCGTTACAGATTTAGTTGTTGAGGCCAGAACTTTGGTTGACGTGTCTTCTGTCGAATCACTGCTGTTCGCTGATTTATGATCTTGTCTCCTGAAAAATAGAATTGAAATGTAATTTTAAACAAAATTTTCCATGTGGCCTGATCTATTCAAGCTCTATCAATGGCAAAAGATTCAAATTCCACATTCATTTGTCGTTCAATAACAAAATTCAACAATAAGAATCTCTTTCACAGATACTTAAATACTGTTGAGATACTTTTCCAAGTTCTATAATTTGTATTCGGCATCTTAATCTACAAAAGTCAAAAGTTTTGTAGTTTTGGATCAATATTATCAGTGGAAAAAGACTCATTACATGAACATACACATTACATGTACATAACCTCTAGAACGTGTGATCCAAACTTGGAATTTAAATAGTTTTGGGCTATGCCTGTTATCATTTCCCACATATTGTGCTGTATACATAATTGTCAAATAAATAAATAATTCATAAGAAATAGATATTCTTCATAGTTTGCATTAGTGGGATATTTTTCAAGAATCAATCAAAACAAAATTTTCTCAAACAATAATTTTCTTCAGAAAGTTTAATAATTACAAATTATTGTACAATAATTACTCACAAATAGCTATTGAACAATACAAATAACACCAAAATACATCTCAATTGTAATTATTTCTAAACCTGAAGGTCCCTTTTCAAATGTGTGAATTGAACGACTTTGAATTCATCAATGATCAAGCCAATTTTCAATTAAATTTTGATAATTAAAACAAATCAATCATTTCTTGATGGATCCTTACAGTAAAGTTACCTTTAAGTTCAGCTGTGACTTGTTTAAATAGCTATATCAGGAAAAGTGGTTACAGTAGATGATAAATCAAAATAACAATTTTGTAAGAAAGTTTTAATGAGTTGAAAGCTGGATCCTTTCACAAACGTATGAAATAAAAACAACAATATGCAAGAAATTTCTACAGTTCTGAATTTGAAATATCACTTAAATGAATGTATTAAAAATTTATTAATGACTGCTCTTCGATATTGAGTGAGGGGTACCAATATTTAGTTCAATTTTCAATATTCAGAGAGACTTCAGAATTCTTCTGATAGAATTCAGAAAGAACAACTGCATTGAGTATTCACGTTTACTTCAGAATAATAATATGATTGTACTGTACAACGAAACTAGTTCAAAACAAACGAGGAGTAAAGATATGGAAAATAAAATAAATTGGGTATGTTTTCTCACATAAACCGCATTCTTCTTAGCTGTTAGCAATACAGAGCAACAGAGCAATAATATCCAGAAAATCAATGGATTTCGAATAGAAGGTTCTTTTTCAAATTTTCATTCTAAAAAAAGCCACAAATTAAAACAGTATAATACCTATAATAAAAGTACGTAACCAATATTATAATACGATAAATGAAACTCAACAAGTTAATGGAAAAAGCACCATGTTTGAAGTACCAATAGTCTTGTTACCTGCTCCTGAATTAGGCTGTTATTGTTAAAATTTATATTAGTTTTAGTTTCATGGAATACTATATAGTGAAACCTCGAATTGATTTGCTTGTCATGAGTAATTTGTATGATAGTTTTCATACTATAACACTATAACTTTCAATCAAGAAGCTGTAAGCTTTTTGTGTGAAAGATAAATAAGTTTTGAATAGGATTGAATAAAAAATTACGTCTTTTCCTGATTATTCAGAACGGTTATGGAATATTTTCAATTAAAAACATTTCTTTCACTAGATTGTGAAATATGCCCCCCCCCCCCAAATGACGCCCCTGGTTATAGCATTGAACATTCAAATAAATATAGAATGTAATAAATTATTCAATTCACCTCAACCAATGCGATTTCTGTTCTAGGCCGCTTTTCGACTTTAATTTGTGAGTTAATAGGCTGATTGTATTTTGCTGGAGATCCACCTTTCTTGTCCATATGTTCATGTTTCTTTTCAACTCAAGTAGCTCAGCTTTGAGCTTTATGTAATCCATTACTGGTGGCGCCTGGACAGAAAGTACCATAATTGAATCATAATGAAATAACTGAATCACTAAATGAATAATTGAACATTGAAGATTCTATAATTGAAAGGAACCATAATAATTATTGAAGCCATAATTGAATCGAATCAATCAATTTTGGCATTTATTCAATGAATAGGTAAACTTCTTGTACTAAGAATAAATATTGTAATTTAATATAGTTTATCTTGGAAGTAAAAAATCTTCAATTCAACTTCAACACATGAATGAAATGAAATCAAATTTTATTCATCAAAGAATCATTCATTAAACTTTATTTTCATTTTATTATAATATTTATAAGAACTCAATCTCACAAACAAACCTTGCGGTTCATATGTGAGAGTTGATTCCTTATTTCATAATCTATATTTATCTTAATATTATTGTTATAATATTATCTTTTGGCCTATATTAAGTGTATGCTTTGAATATGTACAATTGCATGCTTGTATTTGTTTTTGAAATCTATCAAAATTTAATTCAACTCATCATTCACAATACATATTAAAAATTTACGACACTAAATACAACTAGTAGGCCTGGATGAACTTTAATACCTTACTTAATCATTTTTTAAGACATAAACGAAATTAAAAACAGCCTACTTACCGTATAAGTTGTGATCAGGTCTTCTATTTGTGTATTTTGTCTTTGTGCTAATTCAATACCATCTCCAGCCTGGAAAATAGAATATAATATTCCCAACTTTTATTAAACAATGAATTATTGAATTAAACAGAGTGTTTCTAAAAGAGCTCCTCGATTAAAAGTTGTATTAGTACCTATACAATGAAGTTAAAATAATAACAATACATTACAATATATATAACAATGAATTACTGTACATAAATGATTTTAGTTCAGTGACATGATGTCATAACAAATTAACAATGTTTCATACTCCATCAATGACTTCTAGTGAGGTGATGATAAATTTTTCACAACATTGATCATCAAAGGTCCCTGATGATAAATTTAATGCTATTCACTTATGTTTACTTTTTAAAGCTTCTTTGAACGTCATGAACAATCTTCTTAAAATAAAAACATTGTCTTTATTCACTTAATTGTCAATGAATGATGATTTCAAATACTATATAATAATTTATATCTCAGTATCTCAATCTTAAGCAGTCTCAATAATTATTACCTTAACCATGAATGCCTACCTTTTCTTATATAGGCACATAGCCACCCCCCCCCCCACAACATCTTGTAAAAAATGCTGAGATCTGCTCAATGAAATAAATATCTGGTGATACGTAATTGTTTATGCTTGGGCCTACACAAAATTATTTCTGAGCATTTTATTAAGTAGATTGATACAAATAGAAGTACTGTTTTCTAATACTGTATATGCTTCCCGGCTCATCCTAATTTTGATTTGTGCCCCCTCCCCAAATTGCAAGGCCCTCACTACGCATATGACTTCTAGAATGTATTTGGTAATAGAATATATTTGAGAATATACTTTCAAAATATTTATAGGTACCGTGATGCAATCAAAAAGACAAATTCAATATTGTTACAGCTTATGGTTTCAACAGTTTGTAGGCTACAGTTTTAGGCACAACTTAAAGACTGGAATTCGAACCAGAGATTATTTCTGAAATAAATATAATCCTTTACAACATATAGAAAAAATTACAGCAATAAAAATACAAATGGGCCTAGGCTACCGTAGCCTGAAAATAATTAGATGTTTCAAATCATTAAATTATTTTAAATTTGAAACAGTCAACAAATATGTATGTATAGTTCAATAACACTGATATAACCATGATCCACAGTTAGAATCGTGGACGATTATTACAGTTCAATAAATTGAAATGAAATTTCAGTGAAAAGAAAATGCAGTGGGTTGGTAATAACACGCTTGATACCTTGAAAATACTTTGATAGAATTGGATCGATTTGTTATTCTTATGAGTAGCTAATTAAAAAGTAAATAATTACCTCTTTGGCTTCTACATTTATTTTCTCCAGTGTGTCTTCTTTCTCTTTAATTTTTATCAGAGACATTTTATGGTCTTCAAGTATTCGCTCGAAGTTCCTGTAGTTGGTTATCAAATTTTGCCCACATATGGCTGGAAATAAAATGGTGAAATTGAAATTTATATAAATCACTATGTGGTTTTTCACGAACTGATCTACACTCATACCAGTTCATGAAGGCCATACACTACTTCAATAAACTCAATTCATAGGAAGTAAATTGATCAGATAATTCATAATTATGTGTTAGTGATAATTCAGTACGCCGGTTAGTCAAGACAAGACAAGACAAGATTAGTCACGTTTAGTCACAGTAATTCACATAGTTGCTTATGAAGCAGCTCACACTGATGCAATGACTAATCGGTGTGTGTTGCTTCATAAGCAACTATGTGAAGTACTGTGACTAATCTCGTCTTGTTTTGTCTTGACTAACCGGTGTACGCCTAGCCTTATGAACATTCTACATACTGTTACATTTCATAACTGGGAGCAACAGATAATGATTTATCCATTTGCTTCTGTAACACAAAAAGAAAATTATACACTATAACATAACATCAACCAAAAGAATACGAAAAGAAATTAAAAATGAAAAGATATTATATCTTATCATCATTTTCAAAGTTTGTAATTATTAAGTTGTCATCTCAAGACTAGATAATCTACCTTTGAAGAAAATTTTCAAAGTTTTGAAAGTAGTATCATTAATAATGGTCTACTACCATACATTTCCATCCTCTATGACAACTGTAGGCCTATACAAATAACTAATTTCATTCAACGATCAATTTGAGTAGCTTACTTTTACAATAGACGAATTAATTTTCGATGAAAAGTTTCAAATGAACAATTAATTTTCTCCAATTTACCAGTAACCTTTTTCAGCTTCAGTATCTGGTTGTTTTTGTCCTCAATCACCTTGGTCTGATTTCTGTTCTGAATGGTGAGCTCGTCAAAATCAACAGCATGTATGGTTTCTCCCAGCTCGACCCTTTGCTCGTACTGCGATCTCACTCGCTGCAACTGACTTTTCAGACTGCTACAGCGCAGTCGCATTTTGCCCAACTTCAGTTCCAGATCTTTCAGGGTTGTGTCGTTGACAAATCTGCAATATATGCGTCAACATGAATGAATGAATTAATAAATTATTAAATGAACGAGTGCATTCACTCACTTGAATCAGAGACACTTGGAACTAGAACTCCAACTCTTGGATTAGTACTCCAATTGTCTCTGCTTGAATGAATAAATAAATTCAGTCACTAATTCTTGAATGAAAGAATTGATGAATGGATGAACGAACGAATTAATAAACTCATAAATTAATTAATGGATGAATGAATTAATGAAGTCAGACACATAATAGCCTACTACAAAATATGGTTGCTTACAAGCTACACGAAATATACGACTAACAAAAACGACCGTAGAGTACAATGTCAAAGGAATAATATCTCTCTATCTATCTACCTAATGCCAAGCGTCAAATTCAATGAATCTCATTCTACCATCAAACATTCAGCTGGATCAGAGCTTTAAATAGACTGAGATATGCTTGAACTTGAACTACCTTGTATTGTGTTGTAGGCTTACATCCATTCTTCTTTATAGTAATTATAGTATTGAAATTTTTCTGATTTGAAGAAACCTTTGATTAGAAAACGAATATAGCTCACATTAGATTATTAAATACTTGTTATCTGAATAAATATAACAAATATATAACCTACATTACTTATTATATAGGCCTATATATTATTGTTTTCTACTTTTCTAAAATCTCTTGAAATCATTCTAACTATGGCACCTTGCATTCTAAATTACCTCCATCGAATCTATTGGATGATCATCCTTTACTTAATATTGATTTTTATTATGTTGTAGGCCTATGATGTTTCATCCTATTGAAAAGCATTTTAAATGCCCAATTAGAACATCAAGAGCTTCATTTGTAATCATTTGAACTCTTTTCGGGCAATGCCGATACCTTATAACCTCGTAAGAGAGGCTTTTGTTCTATAATAGAATAGAATCTATTTGGGTAGAACACCTCTGACATCTAGACGGCTGAATAATGAAGTTGTAACTTGAATGACCCAGTAACTGCTGCCATCTTACGACAGAATTCAGAACTAGCTGCGTTGTGCAATGCCGACCAATCAGGGGAGAGAGGCGGAGCTTGGAGGCGTGTCTGTGAAAATTGAAGCTGTAAATCACCCAGTAACTGCAGCCATCTACCGGTCGAATTCAGAACTAGCTGAGTCATTCATTTCTAGCTTATCAAGAGATAGTAGGCGGAGTTTGGAGGCTACATGATTTACAAATTAGGCTACGATTCATGGAAGAATTTTAGACACAGTCAAGCATTGTTCAAGTATTTTCATTTATTTATTATCAAAGCTTCATTTATTTATTTATGATGTCTCAATACTCACCTCAAGTACTTTTGCGAGGATAAGCGTCCGGTCACAGGGTCTAGTCCATCGGTCATCACATTCTGCTCGAAAGCGGCGCACAGGGATTTGACGGCTTCGACTGCCATACGTTTCTCGACAATTTGCGCGTCCAAATTGAAAATGGTCACCTTGCTTTCTTTGGCCAAAGTCTCCAGCGACGTCTTCAGTTCTTCCAGCTCACGAGCGATCTGCTCAGTGAAAAAGCTCACCGATAATCTGAAATATAGAATAAATTCGTTTTTGAGGTCTTCAAAAGATCTGCCATGCTTAATCTCCGTTAAACGATGATACTGCTTGAGAGTAATCGGAGATTAGCCTACACGTTTGTGCATTTGGCGAAATCCTACCAACCTATGAGCAGAGGACAACAAAGCCTGACGTGACGGCGCCAAAGACAAACTCCGCCCTGACGAGTCGGATTTGCCTGATGAAGCGGGGATCGAACGAATGCTGACAGATCCTCGGCTCCGAGCGGTTGTCGCCATTCGCGGTTTCTGGCTCGGTCCACTGTGCATCATCATGTGCTGTATCCTCTGAGCTATGCTGTTCGAGAGCTCTATCGACTGGGGCATACCTGCAATCAGAAGTACAGAATTTTTTCAGAATGAATAAAAATAGATAAATGAATGAGTAATGAATGAATAAATAAACATTTTATTATCTATAATCGTAATGCTATAAGTTTAAAATATTCCTAATAGAAAAATGATGGTGCAGTGAAACCTCTCCATGATTCAAATAACTCAGGAGATTTTGATAACATTAAGGGCCGGTTCATGAGCTCGGGATTTAGCTAAGTCCTAGACTAAAACGGGTGGCCACCGTAGCATCGACAAACGTTAGCCTTGAAACTATATGTACTAAGGGCTCTCTATGCTGCTAACCCACTAACCTGTCGAGACAAAAGTTTGTCGATGCTACGATAGCCACCCGTTTTGGTCTAGGACTTGGCTAAATCCCGAGCTCATGAATCGGCCCTAACTGTCAATTCACTAAACTGGTCCCGTTTTAAAACCAACACATCCTCGGCTAGTTTCATCTACTGTAAACTAGTATTTTTTCCATAGATTTAGTGCATAATATATAAGAAATTAAGTTTTCAACTACACTGAATAACTTCATTGCAATATGTTGTATTATGTAAAAATCTGAATAAAAGTTATTTATTTGAAAATGTTTTGCCATCTCACCTGCCAAGCTCGAGGGTTGCACACGACTAAGGTAATTCTCCAAAATATTGTTCTCAATCGTCAAGAAGAAAATTGCATCCAAAGAGTTTTTAGTAAGTTGCTTGAGCTCATCATTGGAGATCTCCGAATCTGTAATAAAAATAGAATAATAGCCTATATGAACCTAATTTCTTTTTAGAAAAATTGTTTTTAATATAGGAATATAGCTTTGAATAATGAAGAAATTATTATATTATTATTTGTGAAAATCATGGTTTTTTAGTTTAAAGAGTCTCTAATACGTTTTTTTGATCTCATAGTAAGAGATCCCCGAATCTGTAATAAAAATATAATTATTTTTTAAACTTATAATCAATAACGCTTATTATTTTTTTAATACAGTAGAGGAATAGAATCAATGGAGAATGGAGAAATCGATTACATCATTATTTGTGACAATCACGTTTTTTTCACTGTAAAGGCGTTGAAGTTGAATTAATTACAAAATTTGTAGAACAAATATTGATGTTTTCCATAATAATGAACCTTCAGATGAAAAGAACCTTTTTCCTAACAACTTTCTAATTGAACCGAGATATACCTACATCTATAAACTTCTTCTCTGAGTGAACTTCTATCAGTTATCGATGTATCAGATATGATAGGAGATTGTCTGGAATTCAGAAGCATTTTCGATCAATAGTGTTTGCACTTTGGTTGGTAAAAGTATATGAAAAGCCGAGCTTAAAATGACTGTTAGGATAATCAACACTTCAAAGCACGGAATAGAACACCGCAGTTACGATAACTATTATTTCATTAACAAATCGATCACTCTTGTGGCAAGCTTTCTATATTATTTGAAGAGGAACATTAAAATACAGTCAAATTCAACAAAAACTGGGAACACTGCAAACCGAACTCAAACTTGAGTTTGTTATGATCTGTCGATACGAAACCAGAACTTGAATCAGCTGATTTTGAACGTTAGAATACAAGAGCGTCTCGCGAAAAGCCAGCGGAAAAACTAATGCTGGATGGGGAAAAGTAGGTCACAACTGGGAGGGAAATCTGGGCAGTTTCCCTCCCAGACAGAAGGAAAACTGGATGTCTGTTTGATCAATTTCACCATAACTACTCTTCTAACTACGGCTTAGGAAGTTGCGAGTTCATATTTCTCTTCAAACATTCATTCATATTTCTCATTTCTTTACATTACAAAGAAATTGTATGCAGAAACATTCAAAGTCATGTTGAGCAGTTGTTTAGAAGTCTAGTTGATAACTGCTAGCAAAACCGTTTCTACTCATTTTTTGGTAGCAGCTAGCAGTAGCTTCAACTACATGCATCTTGATTCTATTTCTGCATTGAATACTGCATTATTTAATGATTGCTAGAGAAACTTTTTGAAAATTATTATAAAAAAATTATTGAAAACTATCAAAATTAGATTTTATTCACTAGGACGCTTAGGATCAACCTTTTTAGGTTTGGAATCATTCATAAATGTAATCAAAAAGCATCAGTTCAATCAAAACCCACAATGGTGCTAATGACTGGTAGTGTATAGCAGGAACCTTTTAAATTGTCATAAAACAGCTGATTGATGTACGCTCGTTTAATAACGTTAAGTCAGCTGTTTTCTGACAAGTTGAAAGGATCCTGCTATACTAGCAATGTGTATGTCTACACAGGGCGATTTTTGTGTGCTGCACAGCATGCTATATATGCTCAAGCATTGATAACATGACAATCGACCAAGTGTGGACATAGGGATTGTTCTGACGTCAAAAACAGACCAGAAATAAAAAGCATGATGCATGAGTCAGTGTTCAGCCCGTTTTTTGCAGAACTTATCACAATAAAAATGAAAGCCGCATCAGCAAGTAGAACATCGTCATCTGGAGTCGCCATGATGATTGCAGATGGAAAACATAAACTGATGTTTTTGTAACTTGTAACAAATTTATTTTGTCTATCAAACTTTGGGTGTACAACAGAAAATTGAGTCGATATCTTTAAAATTGACCGAGATACGAAAACTCCTTGATTGTTCAATTTAGCCAAACTTGGTTATATAACTTATTTTTTAAACAAAAGTTACAGATAACTTGTTACTAAAAGTTTATTAAACAAGTTAAATAGTGTAAACGCTTTTAGCAATAAGTAGTTTTGATTTGAAACTTACAATCTCTGTAGCTCTTGTTTGACCTTGAGCTTGACCTACTCGATGAATTAATGCTTGATGACCTTGCCGAATAAAAGCTTGATTTGTAATTCATTTTCGATTATTTTCCAACAAATTTTTCAATACTGATCAAACCGATCTGAGAATTTTGAGAAAATAAATTGCTTGAAAATATAACCTGAAACAGAACGCGACTACTATTTACCCATAGAACTTGTTGTCTAGAGAGAAGGTGTGGAAATATTTCCATATGATTTTTTATTCTCTCGATAAACATAATCATATGATCGTCTACTCTATACAAACAAATATAGCAGGATTATTTTAACTTGTCATAAAACAGCTGATTTAACGTCAGTAAATGAGCGTACATCAATCAGCTGTTTTCTGACAATTTAAAATAATCCTGCTATAGTCCAATGCACACTGAAACAGCTGCTTCAGGTGTGCATTGGACTATTTGTTTGTATAGAGTAGATAGACGATCATATTATGATCGTCTATCTACTCTATACAAACAAATAGTCCATTCATTGTATGATCTCAGCGACCACATAATACAAATATATTTGTATTATGTGGTCGCTGTATGATCTATACAAACAAATAGTCCATTCATTATATGATCCATGTTTCGCTATAGTTGCTTATTGCTTAAATTGCTCCGGTGTGCGACCGGAGTAAGATATTTTGCTACATTGATACCGTTTTATTCGTTAATTGATTATTTCTTAATATATCGTGTTGTACCAAAATTCTAAATAAATGTACCTATTAACAATTTTATAACTTACTATACATAATTTTCGTATATTTTATAATTTATTACTTTAATAGATGTTTACTTTCAAAATAGTTTCCATAAAACGTTGAAAGTACAGAAGCCTTACAAAATACTGAAATCAATTAAAACCAATATCCACAAATTAGAATAATTTTATTTATTATAACTTCTATTAATACAATAAATTTATAACAAAAGAGATGCACACATAGAACAATTATTACAAAAATTACAAACTAATATTAATATAATTATTATATGTAATATGCATTACTCGAATCTCCAGGTTTCTTGGCTAGGGCATTACAATGTTGAAAGTAGTTTTATTTAAAAGTATTGGTAACTTTCACCTATTCACTCGATTTTTTATAACTATTGAATGCCTGATAATGATTGACAGTTTATTGTTCTTTAATGCTTCTCTTCTTCTCCTTCTCCCTTTTCTCCTACTATTCTCTTTATTTATTCTCTTGTTCCCACAATAAGAATAAAACAATAGGCACTCTGTCCAAAAGCACTTTTCATCTTGATTACAACACTGTGGGTTAAAATCAACGTAATATATTCAACATGGTCTTGAATAAGTCCATCATCAAGTAAATACCTAATGATGATGAATTTTATGAGTAATAATGACTCAGGTTACTCACATAATCTTGAAAATAACGAGTAATTTTCATCGTTTTTCTATTACGATTGATTTATAAGTAATGATAACTAACAAGTATTTCTAACTTGAAATTATAGAAACTTCACAAAAATATCAATATTGAGAAATTCAAAGTGTATTCATGACAGACGTATTCCATGGCGTGTTCCATAGATTTTATCGATATCTATTCTACATTACACGACTAACGTATTACATAATGTAGTACAAAATGTATTACGTAATTATTTACATAATGTAGTAAAAACATTAGATCTTATCAATACTAGTAAAACTTGACGAGAAATATTCATGTACCCTTGATTTTTTTATACTACGGTTTCAGGTTCGCTATACGAGTATTCGTATTCTATTAGTATTCGTATTCGTATACAGTTCGTATTCTATGTGAATTGAAATTTTTTGTCAATGAATGGCGTAGTCAAGAAACCCAAAGCTACCTTAACGTTTGTGAATTAATTACAAAACATTATTATAAATAATTTACAAGTCTGTAACATTTATCTACTATTAGTAGGTCGCACAATTCAGAACGGAAAGCAATTGAACACTTGCGATGGATGTCTAGTAGCGATTGGTGATCTGTCTTATCCAATCCAAGTACTGGGCCACTCTGACGTAGACACCGGGCACGCCGTATTGGCCACACCCAATTCCCCAGCTGACCACGCCTACTACTTGCCAGATTCCGTTACGCTCGCACACCATTGGTCCACCGCCGTCACCCTGCAAAAGACATACAATTTAATAATACAGTATTACAAAAATTTTGGCTATAAATTATTTTTTAATAGCCAATTCAACATTTAATTGAATTCAACAATGATTCGACTCAACATTCAACTGATGATCATGCCATGAGCATCGAAACTTAAGTTTTGTATAAATAAAACTAAGTAGAAAAAGACAACATCTGTGTTTTTATTTCATTATGGAGAAATTCTACAATATTTCTGAAAACAGTGTTAAATTATTTATTAATCATTTTGTAAGAGATTTTGCCATTCGTTAAATATTGCAATAAAGGAGAGTTTATACTAAGAATCGTTTATTCAAAGGGTAGTTAATACAAAGAAGAGTTAATACGAAGGAGGGTTTATACAAAAGAGAGTTAATACAAAGAAGACATTCAAAGGACAACATTGCCGGGCATTCCAATTGGATAACGCAACAAGCTGGCCAGTTGTCTGGATGAAAACACTATAGTTGTGTACAAAAGGGAAGATTGACCCTCACAGGATCAGGACCTCATCATTCTGGCCAGTTGTCTGGATGAAAACACTATAGTTGTGTACAAAAGGGAAGATTGACCCTCACAGGATCAGGACCTCATCATTTATATTCAATAAATCTAAGGGCTCATATTCATTAGCATTCATTTACCTTCAACTCAATACACGTGATATGACGTGTAGATAATATTCAACTTTTACACGTGATATATGAGGAATTTCTTGAGCTTTGAATAGTTTCTGGCTGAAATGTGGTTGATTGATTGATTTTTATTGACATGCCAGGTCTTAGGCTAGGTTAGTCAAAACAAGACGAGATTAGTCACGTTTAGTCACAGTAATTCACATAGTTGCTTACACCGATGCAATGACTAGTGTGTGTTGCTCATAAGCAACCTTGTACTATGACTAAATGTGACTAATCTCGTCTTGTCTTGTCTTGACTAACCGGTGTACGCCTAGCCTTAGAAGACCTATTGCATTACACTATACATAGAAATATCAGTACAATTTTGACGTTTTAGAATTGAACGTACCTTGCATGCATCCTTGCCTTCCTCGCCACCGGCGCAAATAAATCCTGGATGCAGTTTGAATTCGTATCCCAGCCTAGTATTCTGCAGTTGCACCTGGCACTGTTGGTTGGATACAACTGGTACATCAACTTCCTGAAAATTGAAAATAAAATTTGAATCAAAACCATGACTGAATAATAATGGATAATTATTTCATAGGCTAGTGATAATAATGAAAATCGTCGATAGACGTTTTTCCTTAGAAACGCCTTCCTAATATATGGAAAACTAGTTGGAAGAGTTTTCCATTTCCCCTCCTTCTCCCCACCGCTTATCAATAATAAAGGCAGTCTACCTGTTCTTCTATTCTTTGCTTTTTGTTTCTATTAACGTTTGTATTTTGTTTGTTTCCAGCTTTGTACATGTTGCTTGCTGTTTAATTGTATGTGTTAATAAATAGATAAATAGAATGAAAGAGAATTCTCTTTTCTCTAGCCCTTTCAACCATTGAACAATTTGTTTTTTATTTACATGTACTGCATGTTCTTTGTTGTTTCGTACTTTTGTTTTTTCATTATATCGAGTATATTTTGTAAGTTTCAATGAAAAAATGAGTCAAATTTTATGATTCATAAATAATAATAAACTTATTACTTTTCTGCCTGTGATGCTCAACTGTGATATCTGTTTTTTATAATTGTAAATTTTTTGTCTTGCTTATTAGTAGAACCTACCGTATCTATTGAATACAAATTGGCTGAATTGAATTGTGAATAGAAATAATGTATTTTTGACGTTGTCTCGCATTGTGTTTGTGATTTTGACAATAAATGAATCTTGAATCTATCTATTAATGCCAAGCGTCAAATTGAATGAATGTCACTGTACGACTGTACTAAACTTCAAGGTGATTCCCGAAACTGAAAGAATAATTGATGAGAATTCAATTTACTTGTTTCAAAACTGTTCACTGACCTTCAAGATATTCTGGTATTTTCCGTAGTCGCCGAAAGCATCCTTGCCCCACCCTGTGGTCCAGCATCGTTGACCAGAGAAGTCGGTGTAGGGGTCGGGCAGACAGGCGGGACTTATGTGCGGGCTCTGGACAAAGTCGACGGGTCGGTCCAGACGTAGAATGGCGAGGTCGTTGAAGAGAGTGCCGGCGTAGAATTCGGGATGCACGAACAGCTGCAGTACGTCGCGTTCTACGTACGGATAGAATTCTACGTCGTGGTTGACGTCCCATTCGCCCAGACGTACGCGGAGGTCGTGTGCGGCGTAACTGCAAAATATCGTCAAGGAATAAGTTGAAATATATTGAAATAAGTGTATGAAATTTATTAATTATCAGATTAATCTTGAACAGGAATAAGGGAATGAGTCAATAAGGGCCGGTTCATGAGCTCGGGATTTAGCAAAGTCCTAGACTAAAACGGGTGGCCACCGTAGCATCGACAAACGTACCAACTAACGTAAATCGACACTATTTACTAAGGGCTCTCTATGCTGCTAACCCACTAACCTGTCGAGACAAACGTTTATCGATGCTACAGTAGCCACCCGTTTTAGTCTAGGACTTGACTAAATCCCGAGCTCATGAACCGGCCCTAACTATACTACGTAATGAACATAATAATGAGAACGTAATGTGGTAACGAGAACATTAATTTATTTCATTAACATATTTTTTTAGGAAATCAAAATATTCATTACTAGCCAGCAGGCTAGCCAGGGGGCTCCGCCCCCTGGACCCCTGGCAGCCATTGACATAGTGAGCGCTTCGCGCTCACCAGGGGGCTTCGCCCCCGTAGACACAGTAAACATCCATATGTCGATAATAAAACGCCTCAATAACGCGTGAGTGAGTGAGTGCCATTTCGCTTTTATATATATTTCTGGCGTAATTTTGGGAGAATCTTAAAAAGATTTTAACATATTATTTTTAGACCTTAAACGAACCTAAGTACCAAATTTCAACATTTTCTGCCAATTAGTTCTCGAAAAAGCTGAGAAAACGCACAAAATCGCTAGAAAAACGCGAATATTGGGCGTATCTTTGGGATGTTTTCAAAATCCGTTCTTAGTGCGCGTCTAAAGCTCCAACTGAACATGCATGCCAAATTTGAACGCATTTGGTTCAGTAGATTTTTAGTTCTGCTGATGAATGAGTGAGTGAGTGTCATTTCGCTTTTATATATATAGAAGATAGATAGATAAAGATAATATGAAACTCACGATTTGATACAGTGAGCAGCAGTGATAATGTGTGCGTTGTCAATCAGAGTTCCTCCACAGACATAGACACTCTCATGTGGGTCCTTCTTCAGAATAGCCACTTGCCATGGGTATTCACCTACAAACAGAAAATTCAACAGGGATTATGTTTTAGGATGAAACAGTCTAGAAATCAAAACAATCTTGTGATGATTTACACAATAAAATCTTTGGGTGGATATAAACGAGTTGGTCCTAATATTTTGGATGAAGATCTTTAGAGGATTTGTAAATCTCAAGTAGATAGAGATCCAAGTAGATCTTTAAATTCAATGATGAATTTCGAATGTTGTTTTTTATAACAAAATTTTGCTTAGTGCATCCATACTCAGGGAAGCAGAGTCTATTCTATCAAAAAAGACCAATTTTCCATGAATGTCCGTTCCTATATGAATAACCTTACAATTTTTGAAGCTGGAGTGCATTTTTTGCTGTTGAATGACGTTTTTTGGTTGAAGCCCATTAATAACAACTATAGTTGATTCAATAACCACTGACTGTCGTTGACAGGTTGAAAGCTTATTGTGTATCAAAATAGCTTGAGTGATTATTTCACAATATTATATTGTGTATCAAAATAGCTTGAGTGATTATTTCACAATATTATTTTAAAATATCAATACATGAGCATTACAATAACTGTTTTTATAAGTATGATGAATCATGGATAATTTAATAAATTTGATATTATTAAACTGAGGATGTTTGTGTCAACTTTTAGTTAATGTTGAATGAAATTCTCGTATTCAACAATGAATCAAGATTAAAATTTATGTTGGTTAACTTTTAATAAAGATATCAAGACTGGGAGATATCCCACGGTAGCATTACCAACATAACAAATAAATAAATAATTTATTCCTCTGCAGAAAAGGTACAATGATTCAAACTTAAATATAGAGAAAAGCAAGCAATATTTATATATTTTCTATATATAAGAAAATGTATATAGAATACAAAATAAGATAAATAAATCAATTATTCATAACTTTAAATAACTCACCGAACTCATGGATAATTTAATAAATTTATTAGCTATTATTAAACTGAGGATGTTTGTGTCAACTTTTAGTTAATGTTGAATGAAATTCTCGTATTTAACAATGAATCAAGATTATGTTGGTTAACTTTTAATAAAAATCGAGACTGGGAGATATCCCACGGGGTAGCATTACCAACATAACAAATAAATTAAATAATTATTACTAAATAATTCATTTATTTTAATTGAACCTCTAATTAGCATAATATTCTGAAGGTTATATATATTCAAGATTAATAGCTAGTGAAATTTATATTAATTGAAACAAATATTATAGAATAAATTAATTCGAATAAGATCAAATAAATCAATTATTTATAACTTTAAATGACTTACCGAACTCGCTGTCACCGTCAACGTAGACAGGGTTCTTGATACGTCCGTTGATGCCGTGCGTGTTGCGGTGGCCGCACTGCGGTGCGTGCGGGCGGTACTGCGGTGCGGTCTGCGAGGGTTGTGCGGGTTGCAGCGGGCGCCGGCAACACACCTGCGTCGCGGGACACCGACTGAATCCGTAGTTGGCTTGACGCTGTGCGGCACGCAAACAAATCGCAATTAGTTGGCACAATAGACAATATTGGATCATGGAAAGAATAGATTGACAACACATATTTTGTGAATAGCTATAAGGGCTATAATAGGTAATAAGCATATACATATACAATAGGTAATAGCACAGAATAGGAGAGATTTCTCCTATTCTGTAGTAATAGGCATAACGGCTATTCCCATGACACTCGAGTTATAGCAGAAATAGGAATAAAAATGATCTCTTACTAAAATAATCTCCAGGACTTTTTTGTGAATAAACACATTTCACATTTCTCACATTTTTTGTGAATAGTCATAAGGGCTATAGGTTATTATTTATTTAGCGTATGGCTTTTGTCGGTGGGGAGACCCAAAGGTTGTTCCACCTCGCCGTGATAACCTAATTCCACTTAGGTTGTAGTTTTATCCACTTTTCAGAATGATTTAGAATTTTTAAAGCATTTCTTTTTGATACATAAAAGTCCAAAAGTTCATAAAACACAAGCACAACACAAGGGCTATAGGTAATAAGCATAAACATATACAATAGGTAATAGCACAGAATAGGAGAGATTTCTCCTATTCTGTAGTAATAGGCATAACGGCTATTCTCATGACACTCGAGTTATAGCCGAAATAGGAATGAAAATGATCTCTTACCAAAATAATCTCCAGGACTTATGATATTATTTATTACATTTATCAATTATAAAATTGTGCTTTGTTTTCATGTTTGTAAAGTCCTGTTATTGATTTGGCAATCTTGCCTTCTTTCTTTCGAAAGCAGTTCGTGATGGAAACAAGAAAATTATTGATGAATAAAAATAACACTCAGGGCCAATTGCTTGAAAGCCGATTAAAAGAGAGATTTAAAGCTCGTTGAAGAATGACGACATTTTTGACATAGTAGTTGTCGAATGAAGTTATTCCATGGCAGTTAAATTATATTTTAATGTAATTGTTACATTATCGAGTGATTTACAACATCGCGTTTACAGAAGTTAATCATGGTTAATCAGTCAGAAGTAAATTGTTATGATTGATTAAATATAGGATGCAAATCGGTTGTGAAGTTTATTATGTAGGGTGGAGTTTAGCACTGTGAGATAATTGTTTTGATGCTGTTCTAACTTACTCTTTATTGTATAACGTTGAAAATGAGATGATTGAAATAATAAAAGATAGATTCAATGAGAAATATTTTCTGTGTTAGACAACATTGGAGTGATTTGATCTGGAAAGTGAACTAAACTATACTTAATTATGAATATATTTAATCCAGTAAAAATTTTAAACATTCTTCCTATTAACTTCAGTTCCTTCTATAACTCCACCAAATTCCTCATTTTATTTAATTTTGTTTCAAATTACACAAATTCAATTTCATTATGGCACTTGGATCTGTTCAAATTTAATGAAATCAGAAGCATTTAAAACAAAAATATTCCCAATTATCCTGTCATGCTAACTTGCCAAGGCATAATATGAATATTTTCATGCAAAGTAACATCCTCGAATTCCATGCTCATTCTGCAAAATGCAAAATAATATTTATTGAAATAGAAAATATAATGCTTTTGTTTGTTGATCGAAATAATTCATCAAAAACCCATAATGCATTCAAACATTTGCTGAAGGATATATGCATTTCATGTTTTGTAAATTGAACCCTAATGCATGCAGACTCAAGAAAGAGATTTTACAATTTGGATTCCACATTATCATATAATATGATATTGATACAAGACAATATTATTAATGATAGTATACGAGAAAGCAACAGTTTTTGAAAGTCAGCTTCTGTACCAAGTGGAATCGACTACAAGAAGAAATAGTCATATAAGTAATGTTGATATTAAAACTAGTATGATTACTTCTGTAACTTAATGTGTATTTGTCTGTAAGTATTACAAATATTGTCTTTAATGATGCGTTATTCATGATTAGTTACTTATGTGATGGATTCTTAATTCAATTTTTTCCAAAAATGATAAAAGAGTTAGAGAAATGTTATAAAGAATAAAGAATTAGCTCTTGAATTTCAAATAAGCAACATTTCCATGACACTTTTTCAACAAAAACATATGAGAAAATACTCGGATTAAATATTATTATGTATAACATCATTTACATTATGCTACTATCAAAAGCATCCCTTGCTTAGTATTTATTATTTATAATAACTGATAAAGCATCAATCAACCACCGAATATAATTATGAGTGGCCAATTACAAAGGATCTTTCAAAGTCGAAGTCTATTGTCTTATTCACAGAAAAAGAATAGACTATTCAAGAATTCATCCATTTTTGTCAAAAGTCTACCCTAAGTATCTTAATGATTTATCCATTTTTAGCGGAAGTCTGTCCTAATGTCCCCATGCAAAATGCAAAGCAATAATTAAACTTAACTTGAATTTTATCTGTACTAAAATTCATGAAAATGTTAGTATAAGCAGAAACCAACTAATTGTTGTCATCAAACTGAGGTTTGTGTTAACTGAATCAAATTTAAATGTAATTCAATATAATTCAACATATTGTAGCTTACAAAGCTAGTAAAGCAACTAGAAAGAAAAACATTTAATTGACAATAACACTAAAAATCAAAGAAAATCCCATTCAAACCCAATATTGTTAATGGTACTTCATTCTACATGCTAGTATCAATTCAGGGTAATGATTTTGAGAAGGGTAGGTATGATTCCAGAGGTGTGATAGGTAGGATAGAGGCTTCTAGGAGAGGTCTATCTGTTAGTGATGATGATTCAGTCAAATATGAATGATTTTGTGGCCTTTTGTGTGAAGTAGGTACTGAAGTTGTTTCTTGGTTGACAGTCATCCTTGTTGAAGAGTTGTCATTTTGTAGTGTTCTTAGTCTCAGAAGACAGTCGGTGGTTGTCCGTTCGTATGTTGTCCATGTTTTGCTTTCATGATACTTCTTAGTCAGAAGTTTATAGAAGTATCGCTACTTAAATCATTACAAATTGTTGAGTAACAAACATAAAACATTGTGGATGAATGAAACGTATTGTCATGTCAGAAAAATCAGTTGGATGATTAAGATAAGAGATTAAATTATATTTAGTGATGTCTTTTGTCAAATTATTAAAGCTTGATTAAAATTAATAAATTGTGATTCCATGTACGCTTTTTTCTTAATATTATTCGTTAATTTCATCTAATTTTTTCATTGAATAATTTATTTCATAACTTATGATTCAATAATAATTAACTGATATGTTCATGGTATTCCAAGGATATATTCTCAATACATGAGATACGCATTATCTTTACTCGGAAATCTCAGTATTATCTGGGTTGAGTATTGAGACTATTGAGTATCTGGGATGAGATCTATCAAACCAGCTCAATTTACAAATCACAAAGATAATCTGGGATAATGCAAGGATAAGAGATTTCTTGCAACAATAAATTACAGCTTCTCAAGAATAATATTATCATAGGAGGGAGAATATTGGGAAGAATCTAAATTTATGATAAAAATATTAAGAATAATGTAAAGGAAGTCCATTTCCAAGCATTTGTTACAAATCATTTTCAATACGACAGAATCCTGACAAAATTGATAAATAAAAATGTAATCGTCTATCACGATTTATTCATTTATAATGTATATAAAATTAATGTATTATCCATTCAACTCGATGAATATTGTGGAATTCTTTATTCGAAATATTGTGTATACTCTGGAAAAGTCAACTTCAGCTTTTCACACTAGTGAACAAGCATAAATAACATAATAATCATTTTGAAGTTGGCTATTGAAAACCAATGAAAATAATATAACATAACTAACCATCTAGGTATTGAAATGGAATTGATTCAAGTTCTTTATGTTTCAACTTTTGAATAAAATTATCATGTGGGATTAAAATCCATGTATCAGAACATACATATTCTGGTTTTTTGGTTTTCATTTTGTGTGTTTTTTTAGCATGAGGGGTTTAAACTCCTTGTATCGGAACATACATATTCTTGTTTTCATTTTCTGTTTTTTTTTTAATATGAGGGGATTATGTATCAGAATTATGGTTTTCAATAAAATCAGATTTTTGTAAACTAACCCTCCAATCCAGTCGATCTTACCTTTTCCGTCTTATTTATATCATGCTGGCCGTTATTGACGACACGGCCATCTTCCAGCGACCGCTTTTGTCGGTTTTGCTCGTCGTCACGGAACGCGACGTCCTTCCGCCTGTCGCTGGGAAACTGGACACGATCGGGACTTCTACTTTCAACTGCACCACTGGAGGAAGAGGGGGAAGTAACAAAAGAAGGCGAAGAAGAAGAACCGAAAGAAGTAGGTGACGAAGAAGTGTTTGAGAATCCCCCGCCTCCTGAAGCGCTACGATAGTAGCCATCATAACTGTCGTCGTCGAAAATTTGCGTGTTATCCTGGTAGGAGGTGAACTGAGGCTCCTGGTAGGAGTTGTATTGTGGTCGTGTGTAGGAGGTATCGTAAACATGGTCTCCGTACGAACCTCCCTTAAACCCGTTTATTCCTTCACCGTATGAGGAGTATTTGTCTGGTCGATAACTTTGGTAAGTGGGGGCATAGTGTGAGTACCCGTTGGGGCCCCAGGGTTTGGGGGGGTAGAACGGAGGTGGGGGAGCACCGTAAGGTTTCGAGTAGGGTCCGAATTTCGGTGGTTGGGTGTTGTGGTAGTGTTGGTGTTGGTGGATGAGAGGGGGGATTGGTGGTGGGGCGTAGTAGAATGGTTCCTTGAATTTGTGGAAGATGCTTCCGATTTTGTGTACGAACCCGTGGTTGGGTGTAACATGCAAGTTCACCAGTGGCTTCACAACCTTCTCGCCGTACTCGTCTTTCTGGACTTGTACGGAGAGCAGAGGGTTGACACTGACTAGTCCTAGGTCTAGACCGTTGCTGCCTCCTAGGGCGCCTCCGTAGGGATTGAGGGCGGGATTGGTGTGATGAAAAGGGTTCAAGGGATAGCCTCCTCCTCCAGATGGCAAGCCGAACGAAACCCCGAACGTGGGTCTGAGCTTCAGTCCGGTCGAGTCGGAATCATCGTCTGAATCTGCACCACTGGAGCCACCCAGTCCGAACTTGCGCTGTGAACATACAGCACCACACCATCTTCTCTAGTCACGCTCTTTTACTGCTATGCATACAGCTCCCTATACTCACAAACTTTTTGATCTGGTGTTACAGCACTCTGCGATCTGCTTGTTAGCCTACACTACACTGAAAAGTGATTAATGGATTTGGCTCTGCATAATATTTTTCATTTGTTTTTTACTAACATTCGAATTGATATTGCTTTTGGTTCTCCATTTTGTAAGTTTCCCTCCAGTGATCCGTTACTTGTATCTTAACGTGCTGAAATGTATGTTTTCAATAAGTTTCATTTTGTTTGTTTTTCAATCATTTTGTACAATACTATATTGTGATTATTTTGTTGCTTTTCTGACATGTGTGAAGAATATATTTTTGTATTTAGAATAAATTTTCAATTTCATATCATCATTTGAAAGCAAGATTTATAGGCTTGATGATTAAATTTGGTTTAACTGGCTCTTGTTAAACCCATTTTATTGCATCAATGATTACCTTGAAAATGCAATTGTTGTTTAGAGATCTGTTCTATATTGTTATTCTGTTGGCACTGCTTGGGCCGTATTATTTTTAGTATTATTTTCATATTATTATTTAGTGTACTTTTACTTGTATAAATTGACTTTGTCTTTGTTCAATGAATGTGTTGACAATGAAACTTTCTTGTCAAAATCATGTTGGATTCATATCATGTTAACAATATTGTAATGAGAATAGATCAACTGTGAATTTTATATTCATGTTAATCTAATTCCTATTATGTTTCAATTTTCTATGTGGATGAATATTATTGTGTTCAAATTATTTTGAATCACTTCATTTTTCAACTACTAAATAAATTGCACTGTTTTTGATGTTCTCACAGGTTTTTTGACGCTGGGATACATTGTATCCTATATAGTTGGAATACAATCATTCTAAGATCTGAGTTCTGAGTTCAAAAATAAGCTTTCAAAATATTTGAAAACCATTGGGATTGACATAAATCTGGGAGAAGCTTTATAGATTGGAGAAGGAGCCCAAAGATCCTTCCAATATAGAGTGAGATAGCCTACATTAATTTTTACTGTCAAGACTGAAACAGGCTGTTGTGTTTAGATTTTAATCGGTTTTTCAGAGAAGAACTATCAAGAACTATTGAAATTTATATATTTTTTATTTTTAGTTATTTCATGTTCAAAAAGGTCTTGAATAGAATTTTGACTGAAACAAGCAACTTTCATTCTTGAATATTCTATCGAAATAAAAATAACTTCATTCTTTTCAATTATGAAAAAAATCTATGGTGCCTCAACACGATTACTAATGAGGTCACTGACCTCATTAGTAATCGTGTTAGGTCACCTAACCACTTTTTCCAATTTTGTATTGTATTTATATGTTGTATTCTTGTATTGTTTTTGGCAATTTTGTGTAAATAAATGAAATGAATGAAATGAAAATTGAATAAGTTGATAATATTATTCCTTAACTCATCAAATTTACAAAGTTGAACTTTAGCCAATCCTTTACCACTTTTCAGTGTCTCATTTAAACTAATTGTTAGAAAAAAATGAATCTAATATCAAAAACAATGTTAGCTGTTAGCATAATCAATCAAAATTTAATTTCAAAAATCAACAAGAAAATATACGCAGGTTGGAGACAGAAGAGGAAAGTAAATCGTGAATAAGATGTACAGTACAATGATGATCTTCTCGACTGGATTCCACTACAGAAAAAATAGAAGATTTTGTTTTGACTACAGAAAATTTTGAAGAATTTGTTCTTTCTACAGAGAAGTATGTTTGAAGATTTTGTTTCTACGTTTCTAGTGCTGACATCTGGAGGATTTGGCGTGTAGATTGAGAGGTTGGGTAAACTAGATTTTGATGAGAGATCAAAACAATGATAATGGTGATGAGTGTTAGCTGTGAATGTGGTTTCAAAAATGAAGATAAATATTTACAAAAAACCTGAAATGAACTGAATATCAAAAAATATCGTGTATACCATGAAATAAAAGCAATTCAGATATGATTTGACAACAGAAAATGATGCAAGGCATTCGCAAAACACTCAAAAATCCCCAAAAACTAATGCAAAGTTGTGTTCAGGTGAATGAAACTTACTCCATCAGCATTTTCTGCATTCTGATCTATTACTTGGTATCGATTGCTTGCTACGTCTGATGTGGAAGGTGCCAGTTCTCGCTAAAATTTTAGTGATTTTTGTGAGTGCATTATTTGGTAAGCTGTGGTTATCAGGCAATAAAATAACTCATATATTACAATACTATTGTTTGAACATCATGTGAATCAATGCAGGAATATTGTCATGCTCTAAAATGTGTTCATCAAGCTAATAACTAGCATAACAGGTACAATTCTTTTCTTAGATTGTATAAATAATAGGTTAATAGATGAAATTTTTCTATGGAAATAACAAGTGATGTGAGCGAAGTAGAGCTTCATTCCCCAAGTCCACAGTCCACAGTTGATTGATTTTATGTGCGACTCAAACATGCTGCATAATTATGCTTAAGCTTTGGGCGCATGATATGCAGCACACAAAATCGACCAAGTGTAGATATAGGGAATCAACTCACAAATACAGGTAGCCAAAGTTTTTTTTAATTTCACTTGGTAATATTTAATATTTCATAAATAAATTAGTGTATTAATGCCTATCAAATTTGTAAAACCATCAACTCATATAGAAGCGTAAGCATTGAAAGTTTTCATTGTAATGGTTTGTAAGTAATTTTAATTGATTATAATTCTCAAATGTAGTTGACCTGTTGGTTATTATACTGTTTTTACAAGTAGTTCTATATTAAGGATAGTGATAAATGTGAGATTTTTCTGAACGTTAGTGTCTACCATGAGTTATGTTCATCATGTTAAATTTTAGAGAACCTATAAAGAAATTAGAGAACCTATACTATATTTAGAGAACCTACTATGAAGAAATGGCGTAATGTAACTTCAACTGGTGGATTTATAATACGGTATTACAAGTCACAGTTGAATTAGTTATAATGGAGTCTACTAAATTTGAAAATGAATAGCAGATTATCAATGGAATTTTACATCACAAGAGAACTAACAAATGTTAATGGAATTATCATTAAATTGCTTTGTTTATCAAAAATAAAAGCAAAGGCAAAGCAATAATTATTTTTCATTCTTTCCTAACATATTTCCAATTGGGAAGTTTGTAACGTATAACTTTATTCAATTATGCTCATACTGAATCATGTTTAATTATAATGATGAAAGTTAATGTAAGCATGAAATTAGCAAATAATATACAGTTGATTAAGAGTATAGTAGGCCTAATCTAGACTAGAAGATGCAAAGCGCCTAAACTACGGAAATTCTATTTTGACCATGAATTAGAAATGTACAGAATAAAATGTCATTGGTAGAGGTTTGAAAGCAACTATTCAGTTGTCTAGTAGTTTTTATTTACGCAACGAAAACTGAAATTCAAGATGCGATTGCACTACTATTTTAATAATGTTTAACAAAATAGAATATTAAAAGTTTAATAATATTCAAATATTGATAGTAAAGAATATTAAATTTACAATTTGATTTGTTAATCTATCGGCAGAAGATTTTTATTTTTTTCATAATAATGAAAAATAAATTTATTTATTTATTTATTTATTTATTCATCTTCATCACATTACATCAGTTTTTGGGAATACTCCCAATTGATAGGTGATATGTCAGTAATAAAAAAAAGCAAAAGTTTTACAATAAAATTAAATTAACTTATAAACGTTATTAAGTCTACAGAGTTAGAGAACATTGAAATCTGCCACCGAATAATAAGCTCCTTCAACTAATATTCTTTTTATTGATTTCTTGAATAGCTTCAAAGATTCAATTTTTCTTATGGTCTCAGGTAGTTTATTATATAATCTAATTCCTGAATAAGAGGGATTCTTCTCATATGTCGCATGTCTATGAATTGGATACAACAGTAAATGCTGATTACGTGTGGGGTAATTATGTCTCTCTGTGCAGAATTGGAATCTATGAATATTACTCTTTATGAAAATTAATAATTGATATATATATATGGCAGGCAAGGTAAGAATCTGAGAATTTTGAAATACAGACCTGCATGAATCTCTCTGTCTCAGTCCAAAAATTACTCGAATAATCTTTTTTTGTATTAAAAATACCTTATGACTGTCTGTTGAGTTACCCCAGAAAATATTACCGTAACATAGATGGGAATAGACATAGGCATAATAAACTGTAATAAGTGTGCTTCTGTCCACACAATGAGATAATTTAAGGATCAAGAAGTATGCACGGTTTAGCTTGGAAGTGAGATTTTGTATGTGGTCCTTCCATGTCAATTTCTCATCTATTGTGACACCCAAGAATTTTACAGATTTAGCTGCTTTTAATTTGCTATCAATTGATGGAAGAGGATTTCTGCTGGCGGTTGATCTGTAACCAAATTCCATCATAAAAGTCTTATTATAGTTAAGAGAGAGAGCATTTGCTTTGAGCCAGCAAGATATTGAATGAAGGTCATTTTTAATGTTATTTACTAGAGTTGCTTGGCTCCTATCTGTTATTAAAGCGGTTGTGTCGTCGGCAAACATTATTAATCTTGAATGGGAAACAGATTCCGGGAGGTCATTCACGTATATTATGAATAGCAGAGGTCCTAGGATCGAACCTTGTGGCACCCCACTAGATATGTTAGAAAAAATAGAGGATTCAGAGGATATTTTATCTCTAACACATTGTTGCCTATCCCTCAAGAAAGAACTGATCCACTTATACGCTGTTCCAATTACTCCATAATAGCGCAGCTTTTCCAAAAGAATAGAATGATTGACACAATCAAATGATTTTGACAGATCACAGTAGATGCCTGCTGCCCATTGCGACTCATCAACAGCCAATGAAAGACTGGAAATGAACTCATATATGGCCCCAGTTGTATTTCTGCCCTTACGAAACCCAAACTGATCTGTGTGGAGTATGTTATTTGTTTCCATGTACCTAAGCAATCTAGAAGCCACCGCCATTTCATACACCTTTGAGAAAGCCGACAGGATAGCAATGGGTCTATAATTACTAAAACTACTTGGATCTCCTGATTTAAATATAGGGATGACAGTTGAGTATTTCAGAAATTCGGGAAACACTCCACTTCTAAATGAGGAATTAATCAAAAGCACCATTGGCATTGCCAGTGACATTACGCAAACTTTAAGCAAGAAAGGTGGAAATTCATCCCAGCCTGGAGTCCTTGATAAATTTATATTCTTTATTAATTCAATTATTTCCTTTCTGTAACTGGTTTGAAAGATATAAGATAAGTATTTGTTTTAGGAGATTTATTACAATAGCTTATAGCTTTGTGAATGTCTGGACTGAGATTGAGAGTGCTACATATGTTAATAAAGTATTTGTTGAATGAGTTTAAGATTTCCTCTATGTTATTGTTTGAAAATATTTTAGTTAAACATCTATTGTCGTCTTTAATGCATGTTTCCTCCCGAATGATTTTCCAAGCCATTTTCGTTTTATTGGGTGCAGTTTTATTCTGTTGCTATTATAATTAATTTTTGCAGCTCTAATACACCTATTTAAGATTTTCTTGTAATTTTTCAAGTAATTAAGAAAGTCAGGATTTTGATTTGCTCTAGCTTGCTTATGTAATTCTCTGGCCCTCGCACATGATACACGTATGCCCTCAGTGACCCACCCCTTAGATATCTGTGTGGAATTTTCTATTGGCTTATATTTTTTGGAAACGATTCCTCAAAGTGGGACAATATTATGCGAATGAACCTCTTATAGAGAAAATTTGAATCAGACGTTGTATGGAGCATAGTCAATAAGCCAGACCAATCTTCTTGAAACATTAGAAGCTTGAATGTAGAAATATTATGGTTAGAAAATATTCTTAATGCTTTTGTACGTTTTTGTTACTTTCAAGTTTGATTTGAATGGTTTTGAATTTATTAATGCTTCAATTTGAAATTGAACTAGTTGAGCTGTATGGTCAGATAGATCGTTTTCTATAATTGAATTCTTACATTTATTTCTATCAATTTCTGAGCCTGAAGCTATATTGTCAATGCAAGTCTGAGAGTCGTACGCAAGCCTAGTCGCATCTTTAAAATGCAAAGATAAACTATAAGATTCGAGCAGGCCATTCAACCTTGAGACAAGTAATGAGTCTTTAAGAGTATCTATGTTAAAGTCTCCAGCTAGTATACGCTTGTGCCTTGGAAATTTTTTAGAGCATAAATCGAGAACCCTACTTAAACGATCAAAATATAAATTTAGAGATAGTTTAGAATTTTTAGGTGATCTATAAACGGTTATGATGATAAGGTTTATCTCTCCAGTGATTTTGGCAGCACAGCATTCAAAAGATTGTTCAATATTAAATTTTTCAAAATCCCTTATCGATTCGAAATTTAAATCGTGCCTAGCAAGGATGCAGGAACCGCCTCTTATTTTTCAGGTCTGCAATAATATGAAATGAGTTTCAAATTATGAAACTTATGCAACAGAAATAAGTTACTATCATTAGCCCAGTGCTCTGTTAAACAGACTACATGAGGCTTAATTGTTAAATTATCAATGAATATATTAATTTCATCCAATTTGTTGCTCTGAGTAATACCCTGTATATTCCAATGCATTATATCAAGATGATTATATTTGTTTGATTGATTAAGTGCAGACCTTCTCTCAGACATTGCATTTAGATTTCCATTAGACCTAAAAAATTTACATTATTACTACTAGAATTCATACTTTCTATAACACTGTCATTGCATATTTCAACTGAGTTCTGTGTTTGCTGTTCAATTCCAATAGAGTTCAAGTCAGCTGACACCGTACGCACTGGCGTGGGTGAGTCATGATGGGGCTCAATCCTGGAGTATTCAAATGAGTGAACATTGGTCGCATCCATTTTTGTAGGCTCTCTACTCTCCGCAGATCTGTCTTTGTCACCTTCTATTGTAGACCTCCTTGCAAGCTGCACAAGATGCTTTGCAAGCACCGCTTTCCCTCGTCGATTTAGATGGAGTCCGTGTCGGGTGAAGTGTGATCTCTCTAGAAAATTATTAATTTCCTCGTAGCAAAATCTACGCTCATCACCATAAGCACTCATAGTTTTTGAAAGTAAGTAGTTGGAGTAAACTATATTCTCATTGAGCTCGGGTTCATCGTGTCGATAGGGTATGCTGCATACCAATACATTAGTCTTCAGACTTACTTTGAGAAGCGATTCTAATCCCTGGAGTACTGTCAATTGATGCGGTTCTCCACGATGACAATCATTCGATCCAGCCAGCAGAATAATATGATCATCCTCAGTGAAGTCTTTGACTAACTTCAGTCCGTCCTGAACAATGTGCTTGAATTTAGCACCAGGTTTCGCATATACAAAAACCTCAAACTCTTCCTCCAGGTTTCTAAAGTATTTACTAAGTTCTCTTCCTTGACTATCCGACAGAACTGTAATCCTCCTTCTTTTATTACTTGTTTTCCTACTACTCTTACGTTTGCCTTGTTGAATCTTTGGTTGTTTCTGTGGTTCATTGTTCAGATGTTGTGATTCAGAATATTGATGGACCTCCGCTTCCACCAAAAACGCATTATTAGGACCACGTGCTGAAGTTGAAGAATCGTCCGCTGAAAGCGTCGAATATCTATTATAAACTTGAATACCATAAGTCTTACTATTATTGATTTTGGGTCTGGCTACAATTTTTGGTTTGATAAAGTAATTTCCGGGATCACTATCTCTAAAAGCAATATTTCCTCTCTCAAGTAGATCACTGTTTTCAGTCTGGATAATGTCAATTATAGCATTTTTATTTGTCAGATCTTCTATTAACTGTTTTTTATCCTTCTCCAGAATCTCAATGCGCGATCTCAACAGTCTAACCTCCTCCTCAGCCTTCTCCTCAAACAAAAGAGAGTCCTCAAAGTTTTCCCTCCTTCTACTTTTTTCCTCCTCTAGAAGTTTAGACAGTGTTTTATTTTCCTTTGAGATATCTGTCAGTGTATTCCTTAAATCGTTATTGTCTGAGATAGTATTATCCAGTTTGTTTAATAAGTCAACAATATTTGGAATCAAGTCAGCTATAGAATCGTTTGTGGAATTATCAGAAATAATTGCAAGTTCAGTTCCAATATCTATCGCAAATTCTACTACAGCATCATTGCACAGTTCATTCCTCAAATTATTGAGCTCCGAGTTACCCTCATTGATCATTCTCTCACGCCTGCTGCGCGTCACCCTATGCCTGCTCATTTTAAACTATTTTAAAATCCGGCGCGGAGTAAGCACTGCAGACGGTTGCCAGGTTACGTCAGTAAACAAAAGATCGCCTAAACAGCTGATCGTCCGGTCACAGGTGACATCAAAGCGCGGGAAGAAGTTAGAACTTTCTTATTATATAGCTCTCTCTCTCTCTACACAAACAACAGAAGTGAAGTGGACAGATCTATCAGAAAGAAGGAGAGGAATAGAGAGGAAGAGGATGATAGCCTAGAGAGCAATCAAGGCAGGTTTATCGGAAGCTCCTGAAAGGATGTAGGGAGGAAGACAGTGGTCAGAGAGAGAGAAAGAGTAAGAGTAATGTCTCAACTAAGCCAAATATTCAATACAGCCCAAAAGTAGTCGAAAGTAAAATGAGAGAGCCTTATCTTATCTCAATTCCGACAAGAGTTTTAGGTGCAAACAATATTGAGAATGACTATAATACTGTTCAGAATCCAACCCTATTACACTACAATAAAACACACTATTACACACAACCAATCGCTAGAATCGCGATTCCAATCCACTAATCACAACCAGAACCTTTAGATCTACAGATAGCACTAACGAAATCCACTAATGTATGAGAAAAACCCCTCAAAACTGAAATCTTTACGGAGCGTTACAAAACTGAACCAGTCGCGGCAGACTGCTCTGCCTATCTCCCAGTTTATAAAATATTATTATATAATAATTTATATTATATTATAAAATAATTTTCATACTGGAGCAACACTATTATCACAATAAGAACAAAATGATAAACCAGAATAAAAATAACACTTTTTTCAGACGGGCTTGAATTTTCAGTTTCGTATTTGATTTTCCCCACATACAGGAAGCAGTAAGCTCAAGTTTCAGTTACGTTTTCCGTTTGCAACTACTAGGAAAACGTATTTTGTTCATACACGTATTATTGCATAAGGAAAAATTTACAGAAAACAGAATATTAATGAGTTTCCTCTCTTACCGGTTTGACGTTCTTTCTCTCCGTTGATTCGTTGTTGTCTACGGCTGCTTCCCTCTTTCTTCTGCTTGTTTCCGGTTCCGCTTTCGACTCACTTTCATCGCCGTTCTCTGTGCTTTTGTTTCTTGTCTCGTCATCATTGCTTTTCGCTTCTGTGTCGTCACGTTTCGAGTGCTTCGAAACAACGGTCATGGTGCCTGAAAGAAATAAAGGTATTCAATATTGATTATTTTCAAATCTATTTTAATTAAAACATTTTGAAGAGCTAAGTTGAAAGTGATTTTTAACAGTTAGACTAGGCGTACACCGGTTAGTCAAGACAAGACAAGACAAGATTAGTCACGTTTAGTCAAAGTAATTCACATAGTTGCTTATGAAGCAGCACACACTGATGCAATGACTAATCGGTGTGTGTTGCTTCATAAGCAACTATGTGAATTACTGTGACTAAACGTGACTAATGTCGTCTTGTCTTGACTAACCGGTGTACGCCTAGCCTAACAAGGAATTCTGGATCTGTTCAGTCTTGATTTTACTACATTCATTCATTCACAAGCCTCCTCATCACTATTTTGAGAGCCGTCTTATATACGAGGCAGCATTGCCGCGGCATCAATTTTTCTGCGAGGTTGGACCAATCAGAGAGAATCAGGTCCGTTCAGGAATCAGGAACGGATTTTGACAGAAACGGCCACTACCGTCTTTCGGAGGAGACGAAAAGCCGTCGGTCCCGACTGCCTAAAAACAGTCGTCATCTATCATCATCATCCCTCTTATTACCCACGCACAAGCCTAGAGCTCAAGTGGGCATCACCCTCAAAAAAATCTAAACATCAAACGTAGCCTACAAAGATACATGAAATAAGTAATTACAAGATAAGTGATTTTTAAATTTAACAAAATGTTTCAAAATGCTTTGATTTGACAATAAAATCGAGAAAGAACAATCCGGAGTGATAGTCGGACTAACCGGAGCGACGGACCACCCGAGGGGGGATTAGAGGGGTTCTACTGAACTTTACAGATTCACAAAATAAGTCACACAGTCTTCACCTTCACCAATTTCCATAATAGCTTACCATTTCCATCGGTAACAACCACTTCATCAGGTCCCAGAGCTTCTATGGTGGATCCGGACAGGGTGCGGGGATCAATGAAGTAGCCATCCTCCTTGCGTGCAATTTCATGGGGGGGACACTGGTCATAGGGCACACAAAGGCAGTCGCCAAATCCCCCATCAGCCCTGGGCGTCTCATACTTGGGGTAGTTGTTGAAGGAGGCTGCGCTCTGGGTTACGTAGTTGTCTGTTTCGGACAGAAAATTGAAATTGAATTTGTCAATTCTGCCAACGAAATTCTTCACAAACAGTACATCATACGAGCAGTATAATTTGGCAATTTACATGAGAAGTACAAAGTCCAAGCAGTACAAGTACAAGCACTATGAATAGGACATCAACATAAGGTATCAAACTACTATAGTCTCTTGTCTGATTCTAATCATTCTCACAAAAGATTCAAAAATTCTTCACAAACAGTACAAAGTTGATCATACGAGCAGTATGATTGAGAGAGAATTTGGCAATTTACTCATGAGAAGTACAAAGTCCAAGCAGTACAAGTACAAGCACTATGAACAAGACATCAACGTAAGGTATCAAACTGTAGTCTCTAATCGGATTATAAAAGATAGAAAAGTACGATAAAAAATACAACAGTGCAAACTAATTACATAGACTAAATGAATATAAGGCTAAGCGTACACCGGTTAGTCAAGACAAGACAAGACGAGATTAGTCACGTTTAGTCACAGTACTTCACATAGTTGCTTATGTAGCAACACACACTGATTAGTCATTGCATCGGTGTGTGCTGCTTCATTAAGCAACTATGTGAATTATTGTGACTAAACATGACTAATCTCGTCTTGTCTTGTCTTGACTAACCGGTGTACGCCTAGCCTGAGAGATTTGAATTATCTTTGCTAATTGTCATTTAACACTGCCAACAGAAGGAAACCTAGTGGTGTGTTGGCAGTAATCTGCTGAAAACACTTTTTCAACGATATCCTTTCAACACATTTATAAGATATGAAATACAGTAGATCATAAAATATATGGAATAGATTATGAAAGAAATGAAATGGATTCTCGTATAGAAATACAAGATTACAAATTAATTGCCAACAGAAGGAATTTCTCCACAGAAACATTGTAGATTGGTAGTAAGTTTCGGAAGTCGCTTTCAACTATATCGACCAAAAGTAAAATTTGTTAAATTTTTGTACAAAACAGAACCCATAAAACAGTAACAATGAACTGAGAAGTGAACATTTTCTTGATTCTTCCATTACTGTCAGGTACTCGTTTTAAATGCTCATGTCTCGCTGATAGAATAAAAAAATAATGAAAAAAGAGCGTAACAGTATCAGATGTCGCCAATGGGGTTGATGACTCAAAAACCGAATAGGGCGAATCTATTTACCTCATTGACGACAGTGGATACTGTTGCAAGTGAATCATTGCACGTATAGCAGGATTCTTTTACCTTGTCAGAAAACAGCTGATTTAACGTTAGTAAACGAGCGTACATCAATCAGCTGTTTCTGACAATTTGAAAGAATCCTGCTATAAGTTATAAGCACTCATTACGATTCCAATTTTTTCTCATGATAGATCGCATTAAAATTCTCCATGAACTTTAGTATTAAGTTCTTTATCATTAACCCAAGTCAGTTAAGTTGCAAGTTGCAAAAATATATTTATTATTGAAAGGATATGTGCAAAGTCAGAGCAAAATACTGTAAGTTGATAATGATCTACGTAATGAACTGAATCAATGGCCTGCATAATGGTATCACCTATTCTGCAGTCACCATAGGCTAAATGTAGCATTATGTAAGCCATGTTTGTTATCAAATCATTGTGACATAATTTCATAAGAACGTGACATCCTGATTGTGAATCGATAACATGTAGAGAGAAAGAGAGAGGAAATAAGAAAGGAGCAATCAGAATACGAAAGATGAGAGAGACAAAAGGAAAGTGATAGAAAGAGAGCAACAACTAACTGTCATGTGCAGACAAGCGAGAGAAATAATAGATAAAAGAAAGAATAATTGAGTTATAGAACGGCATACAGAGGTATCAGTAGAATGGAAGAATTGGGTAATAAAACGGCGCTGAGAAGTAGAGAAAGAAGACATGTAAGAAGAAAATGACAGATAAGAGAAAGAAGAAGAAGAATAAGAAGAAGAAGAAGAAGTAGGAAAAGAAGAAGAAGAATGAGAGTAGAAGAAGAAGAAGAAGAAGAAGAATGAGAGTAGAAGAAGACGAAGAAGAGAAAGAATAAGAATAAAAGAAGCAGGAAAACAAGAAGAATGAAAGAAGAAGAAGAAGAAGAAGAAGAAGAAGAAGAAGAAGAAGAAGAAGAAGAAGAAGAAGAAGAAGAAGAAGAAGAAGAAGAAGAAGAAGAAGAAGAAGAAGAAGAAGAAGAAGAAGAAGGAGAAAAGAAGACGAAGAATGAAAGAGGAAGGAGGAGGAGGAGAAGAAGAAGAAGAAGAAGAAGAAGATGAAGAAAAAGAAGAGGAAATAGAAGACGTAGAAAATGAAAAGTGAAGAGGAAAAGTGGAAAGAGAAAAAGAAAAAGAAAAGATGAAGAAGAAGAAGGAGGAGGAGGAGGAAAAGAAGAAAGTGAAGAGAAAGAAGCAGAAGAAAAAGAAGGAGAGTGACAAGCAGACAAGACAAGACCAGTGACTTTCAAAGCTTACGGGCTTGTATATAGCAGATTCACTTTCACTGAAGGTCAAGGAACTAACTAAACCGTTACAACTGCACTTCCTCTTTCTTTCTCTTTCACTCCCATATTGCTTCTTCTCTGTCTCACTCTGTCATCCACCTACACTCACTCATCCATCTCTGTTTGGGAGCTCTTGAAAATAAGTTTCCTTTGTCAAGATCAGTCAGTGCTCGTGACTTTTATTTCCGTCAATGAGGAAGTGAATGTCGACGTGTAGTACAACTCTGATTTGTTGTGAGATTTTCGGATCTCAGCTCTGATAGATTTTTTATCTTGTTTTGCCTGATCTTCAATCGGATTCAAGGCTAGGAGGATTTTTTTGAAAACCCCAAGTAGCACGCAGATCACTTTATTTTTTATTGCCTTTAAATATTCTTTCAAATCGTTTTTTAATCTTTTGAATGTTTAAGAAATTCAATGATCTTCACTGGCATTCAAGGTTAGGAAGAGTTTTTGCACTATTTCGGCATGTTTAGTAAAGTTTTGGGAAAGGGAGAAATTTCAGTCTCTTCCGTTCTACAACGGTTTTTATATGATTGAATTAAAGTGCTTCAAAAGTGCTTGGGTTTTAAATTCTTCAATTATTTGAATCTTTTATTATTATAAAGTTATTGAATGATATTATTTTATATTTTATTTCACCATATTATTCGATTGTTACTATGCGATCTTTATAGCTTTAGATTGATTGTTTGAGAGAAAATAGGTTAATAATCTATATTAATAAAAGAGAGTTGGTGTCTGTACGCTCGCTTATAACTGAAGAACGGCTGAACCGATTTAGATGATTTTGGATTCGTTTGAATTTTTAAAGCACTGGTTAACATAATATATATTAAAATATAAGAAAATCTCTTTATAATTAATAAATAATTAGTAAACTAATGACCTAACCTATCAAACATGACATCCATTTTGATCTACCATAGCGCTACCTAACGGCAATATTTGGTACTCAATTATGTTGGAGCCGTCGGCCTAGAATGTAAAATGTATCTCATCTATCTATATCCAAGAGACGACCGCGGTGGTCTATTGGTCAGCGGCTCTGCCTTCCACGCAGAATTCTCGGGTTCGAATCCGAGACGGGTGAAATTTTTTTGACAACTTTCAGCATTGATTAATATATTTATCCACTCGCTTTAAAAATTAGTATATTGCAGATTTCTTTTAATTTCCATCAATAAAGCGAGTGGATATAAATATTTTTACTTCTTGACATTTTTTTCGTGGGGGGGGGGGGGTGATATGAAGGGGGGACATTTCCGGAAGAGGGGGTTGACATGAAGGGGTATTTGTGGGGGGAAGGAAGGGGGGCATTTGAGGGATGACATTTTTGGGGGTGGTATGAAGGGGGACATTTGTGGGGAGAAGAGGGGGGACATTTGGGGTGGGGGGGTAAGAGGGTGATGCGAAGTTCGCCGGGACAGCTTGTATGTATTAAAATCGGATTAAATTCAAAAGTGGATGAAAGGGACTTAGGTATTACAACAGATAACGTAAATCTACGTTATCTGTTATACGATTAACGTTATCTGTGGTATTACCAAGCCACAACAGAGGTTTGAATGCAAGCCTACAACGATCGAGTAGGTTTATTCATGTAGAAAATGGGTTTTCAAGAGAAAATTGATTTTTTGGGTTCGATGAAAGATTCTGATTAAATGTAAGCCTCAAATCTATTGATTGGGTTTACAATGATCTATTTGATAAAAATATTATTTGCAATTGCAATCCAATTTTAGTAGTCCTTAACTAAACTATCTCTTCGCCAAACTCCTAGTTTTTTCAAAAGAAATTTCCATTATCCACCTAAAAAACCAACAAAAAAGTGTGACAAATACTATAATTGTCTCTTCTCTTTTTCTAATTTTGTGACCAACAGTCTGTTCAGGTTTTTTCCTAGTTCCTACTCTAATTTTCAAGCGCAATTACAATAATTATCGCAATAATCGGTACTCCATTTCAATTGACTTTAATTATTGTTAGCTCTCAGTTGCGGAAGAAGTGATCAATAGAAACTCCGGAATAATTTGTTCGCTCAAAGGATCTGTCCAGGATGCAGAGTAAAACACGTCCGAGAGGTTATGTGATACAGTGCTGCAAATAGCTTTCCTATCAGTAATCTAAGAAATTTGGGGCCACTTTTGATTTGAAAAAGTCTGTTATGTAGTAGCTCAGTGATATTCACTGTTTTACAGTCGGTTTCAATTCCCAGTGCTTCTATTTTGACTATTTTAGAATGAACGCTTTTTAATAGAAAGCTAGAAAAGATTTAATTGCATTGGAAGATTCAGCACACATGAGACAATTCATTATGACTTGTATTCTTCTAGGATTTCAGTAATCCGTAAAATTATTGAATTATTGGGATCGTAGTAGTAGTAGTATGGATCTAAGATGTTATCAATTAAATACTGTTTGAGGGTTTGAGCTACAAAATTCATTGCAGAAACGTGGGCTCTGCTAATTCTTGAATATACAGGGTTGGTAAAGATTATGGAACCGGCTTAATATTTTCTTATACGAAGGTAATTTGACCTTCTAGGTAATTCTAGTACGATCCCCAATGTCGGCTACTGTCAAATTACCTTCGTATAAGAAATATTGAGCCGTTTCCATAATTTTCACCAAGCCTGTATAACGTTCCAACAAGCAAATAAAGTGCAACCAAAGTGATTTATGTGTTATATCAGGTGTAAGCTTACATGAAATCGTTTCTCATTATACCTGAGTGTTTCAATATTTGTGTTTTATATTCCCGAAAGTATTCGTATTGGTTACAGTTTTAGTTCCGTTAGTTATTCTACTGTTTACTGTTAGTTATTAACTCCAATTGAATTTACTTCCCTAAAATTAAGTGATCTACGGAATCAATGTAACAAAATCACTATTGAGAGATGAATCTCTATTAGAAGGTTTGATTCAATTCACTACCGTGTAATCAGTCTGTTTTGAAAGCGAGTACTGTAGAATAGGATTACTGTACTACAGTGTATTTGAATACTGTAGTATTCATACTGCAGTTAATTATGTGAAGTGTTTCCAGTGTTCATTCAGTCCGTGAATGATCAGTCCGTTGTAAAAATAAGTATCTTTGATAAATTATCAATTATAGTCTGGCAACAGACAAAAGAACCTTAGCGCATCGTATCACCGATAGTGATACAGTATCACATAGTACCACTACTCTAGTGAACGAGTGAGATAAATTGCTGCATTGCATAACGTGCGCTCTCTCTGCGCAGTAGAGTTCTTATTTTGGAGGCTTTGTTGTCTGTTACCAGACTATAAAATAATATTATACATACATTTTTTATGATGAATTTACTATTAAATAACTGGAAACTACTCACTAGTGGAATAGCCGCCCTTGAGGTTGAGCTCCTTCTTGTAAAACGGTCCCGTGTTGACGCCGTTGTAGGATCCGGCATAACTGGAGCCGGGGATGCTGTTGGAGGGGTAGAGGGAGGCGGACGCCCCGGACGGACTGTAGGAAGAGGGCCCCAGTGGCGGATAGACGGGCGACTCGACCGCCGCGGGCGGCACAAATGACTCAGCCGCCGCGTTCTTATCAGCGTCGTGGTGGAAGTGATGATGCACATGATGCTGCACTTTGTCTGATTGGCTGTTGACTACGACAACCTGAGGAGGAAATCGGAGAGAGAAATCGTTGATAAATGAATGAAATTAATGCAGATAAGAAGTTTTACATCGATGAATGGCAATAATTAAACAATATTATAATCAGATTCATTCAAATTGACGATTGGCATTAGATAGATAGATTGATAGAGAGATATTATTTCTTGATATTAATAAGTGTTCTGTGCTGTGTTTTAGTGTTATATTTTTTTCGGACTTTATAAAATCAAAAAATACATTTTTTTAATGCTGATGTCTGTTTTCTAAGTGAAAACAAACCTTCACCATGTTCCCTATCAAGGGATAATAATTGGTTATGTTGGTGAAGTGGAACAACCCTACTCGGGACTCCCCACTATTAAAAGCCATACGCTAAATAAATAAATAAATGAAATTAATGCAGATATGGATTTATGCATTCATGAATGGCTTTATAAACAATTATAATCGGATTCATTCAATTTGACGATTGGCATTAGATAGAAAGATTGATAGAGAGATATAATTTCTAGACGTTGCTGATAACCGTAGAGTACGATGGCAAAGAAGAAACATCTCTCTTTCTATCTATCTACCTATCTATCTATCCATCTATCCATCTATCTATCTAATGCCAAGCGTCAAATAAAATTAATCTCATTATACATTTTATTGTCAACTTATACGAGGGACATTAACATTTCTCTAGGCATGCGCCGGACCAGTGCTCTCTGATTGGTCCAACGTCTTTGCAAAAAAAATTGACGCCTCGACAATGTCGCCTCGTATATAAGACGGCTCTCGAAATAGTGATGAGGAGGCTTGTGAATGAATGAATGAAGTAAAATCAAGACTGAACAGATCCAGAATATTCCTTGTTAAGCTAGGCGTACACCGGTTAGTCAAGACAAGACAAGACAAGATAAGTCACGTTTAGTCACAGTACTTCACATAGTTGCTCATGAAACAACACACACCGATTAGTCATTGCATCGGTGTGTACTGCTTCGTAAGCAACTATGTGAATTACTGTGACTAAACGTGACTAATCTCGTCTTGTCTTGTCTTGACTAACCGGTGTACGCCTAGCCTAAATCAAGAACAGACTTTTCAAGAGCTCCTGTTTTAAGGATTACAGAATCTGACAAGTCAAAAAAAACTCCTGTCAGATTGTGAAACAAATTTTCATGAATCACTATGTTAATAAATTCTTGCTGCAGAAGAATTATGCATTATTAGAAAAATTGTTTTAACTTTCTCAAACTTTTTCCAAATTTTAACCATTTTTCAGTGCATTTTCAATTTTTTCACTACCTCCATAATTCCTCTTTATAATTATTATCATTATATTCATGTTTTCATGTTCAACTCGAACAATACATTCATAATCGATGAATAATTTCATTTTAAACAATTCGAATTACCTTTTTCTCGTCGGCAGCCCCCTGCAACGGTCTGTTATAGTGGAAATCGGGTTCGGGTTCGAAAACCGCCGACGGTTTCGATCCGGCAAAAATCGGCCCTGGTCCGCCGCCCCTGTGTGGGGGTGGTGGTCCGCCACCGCCATAGTAGGGCTTATTGGGCCCCGAATAGGGGGGAGGAGGAGGTGGTCGGATGGGCCCCCCATAGCCGGGCAGGGGCACGGGGCGGGGGGGACCGTAGCCGGGTCCACTAACGGAGGAACCCTTGATGGGTATGGCGGTAATGGGTCGACCCACGGGTTTCAGGTGAACCGGTTGGGCATAGATCAGGTCCTGTGGGTGCACATGGGGCCGTTTCTCTTCTATTTCATCGTCGCACTGTTGAGAAAAACAAGAGGAAAAATTATAGAAATCTAAGATGATAATAACAATTTAAAAGACCTTGATAATTCATTGATATTTCATGAAGAAAAATGCAAATCACAGTTTATAATTTACGTACTACAGCTATAGCATGATCCATTTAACTTGTCATAAAACATATGATCGACGAGCATATGATCACAATACTTAACCTACAAATGCTGAATCTCGCAGATTATTGAAAAGGTCTTTAAAAAAGTTATTCTTTGAAAGGTCTTCTTTAAAAAGGTCTTTAAAAGACTATTAAAATTGATTATTTGATTATTGTGTCGAAATCACTGTTTAATTATTACTGGAACAGCTGATTTCTGACAAGTTAATTGGATCCTGCTATATAGACGTAAGGATGAGACCCCACTGCTGGATGGTTATGTGGTGAGCATATGGAACATAGAACCATAGATTAATGTATGAACTATTTAACCATAGACTATCTAATATATGGTTAGGCTAGGCGTACACCGGTTAGTCAAGGCAAGACAAGACGAGATTAGTCACGTTTAGTCACAGTAATTCATATAGTGGCTTATGAAGCAGCACACACCGATGCAATGACTATGTGTCATCACTATGTGATCGGTGTGTGTTGCTTCATAAGCAACTATGTGACTAAACGTGACTAATCTCGTCTTGTCTTGTCATGCTAACCGGTGTACGCCTAGCCTAAGTCTATGATAGAACATAGTGGCTGTAGAACATCCATAGTAATACAATATTATGTTCTGAACCGCTGTTCTATTAATACGGATGTTTTATTTGCTATAGTTAATTCATCCACCCATTAGGTAACCATACAGGAGTGCGGCTCAAGAATAAGGCCGTCTGTCAAGAAGTTAAAAGGGAAAATACATTAATAAGACACAATCAAGCAAATGAAATTGGATTGATTAATTGCCTCTATTAAGGGCGGAGTTAGGACTCCAGGTCCTCTCTACCACACAACCCTACGTTATGAGAACGAGAAATGAGGAATGAGAATAAGAGAGAAAGATAGAGAGATAGAAACGGAAAAAATTTTTACCACAATCACGTTGACCAGACAGACTCAACATTGCCCAACAAAAAAATCTCTCGTCTCCTTTTTTCATAATCAAGTACTTCCCTATGTACTTCATATTATAAATTGTACATCACATTTGAATTATAATTTTGCTCTTTTACGTATTTTATAATATTGTGTGTGTGAAATCAATTTGATTTGATTTGACATCAAACAAATAAAGTAGATTATGAACGAATGGAGGAAACGGTAGTTATGAATGAATATAAGAAATGTAATGTTGTTCTAATTAATGAGGGGAACAACAACTTTCTATAATAAATTCCGCAAACATTTTTAAAAGTGAAACTTGCCAAATTTATTCAAGCATAAAGGATGTTGGATTAGATAATCGGTCCGTAAGAATAAATTATTTATGTGGGCGTCCTATGTTGTGTACGAGTGTGTGGACAACCTACTAAACTTATGTGACAAGTTAGGTGGGTCACAATGTTAACAAACCAGATTAAATTTAAAATCCTGTTGTTAGAAACTGTGATTTGACATTTTTACGACATTTTGCTTTCTTTTCCCGCCCTCGGATTGATTAATTGTGATTGAAAAATACTTGGAAGTGTCACTACTGTACCTGAACCCTGTCTTGAAATCAGTTAAAAATTTAAATTCAAAGTGAGAAACCTACGTATGTTCACACTCTTTATAGAGATTTATCAAGATTTTTATTAAGATTTTCTTCATCAGTTCAGTTCTTATTGATAATGAGCTATTGTTCTCACAGCCAGCGTCAAGGTTTTACTTTGCTGGCTGTGCCAAAAATGTATTGTATAATTTGTAAATTTCATATTTTGTATTTTTTGTATTTTGGTGAAATTAATTTTTAAGTTCACAATTTCATACCATGATGTTAAATTCAAGGATCATCTTGAAGTATATTAGCACATCAGGCTATTCTTGATAAGAGGTAATGTTGATGTAATGTTGTGTGTGAAATAAATAAAATTCTGTATTCTTTAATTTCATCTCTCATCATCATCCTTCCCATTACCCACACACAAGCCTAGAGCTTATGTTGGGCATCATCCCCAGCAAAAAAAACAATCCATTATTTTTAAAATAATTCAGGTATCCTGTATTGAGAACAAATGAGTGGCAACTATATTCTTAAGCCAAAAAGTGTGGATCGAGAAGATGAAGATCAATGATAATATTTAAAGTAAATTAATTACAAACGTGCGGTGACACAGAACACAAAACAGGCTCAAACAGAATGAATACGGAGGAGAAAATAGACTTGAAAGAAGTGTGATAACACTCCAGCATGAGCGAGCGAAGTACGTGCAGAATAATAGATGCAACATTATGTAACGGGTGGTATTCACTTGTTTCTCTATGCACTACACCAGGCTAGTAAGAGATTTTGAAAGGGAATTTTTGACACATTGACATACATGAAAGACAGCAAATCGTGACGTGAAACTGAATTTGGTTTCTCGTAACCAGGCTTGTCATTGGAAAGCCTTGAGAAGAAGCTGATTGGCTGGATTGTTGTTTATTTTTACGTGATTTAAAAGTAACACCAAACACATACAAAACTTTAGATAGTATAACCTCCGTTCACTAAGGTAATAGCTGAAAAAGAGACAGATCTGTCGATCTGTTTACTGTTATCAGTGCTTTTAAACTGTAACCAATACGAATACTTTCGGGGATATAAAATACAAATTTTGAAATACTCAAGTTTAATGAGAATCTATTTCATGAAAGCTTACCAACTATAGTGCGATTCACGTCAAGAAGTCAACATTGCTTGGATGGGAGTTTGCTATCCTTGCTCAGCACAAGGCAGTTGCTGATGTCTCTATCTCATTCGCACTGTGCATAGTTGCCGCACTGTGCATTGTTGTCACACACAGTCTCAACAAACACGTTCGGTGCAGTTTTCTCTTTCTCTCAAAATGAAACTTGGCATCAATGCTCCTCATATAAACAATGCTGACTTCTTGACGTGAATCGGACTATAGCCAACTTTATTCGCATTTTTAAACGTTATATATATTCAAGAATTAACAGAGCCCGCATTTCTGCAATGAATTTTGTAGCTCAAACCCTCAAACTGTATTTAATTGATAATTTCTTAAATCCATACTACCTGTGTTCCACAATTAACTATAACAGTATACTTAACTCTCTCTCTCCACAGTATACTTTAAACTCTTTTTGAACGTAATAATTTATCGAATGAAATTCCTAATTAATAATGTCATGAAATTTAAAAAGCAATTGCTAATTAGTAATGTCAGAAAATTTAAAAAGCAATTGAATAGTTGCAATATCACATTTCCTTACATCTTTTTCAACGTTTAATAACAGTTTATATGTAAATAAAGTATGATTTTAATGAATGAATTTCCCACTTGAAATACCGACTGCAGAATACCGAATTCATCATTTTTACTGTGTTCATAATAATTATGAACATTGCAATCAAGGAAACAAGGAATTTACCTCTCTTAAAGCCTTAGGTGTGCTACAAGAAGTCAAGAAGGGTGACTACACTATAATACATTTCCCACTTCAGACGATTGTAGAATTGTATGGCCCTTGACTAATAGGGCATAATGTAGGCTAATAGGGCCCTTGTAATAGCTAGTGTTGTAGAAGAATTCCTTATCTACATTATTCTTTCATACATGTATCATCATTAGATTTATGACATAATGTATCCAATCCATCCATCCATAAAAATACAAAAATACAATACAGTACATATATATAGTTAATCAATCCTGGAAATTAACTAACCACTATATCCAGTGAATGTGGTCAGTGTGCAACTATATTTAATACTTACAAAACAAAAACAAAATCAGACTACATAGCAAACAACGAAACAACGATATACTGTACGAGATGATACACGATACATAGATTATACCTGTATCGCGTAATGCCGAATCAGACTAGCAGTTCAATAAACTGTGTCATAATAATGTATGCAGATAAACGGCACTTTCAGTTTCCTACACACAACCAGATAGCCCACACACCTACTTCTAGTTCAGCTGTGCTGTGACTTTGATCACAATCACTTATTTCACTTTCACTTCCTTCTTGAAGAGCATTTCTCTTTCATTATGATTATCAGGCGAGCGCCATCTGAGACATTTGGACAGTTTCCATCTGTCACCGGGTGACACAACATTAAACAATACATAATGAGCCACTGAGTGTGTGTGTGTGCTAAAATATGACACGCTTTTTCGATTGTAGGTTGCTAAAATGTCTGATGGGATCTAGTGATGATTGTCTAGTGTCACTGTTGTGATTATTTTGGTAGCCTAATGGGTCGAAGAGAGTATAAGGCTAGGCGTACATCGCTTAGTCAAGACAAGACAAGACGATATTAGTCACGTTTAGTCACAGTACTTCACACAGTGGCTTATAGCAAACAACGAAACAAGGATATACTGTATGAGACACACCGATTAGTCTTGTCTTGTCTTGACTAACCGGTATACGCCTAGCATAATGGGTCGATGAGAGTATAAGAGTATAATATGAGTGATATTGTATATGAGTATATGAAAGTAATATGATAACATATAACATAACATATTCATAGTATATGAGAGCAATATGAGAGTATTAACAGGGAACTTCACTTCTTTCCAATATAAACATTTAACTATTGAAGAAGGTGTTAATCGAATTGGAATTTGACATTACGAGTAATAAAATATTCAAATCGATCCAATTTTTTCTCACAAAAATTTAAAAATGAGGAGGGGTGTGAATCGAATTGGAATTTGACATTCGAGCAGTAAAATAGTCAAAACCGCTGTACGATCAAACATATATCTATAATGTAATCATGTATAATGAGTAATCAATAAGTCAGCGACATTCAGGGGCTGAGACAAGATAGAGTTTGGGTGGGTCATTTATAAATTCCGGGATTGGAGGGGGAATTTTTCAAAATGTATTCATTAGGGAAGACTCAGAACATGCTTAGATGCTTGCAGAGAAGGGAGTACAGTCCTGTAGAGCAGTGACTCCGGAGAATTTTAGAGTTCAAGAAGGCTCTGGAAACGAAATTTCCCACTAATTCTTCCTTGACTCTGGGGAGCTTTTAACCTTATGTAGAAGCACTTATGTATTTTTGGGGAAGGTCATGACCCTGAAGGATTTCAGAGTTCAAGAAGCTCCTGGAAACGAAATTTCCAATCAATCCTTCCTTGACTCTGGGGAGCTTTTAACCTTATGTAGGAGCAATTATGTATTTTTGGGCAAGGTCAAACTCTACGAGGATGTATCATCTTACTTGCTGAAGATACATTATTATATTTATATAAACCCCCCTTCCCTTATTATATTAAATATAATAAATTTTGTTCCTAGCCGCATTTAATTTGAAAAAGCAAACGGCGCTTGGTGTGGCGGGCTTGGGCTACTTCTAATTTGAATAATTATACAGGGTGTTTCAAAAAGAATCATCCGATTTAAAAGCTTTATAATTTCAAAACTAATGATCATATGGACATGAGGTTAATTTCATATTAAAGGACAACTAATAAAGTTTTCTGTACATACCATTTACAGGTGCTCAATATGGCCCTCTTTAGCTAGCTAAGGTGTGGGACGAATTTGAGTATTCGAACTTGGAACCTTTGGATTATCAGAAAGGCGCTTATCGCCCTCGGCTACGGACCACTCGTATCGTATAGAAATATGCAGTGGGCATGTAAAGGGGGCCATATTAAGCACCTGTAAACGGTATGTAAAAAAAACTGTTTTTCCTCCATTGGGAGCCTGGCTAACCGTTAGTAAGGCTAGTCAGTTACTCCCTATATTTTGGAGGCACATTAAATTGTTGCATTGCACTATATTATAGCTGCTTAACACAATGTTATCCAGCAGTGCTTTGTTCCCATCACTGGGTTGCGAAGACTAGCTTATGGTTGAGATGTCAATGTGCTAACCAAACGTTACATCTTTTCTGGTTAATGATCATTCACCTCTGCTGATTCAGTCAAGTGTATGTGAAACTGGCAACCAGCTGGTAGGCCTAAGCCCACATAGGGCTGTTGAGCCATTGACAAACAAAAAAAAGAAGATAAACAAAAAAAAAACTTTATAAGTTGTCCTTTAATATGAAATTAACCCCATGTCCATATGATCATTAGTTTTGAAATTATAAACCTTCAAAATTGGATGATTCTTTTTGAAACACCCTGTATTGTTGATATTTTTTGTAACTAATTTTTGTTGTTAATAGTCTATTATTTGTGTGTATTTCTCTCTCACCGCCATCAAGCCGAGCCCGCACAGTCTCTCCTTGATGTAGTGCCTGGCCTGCGAGTCATTTCCAGTCGACAAGGCCTGTTGCACGTCCGGGTCGCTGTACACGTCATCGAACCCCTCCAGCTGCCTTCCGGCCCGTCCGCCGCTGATGATGTCATCAACCACAGACGCACTGAGCGCCGCCGTCTGCGCCGCGTCGGCGTCCTTTTGCGCCGCCGCAGACGTCTGCGACTTCTTCTCGCTGCTGCTGCCCCATGACCAGTCCTCGTCGGCTAGGGCAACTGCTATCGTCACTGCCAGCACCAGCAACCCTGTGAGACGCATGGTTTTTGCGGCTTGTCTGGAAAAGAGAATAGAGGATAAATGCGCTGTGATTGAATGTAGAATATACCGGGTGTCCCACGAAGAGGTTTAAATGTTTGATTTTATATTACGTGCCCATTCATGCACCGAACTTTTTCAAACTTTACACAGTTTACAAAGTAGGTTCTAAAAATATTTTGGGAAAATTTCAGCTTCCTAACCTTTTTAGAAACAAAATGGCGGCATATTGAAAGACGATACTTTAAAAACATTAAAAAATGTGGTTTTGGTTTTATGAAATATTTTTATTGTTACATCCTAGGGCATAATGATTTTTAAATAAGAAAAAAACTAGGACATAGCCTAATGAAAAACATTAAAGTCCGAAATAATTCAAACTGTAACCCATCCACAGCAACACACTGATGTCAAACAATTACTAAATGACAACCTTCATGGCTGTTGGATTGGTCGTGGAAGTTATTTTTTAGATTGGCCACCCTGATCACAAGATTTAACTGTTTGTAACTTTTTTTATGGAGTTACTTGAAAAAACAAGTTTATATCTATATCTTCAATAATGATGAGGAACTAAAACGATCAATAGAAGAGGAACTTCTCCGGATACCGCGGAGTTTCTTTGTAAGAGCTTACGAATCATTTGTTAAGCGCTGTTATCAGTGTGTTGCTGTGGATGGGTTACAGTTTGACTAATTTTGGACTTCAAGGTTTTTTTATTAGGCTATGTTCTAGTTTTTCTTTATTTAAGTCATATTGCCCAAGAATGTAACAATAAACATATTTTATAAAACCAGAAACCTTCTTTAATGTTTTCGAAGTATCGTTTTTCAATAAGCCGCCATTTTGTTTCTACAAATGTTAGGGAGCTGAAATTTTTCCAGAATATTTTTAGAACCTACTTTGTAAACTGTGTAAAGTTTGAAAAAGTTCGGTGCATGAATGGGCACGTAATATAAAATCAAACATTTAAACCTCTTCGTGGGACACCCGGTATAGTTCCATTCATATAGTTTCATGTTGTGTTTATTCAGTGTTTGTTTTTTGAATTTTTCCCATTGAATTTTAAGGTAACATATGTAATTATTATTTGGTAATTAAGGTATGTAATTATTATGTATTCAGATTGTATCAATATTTTATTTTATTTCATTATTTCAAAAATGATAAATGAAAAGACAACATGTTGTCAAACCACTGATTTATTAGAAAATCGAGATACCGGTTTCGGTTGTTACACCATTATCAATCTCTGGTAAACTGAAAATTTAACGTACAGAGCAGCAGTATTTATACTAACGGTAAAGTACCGCTATTGGTAGACGCTCTAGCCAATGACCGTGAACGGCTGCCATTGGCCTAGACAAGCTCCTCCCCGATTAGCGGTTCATTCAAACATTACAAAATGGCGATTTAAACAGAAAACATAATTGAAGAACAATAAATAGCTACAATAACCTAAGAAATAAATGAAACAGTATTACGGAAAAATAAGAAAAACAAAGGAATAAACTAATACCGTAATATCTGCCTAACAAATTATGATGAAATGAGATTTGTGGTGTTGTATTGATTGAAATGAATTTGGTCATTCAAACTCAACTTTTGATCATCTTTTGTTACCCTAGTTATTTCTAGAGCTTCCAGTATGTTGAGAATTCTGCCCTTGTTATTAAAATGCAGAAACTCAACATTCTCCTCGGCCTTGAACTTATGATTATTTGTTATCAAATGTTCAGCAAAGTTTGAACATATCAAAGATTGGAATAAGTGTAATGGAGATTCAAACTCCATTACTTTAATTTTCTGGTTATTTCGTAAATGAGAAAGCATTTTATGTTTTTATTTTCTACCTCCTCTCCTTTTTTCTCGTCTTCCACTTTTTTCTCGTCTTCCACTTTTTTCTCCTCTCCCCTTTTTTCTCTATTCTTCTTCTTTTTGCAATGGTTCTTATCTTCTATAATCACCTGTTTTTCTTTTTACGCTTATTTCTTTTCCTTCCTCATCACCCTTTCCTCTTCCTATTCTTCCTCTTCTTTCTTTTCTCTTCTTCTTAATCGCCTTCCTCTCTTTTCTCTCTTCTTTTCCTTCATTAAATCTCTTTTTCATTCATCGTCTTGTTCAGCTTCATTCGTACAGCAATCGGCAATTATATCAGAGACAGGAAACGGTATCGTGTCTCTTCAAAGTGTAATTATTCATGACGCAGAAGTTTCAGGATGACAATAGAAAGTGCATCCTCCCCCGCACCAACTAAACTATCATTTATGTCATTTACCGTCAGTTAGCATGTAATATGTTATTTGACAAAACGGAAAGAAGTGGTCGCACTTTCAACTGTACTGTCATTTGAGACTGTGTTATTAGAAATGTATCATAGGATAATGACAATTGACAACATGGTAATGTTCAGTGAAATGTAAAGTATAAATTCAACTTACACTTCCATTGTAAGTGCATAGAATAATTCAAAGTTTGTTAATGTATTCCGCACTCAAAGTAGGAGTAGGCCTATGTATATTCATAGCGTATATATTATATACTAATACATAAATACTCTATGTACAGTCGAATGTTCAGTCTCTGCTGTTGTATTTACTTATTTTGTGAATAAAGATTATTTCAGTTTGAGTTTAAAAATCCGTTTTATCGAGGTATTCGTAATAATTAAGTTCGATTCATATGTTAAAGGTTGAAGGGGTTTAAAAATTCAATGAAAAATGAACTTAATTCAAATTTACCAATTAACTTTTATAGCATGACATTTATCTAATTCTAATAAATCAATTTAAGCTATATTTTCAAAATAAGAAAAAATGTCCCCTTTTCCCTCAAATATTTGCAAGACCACTGATGAAATTTTGGTTCAATTTTGGGTGTCTAATAAACAGCTATATTTTTAAAATAGCAATCTGTATGGTGACAAATCAATGAAAAATTACTAATCATTTATTATTAAATCAATTACTAATCAAGCATTTACTGAAGTATGAAGATGGTTCCAACTATAAAAATAGTTGTGGTCTAAATCTCTTAAGAATTTGTTCCAATTTCTCAATTATTTTGGCACAGATGATGCAGTTAGATTGAGATTTATGCATTTAATCTCAACTATAAAAATGTATTTGGATCTGTTTTTGTGGTCAAGAAATCGTTCAATGGCTCATCCACACAGGCCTACTTGTGGTCAAAAATAATTTTTCAAAATTCAACTCTGTGTGCAACAGCGACTTCAACAACACGGAAGCTCTTTTATGCCAAATCATGAAACCAATATTTCATGGTAATTGTCATAAATTACAAACCGGTAACACAAATTTCTCCGTTCATTCCTTGTTAGAAACACAGTTAATCATTTAATACTTTCGCCCAATCATTCTAATCCTACACAAATTCGCCTAACTCAATTTAGAAGCTTGTTCTCAACTGTTCTGGAATCGCGCGTGAGTGTGTGTGTGCGTGGGTGGACGACGACCACAAATTTTCAAATCAAAGAGAAAATCAAATGAAAAGTTTTCTGCGACAATAGTATGATTGTGAAAGTTGGAAAAGGCGGTATTTATGAGTTTTGTTGGAGTATGGTCCAAACCAAAAACAGTATAGGCTTTGTTATAGGTGGTCTATTGTTGAATAGAAACATGAATACATATTATAAAATTAGACTATTGTGTTATCACTTTTTGTTGATACAGGACAACAAAGAACACTTCTAGAGAGAATTCCGGAAATGGTTATTCAATAAGTTTGATGTAATGTATTGTTTGTTATTAGCATAGACAAACTATACGATTGTTGTCTGTATTATTAGTGGTGCAGGATTATTTAAAATTGTCAGAAAACAGCTGATTTAACGTCAGTGAACTAGCGTACATCAATCAGCTGTTTTCTGACAATTTAGAAGAATCCTGCTATATATTGTTCAAGAAATACATTGAATACATGATTACGGTATTGTTTGACCATGATAATAATATTTTCTAGGACAAATCACCACTGCTAACGGCTAACACAATATTATACTATATACGCCATTCAGAATAATATTAAATAAAACAATATTTAAGAGATCCTCTTAATATTGTGGTAATAATGTTGATCAGTAATCAATCAATCAATCATTTACAAAGTAAAACAGGCTAATGCCTAGAACTGTTCCTATTTCAATACAGTATTAATTTATACAAACAGTCCGAATAATAAAAATAAGTTTTATCCAAATCATGGAAAAGTTAAGCTTAAATATTCGAAAGTTGGATTTGAAAGTTAAGAAGACTTAATTCAATTAGCAAATACAGTTACATATAACATTTAGAAATATAAATATTATAAACTACATCATTTTTATTCAATCCATTGAATTCATTAGAAGTATTTCTAATTCAAAAATTCAATATTGAAAGGGGAGTACAAAATGGGAAATAAAGAGAGAAAGAGAAAGTCAAAGCAGAATGAGTGCTATAGTAGACAGTGACAGAGAAAGATGAAGTAGGGGGAAGATAAGAATGGTGGATAGTATTATTAAAAATTTATGTTGAGGGTTTATTATTATAGAAGATCCTTGAAGATTTTTAGAGAATCAGAAATGTAGGAATGGACATTTTAAATAGATGTATTTTCGTCTCAACCCATTCTATTTATTACCTCTATTACTTTTTCTGGTAGTAGAGGGTACTTGTGATAGAAATTGATAAACAGTAGTGAAGAAAATCGGATGAAGGAAGGAGCAAGAAGAAAAAGTTTAAGTCATTGTTACACAAAAATTAGATAATTCTAGTGATAATGATGTCCAATACAGAGAGCCTATATAAATTTGTGAGACATTCAAGCAATTCTCAGCTATTATAAGGAAGTTGACACATTCAGGTTTCTTAACGAGCAGTTTGTCATCTTCCAAACAATATATAATTTGTGTGAATTTGTAAACAAACAATTGTGTAAGCGGGAAGTCCATTTCCATTATTATGTCATAAAAGCTATGTTATTTTTGGAAAACTAACTGCTGGAAAACAAATTGGCTAAACCTGATTTAAACTAGGTAATCAGAGTGATGTCAGATGGCATGTTTTGATACACGAAAGTTCAATCACTTCGTTTCTCCAAATTTTAGATTTTTAATAGGGATTCATTCCCTGTTAGAGGAGAGAAATTACGTGTGTAACTTTCACAGTAAGGCTAGACGTACACCGATTAGTCAAGACAAGACAAGACGGGATTAGTCACGTTTAGTCACAGTCATTCACATAGTTGCTTATGAAGCAACACACACTGATTAGTCATTGCATCGATTTGTGCTGCTTCATAAGCAACTATGTGAAATTGTGTACGCCTAGCCTTAAATAATATACAAATCCAAGTTTTGAAGAAATAATAGACCTTCAACTTGCTTTGAAACTCACCATATTAAAATTGAGTTTTTTAATTAGGGTAACATTGATACTCATTCGTTATTGAATTCGTTATTTCATTCGTTAAATAATTTGTTGGTAAATTTGTTTATTGATAGCTGTTTGATTGGCGTAAGTTGTACCATTCCCATTCATCGAAATAAACTGTTTTAAAGTTTTAAATACAAGTTTTAAATTCAGAATAAGAATAGACTAAGAGCAATGACTGTTTCTACAGATAAATAGAGTAGCACTTGAACAGAAGCTCTCCAAACAGTTTTCCAAGCAGACTAGGCTACTTTTTGTCTTTTAAGAGGAGACACGCACATAATGTGGGAAAATTAGGAAGACAATTAATGCCATGTTCCTTCCATTCAGCTCGGAAATGAGAACGGTCTCATAAACTTGGCTTTGTTGGCAAGCAAGCAGCCAAGCAGCTACTTTCTCCAAACCGATTCTCTTCACTAGTGAAAGGATTTGATCTTTTCAAAAGAACGCTTTTTACAAGATTATTCTGGTTACCGAATTATTACGTGGCGATGGAAAATTACCGCACAATTAAATTTCAATAATATAATAGGCTTGTTATGAAAATGAATGAACTGCAGTTTGATGCTAAAACTTTTAATCAACCATGAAAGAGCTAATAAAACGACTTTGAAGGATTACTATTGAGTGCTTAGATGGAGACAGAAGAAGATGGATTTTTATCAGAATCGTTTTTTCAATACACATTCACTGTTATAGCTCAAGGAAAAAAGTTATACTGTATGTTTATACTATGATTGTGTTCTTATAGGGCCTACTTAGTATGTTTTCTGTTATACTTAGAACATTCTGTATGTTTCTTATACTTAGTATGTGTTTTGATATTATCAGTAGGGTAAGCTCTGTATTGATATTATTACATGAATTTGTCCATGACAGATTTCCATTGAGAAATTTTCTACGGATGTTGCTTGACCTCATCCTGTTCAAGTTTCCTTGGCCTGTGTGGAAGCGATTTCTGTTTGAATAGTTATTAAAATTGTAATTAATTCCACTGTCAACATCATATAATATATATTCTAGTGTCATCACCTCTTCCTCAGATTTGGCCTATTTCACAAATCCTTTGGCTGAATTAGTATACATCTAGTCAAGTGAGATACTTCCCGTAATATGATATACTACCGTCATATATAATTATACTAAGTCAAAATGTAATACAAGTTCTACCATGAAAATGTTCACAATCATTCTATGTTGCTAAAAGGTTTTATTTTGAAAATTTCAAGAATCGCAATTGAAAAAATTTACAATTATTTTCTTGGGTAGTATTCATTGGAAAGGAGCTTCTCCAAGGAAAAATGATAAAATAGAGAATACCATAATTGGTTTGTTTTAGTGAGGAAAACAATTTTTCACAAAGAACTAATTGACAGGCTTGAAGGTTTCTCATGTAATTGAACTTTAAACCTGAAGAATATAATAGGATAGCCCACTATAAACATTCTTGAGGCCTGTGTATCATTCCTAGATATTTTTTGGTTGGAAACTTTCATAATCTCCTACAATATTTAAAATTATACAAGTGTTAGCTTTTTGGGGTGAAAATTTGTGACTGTGAAATATATGCAACATAACCTAGATTTGGACTGTATTCTAAGTTGGAAAAGAGAGAGTTTTGGGCTCAAGCTTGTTGAGCCTTACCATTAAGTATTATTTGTAAATTACTGGAAAATGAATAAATAAAGGAACTAAAGAGAGAAGAGAGGAATCGAAGAAAGAAGACAGGAGCTGAAGAGAGAAGAGAAGAACTGAAGAAAGAAGAAAGGAGCTGAATAAAGAAGAAAGGAACTGCAGGAATAAAGAAAGGAGAGAAATGAAGAAAGAAGGAGACGAAGAAGAAAAGAAAGTGGCTGGCGAGTAAATTGAGAAGACCTTGAATTAAAAAGAGTAGTCCTAACTAAGAGAGTTACATAAGTAGAAGCAGAGGCAGGACAAGCGCATATTCACTTTCTTCTTTGTTGAGTCATGCGAGCCGAGCCGGCTAGAAAGATGTCTTTCTTTTTACATTACATCATGGAGCTGACGAATATCAGTGAACAATACGATTACTGAATACCTAATAGGCCTACATATTGTGCATTATAACTACCAGTTGTTGACATCATTAAATGCAAACTATTTGTGTCGAAATTATCTCTTATTCAACCATTTAAAAAATAACTAATAAGGGATTAACAGTTACTAGTAACAGGATTATTGATTTCAATCCGTGAATTACATTTATATTGCCTTGAAACGTATTCTGTTTTGACGTTTTTGTTAATACAATTATTGTTTATTTTTCTATTATTCAACCTGTCTAATCATTTTTGTTTTGAGTGGCTGTGAAGTACACTCATATACTTCAACTCTGTTGAAAAAGAGTTCAAAGGAACTTGAAAGCGCTGAAGTCCAGTGAGTAACGTTTATGTTATTTACAGTAACATTTGACTGCATGTCGTCAATTCTAGTGTTGAAACAATAGTGTTAACTTCGTTATGGATCCAAAAATTCAGAACTTATATCATATGTGTAGTTCTCCTTCTCCATATACATTACTTTACACTTTATCAGTCTCTTTCGCACATTAAGGTCTCAAAAATTAATTGTCTAATCAATATTCAGCCCATTTTTCCAATAATTGAATCGAAAGATTTCTGACTGATTTTTTTTCCAAAGCATGAGTTCCAGCCTACAAAAGTGTCAAGTGTGTGTTTTATATTTTAATCCTTGATGAAAAAACTTATGTGTTTTTAGTTATTTATCCGATTTTGTCTTTGTATTGAAGGTGAAAGTTGAACATTGAATTGAACAAGAGGCAATGGGAGAACGATAATGAATCAATGGATAAATAGTGCACTTGCAATTTATAAATGTTTTGAATAGGTTATTGAAATAATCCGTTCACAATTAAAAAAAATATTCGTTTTGTTAATGACTTCGTTTTGAATCGAAACATTTCATTAAACTTATTTTTTTCCAAATGATGAGTTCCAGCCTACAAAAGTGTGTGTTTTGTATTTTAATCCTTGATGAAAAAACTTATGTATTTTTAGTTATTTATTCGGTTTTGTATGATTATTGTACTTCATGTTTCACTTTGTTTTCAGACATTGAAAGAAAACACGATTTTTGAGAACTATCAATTAAACATCAACTCAATTTTTTTTAAGTTTTGAATCGCACAGAAAGTTGCACTATGTAAGAACACATCAATACAATACCATAATTTTGAGTAGAGTAATCCGTTAGTATAAAGATAAACACTCACCAATCCAGGTCTGAAGTGTCTTATGGGTGAAATCACCGGCTTACGAACAGTTAATGATCCACCAAAACAGAACAGAATGATAAGAGGAGAGGATGGATGTTAGAGCACTGAACTAAGACTGGATCAGCAGGAAGCCACCACCGTCCTTATACGAGAGTCTTTCTGGCAGCGTCTTAGAAGGGGCTACCCTCACTCCTTCCTTAGCTCCACTTCTGTCTGCTCTTTCTCAGCTTCTTCTTCTCCTTTCTTCATCCCTTTCTTCTCTCCTCTCTCTTTCCCTCCTATCAGTGTTTAAAGGTGTTAAGGCCAAGTATATCCTAGAAGATTATGTTCTAAGAAACGATTGATATCTTACTGCCAAAGTAATATACAAGCATGTATAACAAGTATATTCGTGACATATTAAATCCTGTATTCTTATTCAAATTCATTCAAGACGTCAATTGTAGTATGTATTCCTTAAGTTCATTTGTAGGTTATCAATATCGTGAAGCTATATTATCAATTATTGTTATGGTTTTATATTAGCAACTCACTCTTTGTCACTTTGCACTCACATTATAGGCTACTTACTCACATGATCGATTTTAATATAATACTCAGGGGGACTAGGATCAATTTTATTTAAGTATGTCATATTCAAATGTGTATCTTGTGCATTTTGTCAATTTGTTTTGTTACTTTATGGCAAATAAATTTTACTTGATTTGATACAAACATAAAAAATAGTCGAAACTTGATATGAGATAAATATTAGAGAATGACAAATTAGAAAAATATTCTCACAATATGAGATATTTTCCCAAATTCGATTTTATAAATAGATAATACATAACATTGATTGTTATCTTTTCATTGCTGTATGACAACGATTAGTAACTTCGAGTTACTTTGAAATAGAACTATAATCAAATTAATTATTCTTATAGTTGTAAAATATACCACTTCCAATCAATCACGTGTAGGTTTTATCATAATGAGTCCATTATTAATGCCAAACTTTGTAATGAACATAAAGTTAATCAAATCTGTATCACCGGAAACCGTAATTCGCTTCTATTTCACGTTCTTCTTCATTTGTGTTTATTCCACTTTATTTGTTTCTATTTTTTAAAGTTTTATCGATTTCTTTTTCTTTTATTAGCCTGGTCAACGATATACTTTGACTTCCCCACATTTATTTGGCATGAAATTGAGGGCGTGTTCTGTAAGCTTTGCCACTTCCTGATTGGTCGAATCCTCGTTCCAATCATCTGATTGGCTGAAATATTGAGAGCTGAATACACAAAATGGCGGATACGATATTCTGCACGTAATGGCGGAAACTTCGATTATTTGTTTTGTGGGTTCATTTCCATACATACGACAAATAGATTCTTTATTGATTGATGATATTTAGTAATATTAATATTGTATTAATATTGTATTTAGTAATATTGATATTAATTGATTGATTTACAGAGAAATTTCTTATCTCACTTCTCCTCCCTCATTACCAATATTTTTTCACTTATTATTCTTCTATTATAATTCTAACCAACTAATTTCCACCCTCATCTCCTTTCTTTATATCTTATTTTCCCCTTCTACTTCTTGAATTCTTTTCCCTCTTGTTTTTGTCCTTCTTCTTCCTTCTCCTTCTCCTCCTCTTTCTTCTTCCCCTCTTCCTCCTCCTCCTATTCCTCCTCCTTCTTCTTCTCCACCTCCACCTCCTCATCCTCCTCCTCCTCCTCCTCCTCCTTTTTCTTCTCCTCCTTCTTCTTCTCCTCCTCCTCCTCCTCATCCTTCTTCTTCTTCTTTTTCTTCTTCTTCTTCTTCTCTTCTTCTTCTTCTTCTTCTTCTTCTTCTTCTCCTCCTCCTCCTCCTCCTCCTCCTCCTCCTCCTCCTCCTCCTTCTTCTTCTTCTTCTTCTTCTTCTTCTTCTTCTTCTTCTTCTTCCTTCTTCTTCTTCTTCTTCTTCTTCTTCTTCTTCTTCTTCTTCTTCTTCTTCTTCTTCTTCTTCTTCTTCTTCTCCTCCTTCTCCTCCTCCTCCTCCTCCTTCTTCTTCTTCTTCTCCTCCCTCCCTCCTCCTCTCCTCCTCCTCCTTCTTCTCTTCTTCTTCTTCTTCTTCTTCTTGCCGCTCCTTCCACAACCACTGGTGTGTAGCAATTGTTTAGCCTGGAGCAGTGCAGTGCTGCAGCCTGCAGACAGCGAGTGACTCACAGCAATAATGTTCTTGCATCCAAAACAGCTGATCACAGATTCATTCAACCTGCTCCAGTTGGCCTATTAATGGGCAGCCGGGAAAATCCCTCCGCTATTACAGTTTAGAGATATAATAGGCCTAGCCTTCCATCTAAATAGAAGGCCTACCACCGAAAAAACGCTCATATCAGTCATCGAAGCTGCATAGCACCACAATCTGTTACTAAAAACTATTGCATTAGAACGGGTTTCCCAGATTTCCTGTTAACAACGACCGAGTCCTTCCTAGATGCCGAAACGGAATATCTTTGCCTTGATTATTACAACATTTTATTACTGCAGTTCTGTAGATTTTACTACTACGAATACATTTACTACTGACTATTTCACTACTGAATACTTCTATTATTATTGGCTGAAGAACTGGCGTCCAGTGGTATGCAGCGTCGCAAATACAGTGATTTCTTTCTAAACATTAGTGGCGAAGCGTGGTATACTTATTTGGTCATCGCCGGGTATATTTCCTATAGGAGCTCGGCGATGAGCAAATAAGTACACCACGCTTCGCCACGGCTAAACATAGATTTATCTCCATAAATTTTCCAGACCATGGAGATCAAATTGCAGTTAGCAAATTGAAACGTTATCAAATACATAATATAAACCAATTTTGAAATTGAAAAATTTTTCGGCTTTTGTTTTCTTTGTTGAAATTCGTGATTCACTAATAAATTTTGAGATATGATTTTGTCTGTATTTAGTCTGGTTGTGTAATTTGGATGAGGAACCGTTTAGAGTGATAGATCAAAGTCAAATATTCTATTGATAGCATTGTCTGTGGAAAGTCTTATTATTGTTAATTCTGTGGCACTCTCCGTGAATTATTAATTAATAAATGAAGTAAAATGAGATCAATCATTTGGAAAAATGGACCACATACTGTAGCTGACTTATGAAAGACCGCTCTCACATTAATGCTAGGCGTACACCGGTTAGTCAAGACAAGACAAGACGAGATTAGTCACGTTTAGTCAAAGTAATTCACATAGTTGCTAATAAAGCAGCACACACCGAAGCAATGACTAATCGGTGTGTGTTGCTTCATAAGCAACCATGTGAAGTACAGTGACTAAACGTGACTAATCTCGTCTTGTCTTGTCTTGAATAACCGGTGAACGCCTAGCCTTAGAGCTGAATCTCTTGTCTGGGCTGGTCCAATGTAGAATGGAATACGAATAAGCATGTGTAAGGCTAGGTGTACACTGGTTAGTTAAGACAAGACAAGACGAGATTAGTCACGTTTAGTCAAAGTACTTCACATAGTTGTTTATGAAGCAACACACACTGATTAGTCATTGCATCGGTGTGTGCTGCTTCATAAGCAACTATGTGAATTATTGTGACTAATCTCGTTTTGTCTTGTCTTGACTAACCGGTGTACGCCTAGCCTTAGTCTGCTCAATGCTGAAACAGGGGAGCAGGTCAAGTAAAAAACTTTGAAAAATTATTGGAAATGACAGGGAGGGAGGAAGGAAAGAGAACGAGGAGAAAGTGAAAGAAAAGAAATTTGAATAAAAATAAGGAGAAGAAGGGAAGAGAAAGAAGAAGAAAAAAAAGAGGAGAAAGAAGAAAAAGAAGATGAGGAAGAAGAATGAAAAGAAGGAAAGAAGACAGAAGAGGACTAAAGGATAAAAGGGGAAGAACATGAAGCCAAGAGAAGACGAAAAATAAGTAGAAGCAGAAGACAAACTAGAACCAGAAGAATAAGAATGAGAGAAATAAGAGGAACAATCACAGAAAAGTAACAGGAAAGAGAGAAACGGTTGTTCACAGTGGTATAGAAAGAGAGAAAAACTCTTCATGTGGGTGATCAGTATGAATATTGTAGGAGGTGGAATATTGAAATATGGTAGCTAATAAGATATTCAGCAGGATACGGCATGATGGCGCACACTACGAAAGTGACATGAGACAATACACAGTGACAACTGTAAAGGTCGGAGACGCCTCATTATGTTATTAACCTGAATTTGTCATCAATCCAAGTACGGATTACATAAATGCAAAATCAGAGGCTTGGCGTTGAAAGTGAAACTGAGAAACTTTATTGGATTGATGATTCAAATTGAATTCGATTCAAAGCATATCCAGTCGAACATGCTGCATAATCAATTAATCATAGTGTGATCATAGGGAATGCCTCACAAACTGGAATAGTTAATGGAAAAAATAAAGAAGAGAAATGATAGAAAATTCAGTCAATAGTATTATTTTTCTAAAAGAAACCATCGATACACTTCTTTTTTCTCTTCCAACTGGCCGGAAGCAACTCCATCTCTCAAATCAAACAGGAAGAGAACAAAGCATCAATCAAACGTTTCAACCAGTATGCAGTATCTGAAAACTATACTTAGCAAATCATTTGTTTTTCAAGTCTCTTTATTTTAAATGAAGTCGTTCAAGGCTTCTATAATTTTGACATCATTTTTTCTCTAGCTTCTTATACTCTAAATGACTTCTACGAGTTACAATAATATAGAAATCATTTTTTTTCTACAATTTCCGATGCAGTACATTTACTGTCAGGAAACATATTATTGTGTTGGCCAATCATCTTCATTCCTCTTCTCTTCCTTCTTCTCTTTCTACATCTTTCTTCTTGTTCTTCTTCTTCTTCTTCTTCTTCTTCTTCTTCTTTTTGTATCACTATTACTACTACTACTACTACTGCTACTACCATTTATTTTGTTTTTCCTTCCTATTCTTTTTCTCGTTTCCCTTGTTCTCAGTGTTGTTGAATCGTTCAAGGTTCTTCATCTTCTTCTCCTTACATTTGTTTCTCTTCTTCATTTTTTTCATTTCTATTACTTTTCCTCTCCCTTGTCAACTACGTCTAATATAATAATTAATATTCTTTTTTTTACATTTTCTTTTTCTACTTATCTTCAATTACACTTCTTCTTGTAATTAATTCGTCTAATGTTGACAAGTTAGTGTGTTAAGACCTTTTCTTTTTGAAACCTTTTTCTTCTAGTTTCACTTCTTCTCCCACCTATTTTCATCTTCCTCTCCATTCTCCTCCTCTTATTCTTCCTTTTCTCTCGCTTCTTCATTCCTCTGTCTCTCTTTCTCTTCTTAACTCTTCCTCCATTCATCCTCCAAATTTTTTTCCAGCAAAATACCTTGCAAGTGACTTCCTTCTTCAGCTGATAAGTTGCTGAGATATAGCAAACAGTGGTAAAGATATACAGATATAGTAAGTTGAATAACATGAATACAATATAGCATAGTAAATAACTTGAAGTATAAGTTTGGGGATTCCCCACAGTATAGTTGCATAATGGAGTCGGGCCGACGCCCCCTGAGTAGCAGTAATTCCGGCGATCGCTCCTTGACACACTTGAGCTAGAAGGCAGTAGAGCAAGCCAAGAAATTCCCCAATTGCAAAACATTCACTCGCTCGTTCGGTCATAAGAAGTTTACTTGCTATGCCACCACATCAATGTTCACCTCCTTCTCCTCCTTCCTCCTTGTTCTTTGTCATCTCTTCATTATCACTCCATCTTATACTTTTTTCAACTCTTCGGCTCATGCACGTACCTCATCCATTTTCACCTCCTCCTTTTCATTCCTCCTTGTTCTTCATTGTCCTTCCAACTCTTCACTTTTTTCAGCTCTTCGACTGGTGTATGATGTGTTTCTATTTCCTCTTTTCAATCTTCTTTTGGCTCCTCAACTCTTTTGTCATCTCTTCATTATCACTCCACCACTCCATCTTATACTTTTTTCAACTCTTCGACTCATGCACGTACCTCATCCAGTTTCACCTCCTCCGTTTCCATCCTCCTTGTCCTTCATTGTCCCTCCAACTCTTCACTTTTTTCAGCTCTTTGACTGACGTGTTTCTATTTCCTCTTTCCAATCTTCTTTTGGCACCTCACCAATTTTTCGCTATTTAGATAACATTCTTGATTTACACTGCGATTCATTCAATTTGACACTTGACGATCAGTAAACAGCTGATGTTAGGCTAGGCGTACACCGGTTAGTCAAGACAAGACAAGACGAGGTTAGTCACGATTAGTCACAATACTTCACATAGTTGCTTATGAAGCAACACACAGCGATTAGTCATTGCATCGGTGTGTACTGCTTCATAAGCAACTAGTCTGTGTTGTTTTCTATCTGACTGTTTTTTTTTTTGTTTTTGTTTTTGCTAGGGATGATGCCCACATAAGCTCTAAGCTTGTGAAAGGATGATGATGATGATGATGAGAGATTAATGGACCTACAGCTTTAGGTGGGTTCCGAACCCACCGTTTAGTACAGTATCATCTATTGAGAGTTTTTATTTGCTCAAATTTTGAATTGTCTGCCCAGTGTTTATCGTTCAGAGCTTAAATGTGAACAATTTTTTTTTGATGTTATCATTAACGTTTCATCGATTTATTTTTCTCTCTCTATAGTGCTTGCTTTTTCTCCTCCTCCTTTTCTTTATCCCTCTCGTTCTTTTCCTCATTCTTCTTCTCCTTCTTCTTCTCGCTTTTTTCTCCTCCTTTTTCTTCTCTTTCCTCATCTTTCCTTCTTCATCTTTCACCACTTTCCTTATTCCATAAATCGACTACACTCTAAACAAGTCACCGTCCTACACACGTTCTCCTTCTACGTTTTTAGAAAAGATTGTAGTAAACATTTCTCTGAAACCGATCGCATATAATTAAGATTTGGTCTGTTAGGCGCCACTTCTTGTCTTCATAATACAGTTCATACTTCGAAATTTAAAATACCAAAATTCATATTCCACAAGATTCGACATGACACGAATCTGTGAAATTGTCGAGTTTGAAAACATTGAAAGTTAGAAGGTTTCTGTTTATTAAAGGTTAAAAAGTGAGTTCAGTGAATGTCTTATTCTAGGAACTGAAAGAGATCTTACTCTGTAGAATTCTTAGAAACACTTGATAACTTGTTACAGCATATATTATGAGAATATGCAAAACGTGTTGTTCCTCTCTTCCAACAAAAATAATAGCCGAATTTATTAATTAAGAATTTTGTCATGTGAAGATTTAGACTTTGCAATAGGTGGACGTAGCTGTTGTAACTTCACGTTCGATTAATTGAATTGAATTTATACAGGGACTAAGCCTCTTCCTGTTCCTATTCCAACAAACCATGTTCCTCTCAAAAAATCGTATAAATTTAATGAACATTTTTGAAACAAAATTTTCTATATTTAGAACTATTTAAATTTCAAATTATAAGTTGTTTCATGTTATAATACTAAAAGTATTACGAAAATTCTTAAAAGTCGAATGATGTGTACAAATGTGTAGTTTTTAATTTGCAATTTGATTAAATTTTGTAAATTGATTTTGTTTTTTATTGATTAATAAAACATTTATTCATTTATTTCATACCTTATTCTTCGAGAATATTGACTATTTCATATATTGGCATTATCTCAGTCATAATATTTTCCAGCAAGTATAATGTATCAAGACTGATAAAATTAATATGAATGAGTTAGATAGATAAGAATTCACTGATGAATTGAATAAGCATCTGAATATTGATCAATGTATGAATAAAAAAAAGGATTCATGTTCACAGACGTTTCAGACTAATCTGTGACTGGGAGTGTTTAGTTCCTCCATTTTGATGATAGAACACGTTTCCGAAATCCGTGAGTTCGGGCCAATCACAAGCCAGACTGAGAATAGGCCATTCTTCCAATCCACCATTACTACGCCTGCTCTCTCCTGATTGGTCGACAGCTGATTGGTGGACAGCACAGTACGTTATTTCCAAACGCAAGTAGTTTCGTGGTTCGCCACTAGATGTCGTTAATTCTGAATTCTGCTGTGGCTTTGATATCCATTTGAAATGGAATGAAATGAATCCATATCATTCGTCATTTTCTGCTTTCAAAACGTGAACTACGAATGGGCCTACAAATGAAAACTATAATTTATTAAATTTATGTGAACTCCAAATACGTTCAAATTTGATTACGTTTTATTAAGTCAACAAGGATTGATGCTGAATTACAAGAATATTATACAATACAATTGGTTCATTGATTGAGGTGAAGCTTATATCATTTGAGTTTTACGTCTTTTTTTTAATTCCATCAAGAGGATTAATGATAACTCTTATGTATTTTTTTTACGTATGTTTTCATACCCTTGCGTGGTCTATGCTTTCTCTATTATGACAGTTTGAATCAAATTTAATCCACTAGATTTATTTATTCAATTAAGTTGGTTGGTGTAATTCTTATATTTTGTAGAAATTTACATCTATTCAACTTACTTTTGAAAATTGTTTAAACAACCGCTGCTGTAATAGGATATGAAAAAGTTTTATACGATCTTCATCGTAAATATCTTCTACATTGACTTGACCTTGACTCCATAGAATACTGTTACTTGCACTACAGGTCTAAAAAAAGAAGAAAAAACAGTTGAGAGACATACCCCAAAGCGTTACACAACAGACAACTCGCTTGAACTACACATAAATACAGCTGCACAGAAAATGATACAGGACAAAGAAGAAGAAGAAGAAGAAGAAGAAGAAGAAGAAGAAGAAGAAGAAGAAGAAGAAGAAGAAGAAGAAGAAGAAGAAGAAGAAGAAGAAGAAGAAGAAGAAGAAGAAGAAGAAGAAGAAGAAGAAGAAGAAGAAGAAGAAGAAGAAGAAGAAGAAGAAGAAGAAGAAGAAGAAGAAGAAGAAGAAGAAGAAGAAGAAGAAGAAGGAGAAGAAGAAGAAGAAGAAGAAGAAGAAGAAGAAGAAGAAGAAGAAGAAGAAGAAGAAGAAGAAGAAGAAGAAGAAGAAGAAGAAGAAGAAGAAGAAGAAGAAGAAGAAGAAGAAGAAGAAGAAGAAGAAGAAGAAGAAGAAGAAGAAGAAGAAGAAGAAGAAGAAGAAGAAGAAGAAGAAGAAGAAGAAGAAGAAGAAGAAGAAGAAGAAGAAGAAGAAGAAGAAGAAGAAGAAGAAGAAGAAGAAGAAGAAGAAGAAGAAGAAGAAGAAGAAGAAGAAGAAGAAGAAGAAGAGGAAGTAGAAAAATAACGTGATTCTATGAGATAACAATAAGTTAAGAGTAGGCCTAATAGTATTTTGAAGCTTGCCATAGCTGGTTCATTACGCTAAGGCACCTGCACTGGCAATGAATTACCTCTCTACAGATTTTTTAAATTAACAAAGTGTAAAAGTTAAACTAACAAAGTATTCATATTACTATTCAGCCATGGTTCATCCCGACCGATCCGGGCCCGGGTCGCACTCGAGTGAAAGAAGCCTTACCATTTCCTTCCAGTATCGTCTTTCTGTCATTGCTTTGAAATCAAAGTTATTGGGATTCGCATGGACTACGATGAGGAATTACGATTTATATTATTTTCATTGCTATAACTAAAAGAATACATGAAAGAATACACTCGTATGTATCTTGAAAATGTTGCCTTCATGATTGTAAATTCAAGTGAATGACGCTGATATTAATAAAATAAGAATATGCAACTAAGTTAAATTAATTTTATCCATTTTAAATTAGGCTAGGCGTACACCGGTTAGTCAAGACAAGACAAGACGAGATTAGTCACGTTTAGTCACAGAAATTCACATAGTTACTTATGAAGCAGTACACACCGATGCAATGACTAATCGGTGTGAAGTACTGTGACTAAACGTGACTAATCTCGTCTTGTCTTGTCTTGACTAACCGGTGTACACCTAGCCTTACAAATCACAAATCACGATTTATACTGTTGTCTTTTTCTTTTCAGTGTGTTTCGATTTTGTGTTTTTTACTTATTGGTTGTTCTCTAATGATCGAATGATCCTAGCAACTTCCTCAATATTATTTACATTTTTAAGACATAAGAAATCAATCTTCCAATCATCTACAATAACAATGCAAAACAAGTGAAATTTCCAAGCTGGAAATTGCAAGCTGCTCCGTTTTTGGACTTCATCATTTTTATCCGGTTAATCAGTCTGGCAGTCTCTCATTTTGTGTGGGAATGTGGTTTTTTGGATACGACCAAAATCCAACAGGGTGAAAGAGGATTATTATTATTTAATGAAAAAGTGATTCTTGTATTTTTGGGTGTATTGGGTGTGGGTGATTCGATTCCAAAAACTTTCACTCGTAATAATTATGAAATATCGTATGATTTAAAGGAAAGGATATACGCAGTAAATGTTTAAAGTATTAAATTTATTGAAATATGGAATGTTGACATTCTTTAATACAAAATAATTCTGAACTTGGAAAGAGAATTGAGCTACACAATAACTGCAACAGAAATAAGGCTATCTGTCCAATTTAAGGCTTTTGTTTTTGATCAATTTTCTACAGATCGCTTGAGAAAAGTGAAAAGTTCAAAATGACTCATTATTATTTATAAAACTGGAAATTGAAGAGGTAACAAAATCAATTTTATATCATAATTAATAAAATCAGTATTCTTCCTCCTTTCTGGTCTTGTGAAGAAGTTTGGAATAAGTATTAGAAACTTTTAATTTTGCTATTTACGAGTATTAATAGTTCAACAACGTCCCATGAAGGCCATGAAAACAATCAATCTAATGTAACAAAGTTCAGACTTACTACCATTTAACTTACTAGTCTGATTCACGTCAAGAAGTCAGCATTGTTATATGAGGAGCATTATCTTATCATATTACCTTATTTACCTTGTGTAGAACCTACACATCACAATTCAGACTAGAGACTCCACAGTATAACATTCGATGAAAAAACCTAAATTCTTTATTACAATCATTGAATCAATGAATTCTGTGAACAAGTCATTGAACCGTGCTGGAAATCCCGTTGATAAAGTTGTACATGCTTTGACTTGGAAGCAGTTCTGATCAGAAGTCCGAAGACCTTCACCTAGATTTTAGCATCTATAAAAATGAACGGGTAATTCCAAGCCGAGTCAATCTCGATCGCAATCTGACTTACAAAATATGAATGAGCTATCATTGTTATTATTATGATCGCCGTGAGCTATCCTCTGACTATTTCAAAGTCAATGCACAACTCCAAGGTCAAATAGAAGCTGCATTTGTGTTCTACTTTCAAGAATTATTCAATTTGGCAATAATTTCTTATATAATCGCTTAGATAGACTTGATGTGAAGATTTGTTACATAAATTTATTATTACAGAACAAATTTTATTTGGATATATTACTGGTTGTGTATTGAAATAATAATTGTTATTGTAACAGAGAAAGTTTCACCGAATTACATTAATTGATACGGTATCTTTCGAAAACAATGGAATTGGTGATGCATTATTCAAATGTTAGAAATATGAATAAAATAGATTAAAACTCATTTCAAGTTATTTATAAAAAATGAAAAAAAAATCCTATTTATAGGATGAAACAGACCTGAATAATAATGAATATATTGATGTTTTAAATGTATGACCAATAATTTTCTTTTTTAGATCATTAAAAAATTCAGATAATGAAATTCAACATTTTTATTATTGCACTGAGAAAACAAAATTGAATTATTCAATATCAGCTCAACGGACTACAACTTTTGTGGAATCTCTGTCTTTCATAACCCTGCCCTCTTCAATATTTTCCTGCATTGTTTTTCGCAATTATGTAGTTATTTATCCTTTTCTACTTGTTTATTCTTTTCGCAATTCAATTCTAGTTTTTTGTGTAGGAAAATTGTAGTACTTAATATCATCCACTTAGAATAAAGAGAAATGATAAGAAAAGCAGAATAAGGCTAGGCGTACACAGGTTAGTCAAGATAAGACAAGAAGACATTAGTCACGTTTAGTCACAGTAATTCACATAGCTGCTTATGAAGCAGCACACACCGATGCAATGACTAATCGGTGTGTGCTGCTTCATAAGCAGCTATGTGAATCACTGTGACTAAACGTGACTAATCTCGTCTTGTCTTGTCTTGCCTAACCGGTGTACGCCTAGCCTAAGTATCAAAATAAGAAGAGACATGACAACGGAAGGGAAGAGAGGGAATTCGGAAAATTTGAGAAAGAAGAAGTCAATAAAAGAAGAAGAGAAACAAAAAACAGGAGAAGCGTCAAAATCAGAAGAGAATGAGAAATGGCGAGGAATTAGAGGAAGAGAATGGAAGAATGTGGAAAAGAAGAGGAAGATAAGGGAGAAATGAAAGCGATACCGGTTGGCAAACAGTAGAGAAACGGAAAAGTAACGAACAAGAACAAGAAGTAAAATGAACAAAGTAAAGAACAAGAAGAAAACGTAGAATATACCATAATACACAGCTGCAGAAAATGTAATAATTATGGTATAGAAAATGTAAAAAATGGCGAGGAAATTGAGCAAGAAAGAATGTGGAAACAAAGAGGACAATGAGAATAAAGGAGAAAAGGGAGGACAGCGATCAGGTTGGCAAACAAGAGACAAATGGAAAAGAAACTAAAAGAAAACATAAAATACGATATAATACCGCTAATAAGATTGAAAGAATATATAAAAGTAAGAAAGAAGGTACAAAAGAGAGGAAGAAGGTAGAAAAAGAACGTATAAAAGGGAGAAAAAAAGGTAGAAAAGAGAGGAAGAAGGTAAAATTAAAGGGAAAAGGAAGGTATAAATCAAGAGAAGAAGAATGTCGAAAAAGAGGAAGAAGGTTTAAAAGAGAATAAAAAAATAAATAAATTTATTTCCTTGAAAAACATTACAGAAATGTGAAAACAAAAAAAAACAGGCGAAAAAGGTAGAGAAGAAGGTAGAAAATAGAGGAAAAGGGTTTTAGAAAGGAGAGGAAGAAGGGAAAAGAGAGGACATCCGGAAAAAGAACATCCGGTTGGCAAAGCGTAGTGGACAAGAAAGAAATGAAAAAGGAACGAAGAAGGCGTAAAATTCAAGCATTAGTATATAGCTGGTGCCAAAAGCTTGCTATTTCAGTCTCTCACCACTCCTCCGATTTCAATTTCCTGAGCCTTTTATGATTATGCTTTACAGCAAGCGCAGTATTATTAACTCATTTTAGTGCAGTTTAGGTGGAATTAGCTTTCTCCCGGATCAAGAGGACCTCAAAGCAGAGACCTGAATGACGTCAGCAATCTTACGCATGAAGTGAAGATTACGTCAGGTCGAGTAGCGTGTACGGTAGTAGAGGAGTCTGTGTTCATTGAGTAATTCGGCCGTTCCATTCATTCATAATACTTGCTGTGTGTAGAACCGTCGACGAAACAACATACGTGAAAGAAGAAGAGAGGAAGGTGAATAAGAACAGGAGATTCAGAAGTAGAAGAGAACTGAGATGGAACCTCAGACAATTTTATCTTAGCATCTTATTATGAATTAAGGAATAGAATAATCTCTGGATGCAACCATAATTTCATTTTCATAATTTCATGAGTTCACAACATAGATTACCGTAGCCGTGCCCGTGCCGGTATTCTTTCTCTACCCATAAGGTACTGGTAAAACGGGGTAATATGGAACTCCTGGGGTTGTATGGAACGTTTGTTCTGGATTCAAAATTCCTGCTTCCAGATCTGACATCATTACTTTTATACTGTGTTCGACTTCATTATATATTTTAATGATGTTTAATTATTAAATAATGTGTTATTTTCAACGAAAATTGTTTCCATTCCTCTCCAATGACAAGATTTTCATAAATATGTTCACACAAAAAAAATTCTTGAATAGTCTCGTCTGTAATCAAAAGTAGCAACAGATAAATAGTTCCGTTTTTCACTGTAGTCTTGTACGGCTGGACGCCTTTTAAAGAGCCCAAACTGTTTATTTGGTCATAGAGAAACAAATATATTTCTCACAGGCAGCAGAAAAGTTTGGTATACCAAAAAGCTACTCTTGAAGCCATCAATTTACTTTTACTTTTATTAATTTTTTTTTTTTAGTTTAGTTTCGTCTCTTCTTATTTTAATTAATACCAGTTTTGTAAAATTAATTTTTATAGGTTAATCTTTCTAGGTTGACTTCCATTATTGTTTTGTTATTAAATCTATTGTATGTCAATAAGGCTCTTCATGGAGTTTTCTGTGAGCTTTTGTATGTGAATAAATGAATAAATAAATAAATTTCCAGAGGACGCTTTTCATTTGAAAACACGAATAAATTGATATGATTTCCTTTTAATATTTTAGATTATTCAAATATAGTAAGTAATAATTTTGTTTCAAGAGGGTATTTTGTATTTCAAGAGGGAATCGTAAAGAATTTTAGAATAATCTCTTCAGAGAATATTTGTTTTGTTTTACCAGTTTACCTACAGTTGAGCGTTTCCTACTATGGATATTCCTCTTGTGATTTTTTCAATCATTTCTCATAGTTCAACAAGACAAATACAATAGAAACCGCTCACAAATGGAATATTCGCGAAGCCAGACGCCCATACATTGGCAAACTCGATCTGATAATTTTATAGAAAGTTTCTGAGTAGGAAGCTGATGACAGAGACAATGACAAAACATACGTCTGCCATTGCTCTGCATTAATATTAATTAATTCATCGCGAATCAAGACATAACTCACAGTGATAATCACCAGTTTCGTTACTCTCTTCAAAGCAAAATTAATGAGAATTATTCCACTAATGACAATTTTATATAATCGAACATTCAATTTCAGGCGATAGCTTTCTGTCATTTGATTAATTATATTTCTCGATTACTTTTCATGTGATCAAAGGATAAGTTTAGTAACGTTTCACAAACGTCGATCAGATATAAATTGAGCTGCGATCACATCATCAGACAAGATTTAATTGAATTTTGATGGAAAACCCATCATTCTTATAGACGTTTGAGTAACCTTTCAATTTCCTCTGTCTTCCTGAAGTGTTAGAAATCGGGTTTATGAGCTCGAGATTAGCAAGTCCCAGGCGTGAAAGAGCAATATTATCACAGGAAAAACCTCGAGGTTTAAAGTTGGGTTTGAGTCCAACAACAGATCATAACAATACTAGCAGCCGATTGCATGAAAGCAAATTAAACTTAACTACATTAGAACTCCAATTATACGAACTCCGACTATCCGAATCGCCGATTATCCGAATCACTTTCAGAAAAAATTTGTCCAAAAAAAAAAACGGATGAAGACCGCAAAATTGACGGATGACCACATTGACGGAGATGTTTAAAAAACAATGATTTTTATTACTAAACTTGTACATAAGTACATTTTATTTATATTTAAAACATGTGAAAATATCATGTTTTTCTCATTTAATTCAATAAAAAAATAGTGTAATATCAAAACGTAGCTTTTTTTTCTCCAATGGCAATTTTATTTAAAATCTCCGATTATCCGAATAATTGATTATCCGAATGGGTCCCGGTCCTCATTAATTCGGATAATTGGAGTTCTACTGTAATAGTCATTTGACAGAAACAATGCAACCTGCAAAGCATCCTATTGAGCTTCTGATTTTCTATTGAGATTTTCTATCAAATGACGTAATTTCACTTCCTTAAAATTAAATTAGCTTTGAGCAATCGGGAATATATCCAAAGTAAAAGATAACTGTTACAGGTCGACTGAGGAGGAAACGGGAATTATTCTTGATTCCTCTTAATATAGCACGATCCTTTTAACTTGTCAGAAATCAGCTGTTCCGGTAATAATTAAACAGTGATTTCGACACAATAATCAAAAGGCTTAAAAGTCTCAAAGACATTTAAAGTCTTGCTGTAATGTCAATTATTTCAAACTTGTCATGAAAACAGCGTCTGCAAGGTAAGAATTTGTTTTCAGGTGAATCTTAAACCTAAAAGTTTGAGGGGGAAGGCAATAAGAACTGACAAAAAACTTGGGTGTCAACAATTTTATTGATGATCATTCAAGACTCACCTTGACTGAAACAACTCTGATAATCTACACGAAAGCACTGATAACTTAATTTACAAATGTGCCATCACATACAGGGCTGGATGGTAATATTTATTTTGAAACATTTAGACATTTAAATGCTCTAACATTTCATATCTTACTGAAACATTTACAATTCCTCAGCGTAGATGGCTTCGCTGGCATCACCGTAGGCACCAACCGATTTCTTGCCAGATGCGAAAGTCTTGGCCGCCTAGAAATAAAAAGAAAATGACTTTTAAAGAATCAGAATGGTATCAAGATTTCAAATATCTGAATAAATTCTATTATTTACTCTGCAATACTTTCACAAGAAAATAAATGTCTCTAGATGACTTAAATAACAACTATTCAGATCGGGAGATCGAGGTAAACACAATCTTCCTGTAATGATTGTTCCACCAGCAAAATCCTGCAGTATCTCCACAGTGATGAACCTTGAACCTTTTTCAAAAGTCGATGCTCTACTACAACTGGTAACATTCTTCTGTTCAGACAATGTACCCCCCCCCCCCACTAGACACTTTCCTAACGTAACTTTTAATTATTATTTTACCCATCTCACACCAATACATGATTTGTAACAAATCTAATATAATTTGTTCAGTAACGTGGCCTCTTTCAAGTTCAACAACCTGTAATTTCGTCTAATAACATTGCAGTCTTTGTGATAACTGCAGTAATTCATTTAATTTGACGCTTGGCGGTCAGTAAACAGCTGATGTTACGCAGCTTTGACAAAATAATCCAAAGACTTTTTCAAGTCTTAGGGCCGGTTTCCAAGCTCGGGATTTAGCCAAGTCCTAGACTAAAACGGGTGGCTACCGTAGCATCGACAAACGTTTGTCTCGAAAGGTTAGCTCACTAGGTTCTCTACCTTTCTTCGTAGCTAACCTCGCTAGTGGGTTAGCAGCATAGAGAGCCCGTGTCACCTCCTTAGCACATAGTGTCGAGGCTAACGTTTGTCGATGTTACGGTGGCCACCCGTTTTAGTCTAGGATTTGGCTAAATCCCGAGCTCGGAAACCGGCCTTCAAAGACCTTTAAAGTCTTCAAAAGACCTTTTAAAAAAAAGACATTTTGAAGAATACCTTTCTAAAATACCTTTTTTAAAATCTTTGCAATAATCTGCGAGATTCAGCATAAATATAGCATTTGTATTGAAGTATTCAGCATTTGTAGGTAATAATAATAATAGGTAAGTAGGTGCATAACATCAGCTGTTTACTGACAAATTAAATGGATCGCACTATAAGGCTAGGCGTACACCGCTTAGTCAAGACAAGACAAGACGAGATTAGTCACGTTTAGTCACAGTAAATCACATAGTTGCTTATGAAGCAGCACTTATGATGCAATGACTAATCGGTGTGTGCTGCTTCATAAGCAGCTATGTGAATTACTGTGTCTAAACGTGACTAATTTCGTCTAGTCTTGTCTTGACTAACCGGTGTACGCCTAGCCTAACAAGGCCTCTTTCAAGTTCAATACCCTGAAATTTCGTCTAATAACATTGCAGTCTATAGCAGGATCCTTTCAACTTGTCATAAATCAGCTGTTTCAAAGAGCAATATCACAATACTTAACCTACAAATGCTGATTCTCGCAGATTATTGAAAAGGTCTTTCAAAAATTTATTCTTTGAATGGTATTCTTTAAAAAGGTATTTTAAAGACTTTAAAGGTCTTTAAGATTTTCAAGCCTTTTGATTATTGTGTCGAAATCACTGTTTAATTATTACCGAACAGCTGATTTATGACAAGTTAATTGAATCCTGCTATAGTTGAATTTTTTTAAATTGATGGAGAAAGGCGACCGAGTTGGTGCGTCTGTGCGCATATCCAGCGAACATGTGTCTGTTTTCCAATTTGTTTACTGCTTTACTGCTGAAGACCTTCAAAGTCTTCAAAAGACCTTTTAAAAAAAGACATTTTGAAGAATACCTTTTTAAAAGACCTTTTTTAAAATCTTTGCAATAATCTGCGAGATTCAGCATTTGTAGGTGAAGTATTGTGTCAAAGCTGCGTAACATCAGCTGTTTACAGACCGCCAAGCGTCAAATTAAATGGATCGCACTATAACGTGGCCTCTTTCAAGTTCAATACACTGAAATTTCGTCTAATAACATTGCAGTCTATTATAGGCGCTTATTGACAGGAAAAGTAGAGAGAGAAAGTTACTTCCAGCAAGTACTTGCCTCTTCAACTTACCCTTACTTTCCCTGTCTTTAGGGGTGCTCCACTTCAGAGAAAGTAATCACTTTCTGGAAGTAAAATCAAACTTTTTTGTTTTTACTTGCCACTCCAAGGAGAGTAGAGGGTCACGTGATCACTTTCTCCCACTTTCAGCCAGTAGAGGAGAAGAAACGCATCGTTTTACTAACCAGATGATTTGTGGAAATAATAACATGTGTTGAGAAAAACATTAAAAAGTAAAGAAGAGAAGGCAAGTTACTTCCAGCAAGTACTTTCCCTGTATATAAGCAAATAAGTAGAAAGTGACGTAATGGCAAGTACTTCCAGGAAGTAACTTGCTCTCTCTACTTTCCCTGTCAACAAGCGCCTTACCCCGGTCGTACACCGAAGCAATAGGCAACTAGCAACATATGGATCATATGATTGTCTACTCTATACAAACCAATAGTTCAATGCACACCGAAACAGCTGCTTTAGGTGTGCATTGGACTATTTGTTTCTATAGAGTAGACGATCATATGATCCAAATGTTGCTTATTGCCTATTGCTTATTGCTCCGGTGTACGAGCTGCCTTATGTGATAACTAGCAACACTGACCGCTTCAACATCGGCCGTCGACACTTTGCCCACTTTGTCGACGAGCTGGTCGGGCGTGACGTAGGTGCCGAGCACAGGCACCTGGGTGGCCACGTCACTCAACAGCGACTCGCCCGACTGGCTGGCGAACAGAATGTCGCTGATCAGCTGATTTTTGGCACGCTCCACGTCCTTGTCGGACAGTTTGCCAGTGGCCAATTCGTAGGCCTTCTTCACTGCCTGCAACAACAAAGCATCATTAATATTTATGAACGGAAAGACAATACCCTAAAAACGCTACCGACAAAGCTGATGGAAGAATGAAGATCAAGTATAGCAGGATTCTTTTAAATTGTCAGAAACAACTGATTGATGTACGCTCGTTTACTAACGTTAAATCAACTGTTTTCTGAAAAGATAAAAGAATCCTGTTATATAATCAGATTCATTCAATTTGACGCTTGGCATTAGATAGATAGATAGGCTTACCATTTCTCCGGGATTAGCCCGGTAATGCCGGGATTAATATGTGTCTCAGGGGAAATCTCCGGGATTGATTTATCTCCGGGATTTTAAAAATATAGGGAGAAACAGGGAAAATTTGTCTGCTAAATTGAAATATTTATACTGCTGCAAACTCAGAACTTGGTAGAGGCAAAGGAATTTTGTTGTTTGTTCTGTGCGATAAAAGCTGTAAGATCGCTCCTTAACATGAAAATAAATGCAAAACTTCCATGTGTAGACTTTTTTGAAGAAATTGAAGGGGACAAAGTGTTTTTGAGGAAAGTGATCTCTTCAGAATGTAGAGTTTTCATGGAAAGAAGAAAAAAAATTCAAGTCAAAGACAATCAAATTTGAATAATTGCATTAATATTAATCAAAGCCTTGTTCAATTTTTATTCATTTGAAAGTAGAATTTTGATGATTTTATTCCATTTTCTCATTTCATCTTTACTTGAAGTTTTATGAATATTTTTGTTTTAACATTTTTCAAAAATAAAATACAGAGAAATAGTATTCATTAATAATATGTAGTGAAGTTCAATAATAAAATAAGGTAAAGCTTGTTCAACTATTCAATACCCCTTCTCTAGTCTCTGGAAAAATTGCCGGGATTGGGATCGGAAAAATATGGTAAGCCTATAGATAGATATTATTTCTTTGCCATCGTACTCTACGGGATCATCAGCGACGTCAAGAAATAATATCTCTCTATCTATTTATCTAATGCCAAGCGTCAAGTAAAATGGATCTGATTATATGAGTAAGACAAAGCTGATTGAAAAATGAAGATCAAATATAATCAGATTCATTCAATTTGACGCTTGGCATTAGATAGATAGATATTATTTCTTTGCCATCGTACTCTACGGGGTCATCAGCAACGTCAAGAAATAATATCTCTCTATCTATCTATCTAATGCCAAGCGTCAAGTAAAATGAATCTGATTATATGAGTAAGATATTTTTTCTCGGGTATATCAATATTGAATAAACTAGAAGTTTATTTTCAACATCGGGTGTGTGGATAAGATTTATTGACAATAAAATTAATTTGAATTGAATTCAATAAAAAGTATTGGACTGAAGGTGGGTTTTCGTTACTGCGACCGACTATAAATAGTTGGGGATTCTTCATCAATTGCATCTGACAACGCTGGGTCGGGCTCCGCTGCGGCACTCGGTCGCAGTAACGAAAACCCACCTTCAGTCCAATACTTTTTATTGAATTCAATTCAAATTAATTTCAAGATTAAAAGGAGTACAGTAAGCTTATTCTATTATTGAATTGGACAGAAATATTGTAAAAAGTGATAGGACCTTGTTTATTTTTTCAAAGGGCTCTGAAGGGGTTGCTGGTGGGGAACCCATTGTACTCCCTCAGTGAGTTTTTTATGTTGGACGACAATCTGGTGAGTGCCTATTTCTGACTATTTTATGTGTATTTGTTTTTCGTGCCTTTATAGGCTTCTGTTTTTATTTTTGACGTGTCCCTGGTGGCTTTAAGGCTGTGCATCAGCTTAAAAAAAAACTTTTTTATGCTGATATTTTTCCAAGTGTTACGATTTGGATACTATCAAGTTATCAAAATGAAATACTTTTTAGAGGAAAAAATTTTGTTCTTGTTCATTAGCTTTTGAGATATGGGCGTCTAAAGTAGAAATTTTCGGGGAAATTAATCTCAAAATTGGTTGCAAATACAATTATAAAATTTTGAGCATACGTGCTTGAAGGTAATGTCTATCACTTGACATAATTAGTTTCTCAAAATAACCAATTTGAAAAAAATATTTTCGAAAATAATTTCTTTAAAAAATAACTCAATTTTCAATTAAATTGAGAATTTGTTATTTTTCTCAAAAGTTGATATTTCAAGAAACTAATTATGTCAAGTGATAGACAATACCTTCAAGCACGTATGCTCAAAATTTTATAATTGTATTTGCAACCAATTTTGAGATTAATTTCCCCGAAAATTCCTACTTTGGACGCCCATATCTCAAAAACTAATGAACAAGAACAAAATTTTTTCCTCTAAAAAGTATTTCATTTTGATAGCTTGATAGTATCCAAATTGTAAAACTTGAAAAAATATCACCATAAAAAAGTTTCTTTTAAGCTGATGCTCAGCCTTAATTATCCATCTTATGAACTTAATTTAATAAATACTAAATCTATTCAAGTATAGGTGGGTTCCGAACTACTCACATCCTTGGCATGCGCGGCGGGCGCCGACACAATGAGACCGAACAGGCCCGAGTCGGCGTGAACGGCGTTGAACGCGCATGCGCCGATCGGCTTCAAGTCGAACGCCTTGGCCAGCGGAGTCTGACCCGACGAGTGCTTGATGCTCGACTGGCCTCCCAGCGCATAGGACAGCACAGTGAACGCCAGTGTTTGGTCGCTTGTCAGACTGCAATGCACACGAAACAACAAATCAATTCGGGTTAGTAGATTTATAAAGGTTGGCCAGTCTCCATAAGAGCCTAGCAGTCCACTTCCCCGAAGTGGTCTTGCTATGACGTCCAAGAAGCAAACATAATTATGCCCTACATAGCACGATCCTTTTAACTTGTCAGAAATCAGCTGTTTCGGTAATAATTAAACAGTGATTTCGACTCAATAATCAAGAGGCTTAAAAGTCTTTGAAATACCTTTTAAAAGAAGACCTTTCGAAGAATAACTTTTTAAAAGACCTTTTCAATAATCGGCGAGATTCAGCATTTGTAGGTTAAGTATTGTGATATTGCTCCTAAAATCATATGTTTTCTGACAAGTTAAATGAATCCTGCTATACCTGTACACTGTATTAATCAAGATTCAACATAAATAAGTAAATAAATTTATTCTTCTTTCATGAGTCAGTTGATATAAAAACAAAAACAGTGTGTTTACTTTACACAGAGAAGAATTCAAAAATATATTAAACTTATATATGGAAACTAATATATGAGACTAATTATATTTCAAAAGTACTTCAAATAATAAATTACAAAATTACAAATACCGTAAATTCCGTATTTACTCAATGAGATCTTTCAAATGAGACGTGAACGAAGAAAAGAAATAGGTTAAGGCTAGGCGTACACCGGTTAGTCAATACAAGACAAGACGAGATTAGTCACGTTTAGTCACAGTACCTCACATAGTTGCTTATAAAGCAACACACACCGATTAGTCATTGCATCGGTGTGTGCTGCTTCATAAGCATCTATGTGAAGTACTGTGACTAAACGTGACTAATCTCGTCTTGTCTTATCATGACTAACCGGTGTACGTCTAGCCTTAGCAAACGAACAAAACATATGCTTGAACAATAAAGCTCAAGATAATAATAAAACTGAGAAAGGCGTACACCGATTAGTCAAGACAAGACAAGACGAGATTAGTCACGTTTAGTCACAGTACCTCACATAGTTGCTTATGAAGCAACACACACCGATTAGTCATTGCATCGGTGTGTGCTGCTTCATAAGCAACTATGTGAATTACTGTGACTAAACGTGACTAATCTCGTCTTGTCTTGTCTTGACTAACCGGTGTACGCCTAGCCTAAGAAACAACGGAGGAGTTCTTGTCACAAAAAACCATGCTCGCCTATTTTATAATACAGGGTTATCATAAAAGAATGGTGCGAAGATTGAATTTGTACAGAAACCAGCGTTCAAGCCAAACTACCTGAATTAGACAGGAATCATGAACTGATCCGCGTCAAATGTTTGTCAGAAAATCGCACCAATTCTTTTGAAACCGCACCTTCTTTTATGATAACCCGGTATTCGCTGTGTGCATCTACCGTGTTGCGCTCTGGCGGATAATCGTATGAATCTACGAGGGTAGATTAACATGGGCAAGGATAGGCTTATGTACTTAAAAATTAGTTGATAATTGAAATAGAACTCCCTGTCGCTATTTTTCCTACTTATCAATTGTGGAATTATATTTAAAATGATAAAATTAACATATCGCATGTTCTTAAACATTATTATAATCTTCAATTCAAGTTTTTAAATCAACTTTAAAGGTTATGTTCGAAGCTCATGGAGCAGACGATGTAGTTTATCCACAGCTGAGTTCATTTCCATTGGTTATCATTTCAAATTGCATTATGGGCGCGAGACTTCAAGTCAATCATATGCTTTTTTCACTCGATTTATTCAAAACTGAGATCCGATTTCTTTGTTGAATCACTTTACGTTTGGAAATATGGGAGGAATAGAAGCCGCAATTACTATTGTGAACGGTATTTATACAATTAGGAATACGACAATACTTTAAATGCATTGTATATGCTTATTCCCTATCCTTTCCCATGTTAAACTAACCCGTTTCGTTCACTAAATTTCCGCGAGAGCGCAGGAGTCGATTTTATTATCCCCACCACCTACGTGCACACAGCGAACAGCTAAACTTACCCAGCCGACTCGACAGCAAAAGCAGTGACCAGTCGTCCGGCGTTTGGGGCGTCCTTGTGCACCACGCCGCCCTGGTACTTGGCCGCCTCGTCCCCACCCGCACTGCCCACCGCCAACTCCAGGTCGGCGGCGAACTTCCTCAGCGAGCCCTCACCCACGCCCAGCCCGATCACCGTTGTGCGTGTCGACGTGAAGTACTGGTTCACGTGGTGTTGCAACTGCCAAACGCAAATTCACATACGGTAACAGGATTGAATTTCAAACATCAAAATTTACTGAATATAAGTTTTGCTACAATACAATTTGAGCAAAAATATTAACAATAATAATAGAACGTAAAGCAGACTTATCGCAGACATTGTGATATTGCTCGTCGAAACATACGTTTTCTGACAAGTTGGAAGGATCGTGCTATAAGCAGCGTCCAAACGCTGCGGTAAATTGTATCAACTTATCGCAGACTAGCCATCCATTGGAAAAGTTTTTGTCAGAAAGCGACCGGTCATCCGAAATGCTAACATTGAATCAAATGCCAGCTGTTCGAACATTGGACACTTTCTAACAAAAACTGTTCCAATGGATGGCTAGTCTGCAATATGTTGATAAAATTTACCGCAGCGTTTGGACACTGCTTGAAATAGACTATAGCCTACACTGAATAATGAAATTAAATTCACTAATTAAATCCATTTTAAGTTAATTAATATAATAAGCACTGCTCACATTTTCTCAACTCAGAATGAAAAGACCATATAGCAGGATTCTTTTAAATTGTCAGAAAACAGCTGATTGATGTACGCTCGTTTACTAACGTTAAATCAGGTGTTTTCTGACAAGTTAAAAGATCCTGCTATACATAGGCAACAAAGACCTATGCGTGAGCTCGAGTTGATATAATAAATTCACTGTATCACTCTATCTCACTAGCTAAGCATTTCCGAAACTATGTTCTTAGGGACATTTCTCATTATTCTGATGTTAGGAATCAGCCTCAGGAGTTTGGTAGATATTGAAGTACAGCTTGAGACTGACTGAAAATCAGTACAGCTTCAGACTCATTGAAAATCATAAATATTATGTTGGCCTACTATTAAATATTTCGCTGCTTTTGCTTGAATTTAATAATTATAGATAGATAGATATTCATAGCATCCACTGGCCTCCCATCACAGGGGCATCTGGATTTGTCAAATTTTTTCATCTTCCATTCGATTAATTCTCTTCCATTTAATTGATTAAGTTCACCTCTACGAACTTGTAAACAAGAGCCTGGCTATGAATTAGTGGTAAACATTGTAACACTGAACTCTAAAAAATTGTCCACTGGTAAATCAGTGGTTGAACTGAAGTTTTTGACAGTTGAGAGAGAATTAATCAAAAGCATTTTAGAAAAGAAATCAAGAAAATAGTGATTCTATATTTCTTATTCAATTATAATTAAAATGAGACACTAACTGTTTCGGTTCCAATACTTGAGATCCTGTGAGGCTTGGCGTACAATGTATTTCCCAGGCCTTTCCTATGGGCTGCCTTATGCAGAAAGATCCAGAGCTCTGGCCTGCGAAAAAACACAAAAACAAATGACACATAAACGAAAAAATATTTGGATAATTGGAGAGAAAAAAAAACAATATTTTTACAAATAACTGATAAGATTGTTTGTTTTTTCATACTGATTTCTTATCGCAGATTTGACGACTAGTGTGATCGGACTCCCATAGTAAGCAAACAAAACTATTCAAACCATTTTTTTTATAATAATTATACTATGATGTCGAATAATAGGTTATTATTATTCGTTATTACAGTACTATATTATTGACACAGAAATCAGAACTTTTATTGGAAAAATTACACAAAACAAAAATTATAATACAATAAATTTGGTGTCACATGGGTTTAAAAAACCTGTGCGTGACACCGAAGATATTGATAGATATATAGATAGAACATATGATAGATAGTATTGATAGATAAAATAGAAAGATTTAAATTGGATTAGTATTTCCAATATTCATTACTTGCAGAAGACCTGAAAGTTCTTGACCTAATCGAACAAGAAGGAGATGAAAGTTTTATTAGGACTGTTTTGTTTGAAAAACTGTTTTTGCTAAAGGAATCCTCTTTTGCTGCTCACATCGGCCATACTCCAAGTTTGTGTTCAAGTAATGAGAAAGATCACTATAGCCTATAGGATTGAGTATGAAATAATCTAAAACAGGTGTGAAAAGATGCAAATAAATTGAAATTATTCAATTTACTAACCTCAGCAGGCAAAGACGCTAGCTCATACTTGATTCGAGAAATGTTGTCCTTCAGTTCCCATGGCTTGAACGTTTGCAGGTAACAACGTCGTTCAAAAACTTCAATCCAGCATTACTGAAAAATTAAACATGTAGCGAATTGATTTACAACAGTTGATCAATAGCAATCAATGACAATTGATTTACAAGATTTGAATAGCAATAATCAATTAATATGCAAGACCAAGTAAGGGTTGCATTTGCCAACGAAAAATTTTTTCCGCCGATATATATCAAGACTTGAATAACCTAACGACAGCCCATTTAGAGCGTCCTATTTTGAGTTAAGCCTGTTCACATGCAAGCGACTTGATGTTTGGGCGACTGCCAAATACAGGGAACAAATGGCAAGTCTCCGGCGCTATTCCCAAGCAAGGTCAAGTCGCGGCGACTGCTATTTCCAGTTCAGTCGCTGCGTTTCACAGGCGACTCGACCTACTAGAGTAGGCATTGGACTGTACATATGATGGCGTTTCACGAGCGACGTGGGCGAAATTTTCTTCATTTTCTTCAAGCGCTTTTCTTAAAATCTTAAAATCTAAAATATAAATCTGTGATGTTGTTCGGCATTATACAGGGTTGGTGAAAATTATGGAAACGGCGATATTTCTTAAACGAAGGTAATTCGACGGTAGGTGACATTGAGGATCATGCTAAAATTGAAAATACTACTTTACTGTTACTTCAAAATCTGGTCCGCCATCTTGGATCCGCGTTCATCGATTATCTCTCTTGCTATTTAGTTCTGTTGTCAATAATTTCTGTCTGCACAAGTCTTCAGAACTATTTATAGCTCTGGGTTTTCGTTTCTCTGATTATTATGTTAATAAAAAATATTGATTGTTAATTCAATTTAATTTTGATTTTAGTTTTTTATTTTATTATTTTTAATATTTTTAATTCAATTTAGAATTGAATTTAATTTAATTGATTCAATTCATTGGCTTCTAATGAATCATCAAAAATTCATTATTTACATCACCCACTCTAGTACATGGATGACATCCATAGTTGAGTGGGTTAATTTCTATGAATTTTCTTGATGTTGTATGGTTTTTTCACATTTTTGTAGTCAATATTTCATTATTGTATTCCTAGGTTTTAGTTTTGAAAAAGGAAATAAATTTATTCTCAAGGTAATTATTCATTTTGTATTTTATGTTAGTGTTGTACTAATTTTACTTTTGTATTGTTAACCAATATTAACTAATATTACAATAGTAACTTGAGAGACCAAGGAGGAGATGGAGAGACTGTGTTGCAGGGGACATGAGGGAAAAGAAGCTGACAGATGAAGAAGCCGGGGAGAGAATGGTGTGGAGGAGGAAGATACGGAATAGCGACCCCGAATAGGGAAAAGCTGAAGAAGAAGAAGAATAAGAAGAAGAAGAAGAAGAAGAAGAAGAATAAAGAAGAAGAAGAAGAAGAAGAAGAATAGGAGGAGGAAGGAGGAGGAGGGAGAGGAGGAGGAAGAAGAGGAGGAATAGGAGGAGGAGGAAGAAGAAGAAGAAGAAGAAGAGGAGAGGAGAAGAAGAAGGAGAAGGAAGAGGAAGGAGGAGGAAGAAGAAGAGGAAGAGGAGGAGGAGGAAGAAGGAGAAGAAGAAGAAGAAGAAGGAGGAGAAGGAGGAGAAGAAGAAGAGGAAGAAGAAGAAGAAGAAGGAAGGAAGAAGGAGAAGAAGAAGAAGGAGGAGGAGGAGAAGAAGAAGGAAGAAGAAGAAGAAGAAGAAGAAGAAGAAGAAGAAGAGGAAGAAGAAGAAGAAGAAGAAGAAGAAGAAGAAGAAGAAGAAGAAGAAGAGGAAGAAGAAGAAGAAGAAGAAGAAGAAGAAGAAGAAGAAGAAGAAGAAGAAGAAGAAGAAGAAGAAGAAGAAGAAGAAGAAGAAGAAGAAGAAGAAGAAGAAGAAGAAGAAGAAGAAGAAGAAGAAGAAGAAGAAGAAGAAGAAGAAGAAGAAGAAGGAAGAAGAAGAAGAAGAAGAAGAAGAAGAAGAAGAAGAAGAAGAAGAAGAAGAAGAAGAAGAAGAAGAAGAAGAAGAAGAAGAAGAAGAAGAAGAAGAAGAAGAAGAAGAAGAAGAAGAAGAAGAAGAAGAAGAAGAAGAAGAAGAAGAAGAAGAAGAAGAAGAAGAAGAAGAAGAAGAAGAAGAAGAAGAAGAAGAGGTAGAAGAAGATTGTTAACCAATTTACTTTTTGGCAATAAAGATTGATTGATTGATGTATTCACAGCATAGGCCTGGTGGATTGACTGTGACATACAATACTTTCTTCTATCGGTAGATTGTTTCTCCATTGTTAATATAATTTTTAAATATATGAATGAATAAATGAAATTCTAATTTGAACAGTTGAAATAGGCTACATAAAAATAAAAACTGGTCAACTTACATTTTTGTCGCTGGTAGCCTCGAGCGTGTAGGTGATTGTGTCTCGGCCGCCTGTCACCTGCAGATTGGCGCCCATCTGCTGCAGATTGCGAACATTGGCGAACGTGGAGGCGCCCTTCGTTGTTAGGCCGGCCGAGGCGCAGCACGTGACTGGGCCCGGCACAGCGGTCAGGTCGTAACGTGAAACAGCCCTAAAACACAATATAATACAATTATTTATACTATTCGCTGTGTGCATCTACCGTGTTGCGCTCTGGCGGATAATCGTATGAATCTACGAGGGTAGAGTAACGTAGGCAAGGATGAGGTTTATGTACGTAAAAATTAGTTTATAATTTTGAAATAGAATTCCCTGTCCTTTTTTTCCTACGATTTATCAATTGTGGAATTATATTTAGAATAATAAAATTAATCGCATGTTCTAAAACATTATTACAATATTCAATACAAGTTTTTGAATCAACTTTAAAGGTTATGTTTGGAGCTCATGGAGCAGATGATGTAGTTTATCCACAGCTTAGTTCATTTCCATTGGTTATCATTTCAAATTGCATTATGGGCGCAAAACTTCAAATCAATCATATGCTTGTGATCTGGATTTTCACTCGATTAATTCAAAACTGAGATCCGATTTCTTTGTTGAATCACTTTACGTTTGGAAATATGGAAGGAATAGAAGCTGCAATTACTATTGTGAAACGGTATTTATACAATTAGGAATACAATACTTTAAATGCATTGTAAATGCTTATTCCTATCCTTTCTCATGTTAAACTAACCTTTTTCGTTCACTAAAATTCCGCGTAAGCGCAGGTGTCGATTTTATTATCCCCACCACCTACGTGCACACAGCGAATAACAAATCGATTGGAACCTCATTTGTTAAGATTGGACCAATATTGACTGAGATATGGCAGCTTAGGTGATAGGTGACCGCTGGAGGTTACTTGCACTCCTTTTACTGTCTTATGCAATTAAAATAAATTTCTCTAATATTTTTTTTACGTAATCAACATGATATTACAGTGTTGGAATTACATTAATTAGGAAATATAACCGAATCAAACTATTATTGAATTGTTCCAAGTTTAGCGTTCTTGTGACAGCTTTAGTGATAGGCGACCGCTGGAGGTTACTTGCACTCCTTTTTACTGTCTTATGCAATTAAAACAAATTTTTCTATTATTTTTTTACGATTCGCTATGATATTACAGTGTTGGAATTACATTATCTGGAAATAGAAACTAATCCCGAAACTATTATTGAATTTTGCCAAGTTTAGCAGTTCTATGACATTGGCCATACATAATAACAACATATATGTTATGAAAATTATCTGATGGAATAGATGTACTGCAAATTGTGGTACATTAATGAAGATTTGTAGTGAAGAGGAGAGGTATTTGGCACGGGGATCTCAGGTTGGTTCATAATTTTTGCAGTTTAAGAACATTACTTTTGTCTGTGGCATTTGAAAAAGTAAAGAGATTAAATACCAGGCCTTCTTGAAAAATGCTGGACTGCTAACGGGAATATTGAGTTTTACAGGTAACTTACTTTACAAAACATGATATGTAGAGCTCACAGTAAAGTAGCATAAATACTAACTTACAATAAGTATACACAGATTGTGTTTACCCATAAAGAATAACAAAAGCATATGTCACAATTTTACTTCTCTCCATCTCCTTCCTAGTATTTTTCCCATTAATTTATGAATTGGTCAATTCTATTACTTTATATATTTGATGAAATAGAAATTTCTCAATAAATTTAAACCACTATTTTTTGCTCTCGCCTTATATATTCAGTTTTAAAGTAGCATTAGGCTATACAATATTTTAAAGGCCTAATCCAGAAAAATGAATAATATCTTTGATACAGACAGAAGAGAAGAAAGCAATTCAGCTTTGTATTGTGGAGCTCCGTTGCGAAGCACGGGTGGCTTCTAGTAATGTAAAATATAACAATTTAATACGAATTTAAATAATGTAAGTTATATGATGTATTTATGTAGACCTACTTCATTTTATACGAATACATAATACAGTAGCCTGAGATGTTAATACCAAACATATCAATACGGTACCAGTCTGTTTATCATTTAACTATTGTCATCCTGCAAACAGGAAATGCTGTGCATGTTTATCTATTCAAATTGTAGTATAAGTGGACGCTAAATAGGAGGGGTACATTTACTGAAATCGATCCAATACCAATGGTTGGGCGATAAGTTTGTCATTAATGGACGGTCCATACATTTTAAGCTGGACGACAATGAGTTGAACGATAAAGTTTGGAGTGTTCCAACAGGGCTTGTAACAGCAACCAGTCTAACCTTAATGAACTTTATTATTAAATTCCTTTAGAAACAACCCTAGAATATGGTATTGAAACCCTAGAGGTTGAACTTGAAAATCAATTTTGCGATTCAGCACTTCCTTGACAACAACAGCTACTCGGCTGAGGGGCGTGGGCGATTCGAGTGGATGCGCAGACAACCTTTGTTGCTGGTGCAGATTTTCAATTTGAACTGTTCATTGTGTGTGTGTAAGCTCCGCCCACCACGCTACATGAGCGGCATACATGTCGTGTGAAGTTGCGATTCTGTAAAATATTGGAAATTGTTGATATAACAGTAATTTGAAATGAAAAATAGACTACCGTTCTTTTGCAGAAGAGCAGAAACGTTCTACATGGAGTGAATCCGATTTTAGCGTAGACCAAAAATTAGCTGTTTCGATTCGCCAGCACACCAGCTAATATCTGAAGATATTACCCTATGATAATAGAGTAATATTCCTATCAAATGAACAGTCTCTGGGTAAAAGGGAATAAGTCAAGAATACACTTGTACCTTTTACCCTCACATAGTTGTCTACTTAATACTTATTAAAATATTCCACATGGAGTAAGTACGAGCTCTTATATAGGAGTATGGACTTATTACATATACCCGAAGATAAAGCAGTCAGAGAAGTTCAATTTTTAATAATAAAAAATTTACTTATTCGCTTTTACCCGGAGTTAAATCAAAATTATTTCAGAGATTGGGCTGGCTGGTTGATACTTCAGATATCAGGAAATATCTTCATACCCGCTATTCGTTTTAATATCAAATTAGAAACAAATTTTTTAGAAATTCTAAAATAGGAGTCTGTGTAAAACAACCCCGCACTGGTTTGATATTTCGGTACTTTCCTTGTTGCCGGACACGTCTACTCATCTAGAGGCCGCAATAGTCGATATCAGGCTTCAAAAGTATCAGTACTCGTCGATATGAGAAAATATAGGTTATTAACGCAACCTATAGGTTAACTTATAACCATATTAGTTATTATGGGTTATCGTTATCATTTATCGATATCTCTAGATGAGTGGTGCGTGTCCTATAAGCAGGAAAATACCGATATTTCACTTATAGAACCGATTTAAAAAATGCGCAGAGAAATTGACAACACGTCAATGCCGCCTCGTTCAATATTTACTTACAAGAAATACACCTTAATCTTTCATCTGTAATATCAGATATTATTTTTAGACTGCATCTAGATAAGCAAAAACGATTTCATTCAAGCAAATTTGGCTTCTGATAAAATAATTAGGTAGGCCTACAATAATGCACGGTTGTTGTACAAAAAAGAACTAAAAAATAGGTTTTTTGTAATTGGTGGATAATTCAGTCAATACAGGGGTAGAAAAGAAAATTGAACCAAGATTAGGCCCTAACCTTTATCTGACACAACAAACGAGAAAGGCTAGAGAGATTATTAAATGACTAGGCTGAAGTTGATAGATTATGGAACATTCACTTTTGTGATATTTGAGATGTATTGAATAGGAACAATGTAAAATAATAAACTGTATACTAAAATAGAGAGAATAGCCTATAATAAAGTAGGCTGTAACCTTAACCTAACACACAACCCAATCTGCGAAAGGGAAAACAATTACCGACTGAAGGCGTAATTGAAACAACTAAACAATAAAGTTTTTATTCAATTGATCTATCTGCATAGGCCTATAATTACTCAAAAACACTGAAATCAAATTGAATTTAGAAGACGAAGGCTTTTCCATAACGTCGAATGGGATGGGTTGAAGACCCGTTATGAATTATTGTGATAGAACCGTTAATAGTGGAAGTTATTTTAACACGTTTTAGAAAAATAATCTAATTTAGCTTACCTGTAAATTCTTAATAAGATGAGTTTTTACAGCATTNAAGAAGGAGACGAAGAAGAAGAGGTAGGGAGTAGAAGTTGGTGGAAAAGAAGGGAGAAGAAAGAGAAGAAGATGGGAAGAGGAAGGAGGGAGAGGAGGAGGAGGAGTGCAGAGGAGGAAAAGCAGAAAGGATGGAAGAAGTAGGAGAAGAAGAAGAAGAAGAAGAAGAAGAAGAAGAAGAAGAAGAAAAAGACGAAGAAGAGGTGGAAAGTAGAAGAAGGAGACGAAGAAGAAGAGGTAGGAAGTAGAAGATGGGGAAAGAAGAAGAAGAAGAAATAGAAGAAGAAGAAGAAGAAAAATAAGAAGAAGGAGGAAGACAGCAGAAGGGGAGTGAGGAGTAGAAGGAGACGAAGAAGAATTAGAATAAAAAATAAAATGGATTTGGAGAAGGAGAAGTAAAAGAGGAAGAAGAAAGAGGAGGAAAAGATGAAGAAGGGGGAGGAGGAGGAGGAGGTTGAGGAGAAAGTGAAGAAATGAGAAATCAAAGAAGAAGAAGAAGAAGAAAACAAAGATTAAGAAAAAAGGTAAAGAATAATACGAAGAGAGTGAAAAAGGAAAAAGGTGACCAGAAGGAATTGGTTGTTGGATAATAGGTTATTGGAAATGGGTATTGGACAGAAGAAGAAAATGAAAATGATTCGAAAGGAGCGCAGGAGAAGTGGGACAAGGAAAATTATAAGAAAGAGGAAAGAAGATCTTGGAATGTCAACAAAAACTAATATGAAAATCAGAAGAAAACAAGAAGATTGAGAAAGAAGTCAAGTGAAGGCAAAACTTTAACGTAAACTTTAGTGTACTTTCAATACACGAAAACTAGAAAGAGAAAACTGAGAAACATGGTGAAGAAGGAGAAGGAAGACACGAATAAGTGGGAGGAGGAATGACGCGAGAGTGATTGGTGAGAATTTTTGGAGAGCAATGAACTGAGTGGTTGGTCTCAGGTTGGAGATTGTGGAAGAAAGAGACCAGTGCTCTCTCCGGTGAAAAGAGAAGAAGAAGCTCTTCTCATACCGAGAAGCATGTGAGAGAGAAAGTAAAGACCAGTCAAGTAGGCAACTTGTTGGATAAAGGGATAGAGTGGGAGCAGGAAGAAAAAAGAGAAAGAGAAGCTTTTAGATGCATGAAAAACCACCCACTCAACTCAATACAATGTTCACACTATCGCAACATTAATATAAAGGTGACTGTGTTTTATTGTGAATGTTTTTTAGAACTCGATTATTCAAAAAATAATTTAAAGCTAGGATCCATTTTCTTTGATGAATCAATGTTTGGAAATGTGGAATGCGTGGAAGATGTAATTACATTCATTATCAGTATTTTCACAATACAATATTAGTTGACTGATAACCAACAATACTCCGTATAGTTCAGTACTGTGGACGTAGTTCCTCCAAACACCGAGAGATGGCGCTGAGTTTATTTTACCTTTTTCCCTCTTAAACGCATCCAAAATACCGTACAAATAAACCCGCACTACTAAACCTCTCTTTCAGCGCAAACAGCATCTCAATTGCCTCAATACAATACAATTGTTTACAGTAGCTGTCTTTTGTTTAGCAAAACTTTAATATAATATATTATAAGTATTGGGAATGCAGCAGTACTTATTTGGCATTATTATTGGAATATAGCCTGTTGAACCTTTCATTCAGTTTCATTTGTACATTAATGAATGAATAAATAAATTAATTTTGGAAAAGCCCTATTTTTTTTTTAGTTGAATGTCGGCGAAGATTCCTTCAAATTCTAGTTCCAATGTTAACAAAATCAAGTAGTACCACCAATTTATAACTTCAAACGCACTAGAGTCTTAGAGTTCGTAATTTCCTTTATAAACAAAAATTACTGTTATGTAATTATGTACTGAATTTCCAACAGTTTTCACATGGATTTGCAGAATGGCCTACAATTACTTAAATTTAGGAAATTTGTAGGATGCAACCAATACTCTCATTTTGCCCCCTTTTTGAGCGAAGCTCGGTACCCAGATATTGAATTTTATACTGGATAAAAGACAATAACTTTTTCACATTTTTTCATGTTAAAAATTGTCCCTCATCGTGTCAAGTGAATAGCGGTTGTAATCCTATTGATTTTTTGTGGTCGTTTTTTTCTAAACGAATTCTTCGAGCGTTCTTGGCGATTCTTGGCGCTTGTGCGCCAGACGTTGATTGATGATTCAGGGATAGCTTTGCTCAGACAAAGACAAAATGAAAAACTAAAGAGAAAATTGAGAGAGATGACAAGAGAAAGATAGTGGAGAAACTGAGAGGAACAAATGAGAAGAGACAGAGAAACGAAGAGAGAGACTAAAGAGAAACAAATTTGTTTTAGTCTATGTGATCGCCGAACAAAAACCTACTTTAAATTACGGTATCTCTTCAAATTTCTATAATAGCATAAAATTTATGCTCAAGAGTTTATTATATACTTTTGTATATAGTACTGTGTTGTGTTTTATACTGGAATACTACATTATAAATTATAGATACTGCAATACAGTATTGGAATTTTTTTAACATCTCATAAATTATCTTTTATAAATTTTATGTAAATATTTTTTATTTTCATAGTTGCTTGTATCTGACGACGACGTTTGAATGAACTTACACCCGATATGGGAGTAGTTGTCTAGGCCAACATCAGTTGTTCACCGTGATAGGTAATTCAACTACCAATCGTATCGCTCGCTCAGTATTCTGCTGCTCATTACTTTTCTTTAAGTTGAACAGAGGTTGATTACGATGTAAAACCAATCCCAGAACTCTATATACTCTCTATGTATTATATTAATAAAATTGTGGTAGTGGCAATTCTAGTCGGTTTATTCCAGATCGATACAAATTATTAACTTTGGGGAAAAGTGAAGACAGTAATTAGCAATACACTAGACATTTTGGAGCACATTTTTTAATTTAAGACATGCGTTTGATCACCCCAAGCAACAAGAGAATAGTGTCTGTTGGCCAGAGTGCAACTAAAGAACTACATGGTGGGAGGGCTTGGTCAAGCGATAAACAAAAAACGCCCAAACTACAGACTGTAACGTCTCGTCTGCGTTCAATAATAGATCTGGCAAGGTGTTACACAGGGTTCAACTCTGGGACCACTACTATTTCCATTATTATTTCTCCACACAATCGACCATTATCTCTTTCTCGCTCTTCTTGGCACCATTACTATTACAACTACTACCACTACTATAAATACACACGTAGTACTCGCTCACGGACCTGCCTCCCTCCCGCCGACCGTCTTGTTCTTATTTTATTTTTTCGACGACTCTTTCGTAGTATACGCTACGCACATTCCTCAGAAGCAGTCGACCGCGTCGTGATGCGCTATCAGTATCTTTTCTCTTTCTATTGCCATCACTACAATCGAGTTTTCTTTATCCGTTCGTTTTCGAATCACTTGTGCCATGTGGGTCTTCTTTCTTAGAAATTCCTGTTGTTCATTTTGTTGTTTGTTGTTTGTTTGTTCGTTTGTTTCATTTCTCTTGTTCTTGATAGCCAATTTCATTTGGCGTTCGTTGTTCTTGTTCTTTGTTCATTTCATTTGTTGTTTGTTTGATTGTGTTGGCTGTTTTGGATTTGTCTTTCATTCAAGTCATAATCTTCTTTGTTTGGGTCTTCTTCTGTCCTTCTTCTTCTTCTTCTTCTTCTTCTTCTTCTTCTTCTTCTTCTTCTTCCTCCTCTTCTTCTTCTTCATCATGTTATTTTTTCCTAAAAGTCTTCTATTCCACTACGGTATGCCAAACATTTAGAAGAAACAAATCAATCAATATTGTAGTGATGAAAACTATCAATGATTCAATATGATCATAAATAATTGTTTGAGCTCTTTTTAGCCACGTATGAAATCTACTCTTATCTTGCCCCATATTTGACAAATTTTCAAAGGCTTATCGAAGATACAGCAAGATTATTTAATTTGAAAAAGATTATTTGATCGTGTATGATCGTCTGAAGTTCCTCAGTTTATCAGATAGATAATAATTGAAGTTCAAGGCATGAGGGATAAAATAATGGAAGACAAATCGGTTCATTTCCATCAAACTAGTTCTCAAAGTCCCTACATCATAGACTAATTCCCTAAACGCAAAATTTACAGTTATATTCTGTGAACTGACGTCATCATTCATGACGTCACACATTTCCAAGTGAGCATTGACCCGTGTTCGTAAATGCACCGTATATATTTACCAAGTACATAGAATTTCAATTTTCACCGTCTATTATGCTAGTGCAACATAAACTAAAACTAATCTATCATCTCAGGTTATTAGTCGAGTCGAGGCGAGCAGGTCAACTATTTTTAGAGAATAGGCGCGTCCAACATTAATTTTGACTTGGAAACACGTCAAAGTCTTCAGGCTTATTGTTTGATGAACATTAATTTATCAGGCAGCATATGAGCGAAATGTCAGCTATCAGTCAGCGAAGATTCTAAATAGCCCGCCCGCATACGCTAATTAACAAGTACCACACTTAGATATTGTTGTTGTTTGCCAATGCAATTCATGGATTCTAGCTGCCAGGTCTTGAGATTCATTTCGACATTGTTGAAACTTGATCGTTTCATTTAAACCAGAAAACTTTCTTTTATTACATTCATTTTTCAATTTTTAAAATTATTATTCGTTAATCATTTTTTTAGGTAATAAAATAAAATTTCAACAGTGGAGTGTACTAGTTTGTTGAAACCTGTTGATTTTTTTTTCAAGAACAAACTTTTTTAAAGAAAATATACATAGTGCATTAGTTCTTATGTTAGCCCAAACACACAAAAGGCCGGTTGCACAAAAGTAGATCTAAGTCAATCAATCAATTAATCATAAGAATTAACATTATTAATTACTGTATTGGTGATAATTTACCCAATTTAATTTGAAATCAATCAATTAATCATAAGAATCAACATTATTAATTATTAGTGATTATTTACCCTACGTACAACTTTGTAACAGACCCTTTTGTAACTGGCTTATAATGTGCTTATGCAGATTTTAACTGTGATTTTGTATTTTATATTTTATATTTCAGTATTTGTATATTAGTATTTGTATATTAGTATTCGTATAATACTTATTTTTAAATGCAGTTGACAAATAACTGGAAGAATCAGTGTATTGACTGAACAATATTGTCTATAAAATGTTATTCTATTTTGTAATGAATTAATACGTACGATATGAATACTGTTCTGCCCAAATGTAATATCTGTTATTGCAATTATTTTGTGGTTGTGCTGTTAACAGTAATGTCGACATCTTCTTGAAAGTTGGCGGTTGAAATTTTGAAGAGGCAAAAACAGAGCAACTGTGAAAATTTATTTTATTTTTCAACTGTGGAAATTTACTGTATATGGATGGACTGGAAATAGAATTCAATGTATATGGATGAACTGGAAGTAGAATTTACAGTATATGGATGAACTTATTGGAATGAAGAAAACTGAAGGCTGAATGCATAAAAACCAAATAATTCAACCGCTGTAAAATTGAGTCATGTGAGGCAGCCCAGTGGGGATTATGTTGCATTGTTATTTTTATAAAACCGGCCACATCACTATATCAGGATTCTTTTAAATTGTCAGAAAACAGCTGATTGATGTACGCTCGTTTACTAACGTTAAATCAGCTGTTTTCTGACAAGTTAAAAGGATCCTGCTATAATACCTTTTCAGATTGTTACGAGACCATACAAACACAGAATTAAAGATAATTCATTCAAATTAGGTTAGTAATATAAATAGATTTGAAAAATAATTGCATTATTCAGCAGCTTGTTGTGGTTCCAAAATTCAAAATTGAACTACATTGTAAATGTTGACAGGAACACAATGTTTCAGATCCTCAAATGTGTATTGTAGCTGTAGTTCAATTGAAGCTCCGAATCTGAACAACAGACTTCAAATCCCAAATTAAATATCCATTTTTAACCCGACATTTCCAACCTACTCTATAATTCACTATTTACGTTACAGACTTCCCTAATTTCAGTATTCAAATTAGAACAACAAGAGTCCACTGGCCTCAGGAAATTCAATTACAGTTTCGAAATTAAATTACAACTCTACAACAACCAGTTAAAGGGTTAAAGTATGCAATTTACGCTCGTCGTTAAATCTGTATGTTAGTGATTAACTATGCTATTGACGAATTAAATTTTAGTGATATTCTATCAGATGCGTGACTGCTTGTATGATAATCAGGAAAAAACTACATAGTTATAGTTGTGTGTTCTCTATTGGTGTGTCTAACTTAAATATAGTAATAGTGGTAGTAGATGAGAGTATTCTTTGTTTTTTGGTTACCGTTGTGGGGGTGGGGTTTCGGAAAAGGTGGGGGAGAGGGGTTATAGTGAGTTTTCCCACACATGAAGCTGCTTACAAAGAAAATAATAATGCAAGTGATCACTACATACTGTTCATGATTGTTCCATTACACGTTATGACAAAACATGCAAACAAATAAATTAACTGCTTAGTTCCTCAAATAGCAGACAAATTTGTTCCAAGAATTTATAAATTGTTAAGGATTCGTATGAATTTGAATTTATACAATTTTGTACCTGCGCTGTGTTTATGATTTTGTTCATGGTCGAGAATCATGAGAGTCTTCAAGGTTTATTAACTTTGGTCAGAGATAATTCGAGTGGAGAAGAGCCAATTTGGATTGAATTTATTTTTGCTAGTTGGTTCCAACTTCGATTTCCATTGTTATCCCCCCCTCAGGTATTATGTTCAAAACTGAATCGAAATTTTTAAAAACCCATTTTTCATCCAACATTTATCGCCCATTACCTGTCATGATCAGGACAGAAGGCAAAGTGCATTGGGATGCGAGAAATACGATTTTTTTTGTAGGATGCGAAAAGAAGAAGAAGAAAAGAAATGAGATAAATAGGAGAGATAAATGGAAGACAGTAGGAAAAGAAGGGATGAACCCAGCAGAACAGGACATGAAGAAGAGGAGAAGGAAGAAGAAATGAAGGAAGAAGAGGAAGAGAGGTACAGGCAAAGAAGAAGGAGGAGAAGAAGGAAGGAGGAGGAGGAGGAGAATGGAGAGGAAGGAGGAAGAGAAGGAAGGAAGAATGGAAGAATGAAGAAGAAGAGGAGGAAGGAAGGAAATGAGAGGAAGGAGGAGGAAGGAAAGGAGGAGGAGGAGGAAGAGAAGAGGAAGAGAAGAGAAGAAAACCAATAATGAGCTGGGAGGAGGAAGAAGAAGAAGAAGAAGAAGAAGAAGAAGAAGAAGATGAAGGAGGAGGTAGAGGAGAAGAAAGATGAAGAAAGAAGACTCGTTCAAAGAGAAGGCGTTGGAGAAGGGAAAAAGAAGAAGATTAGAAGAATAAATTGGAAGAAACAGAGAGTTTCGAAAATAGCAGAATGGAAACTACAAGAGAAGGGGAAAAATAGAATGCTGCACCTGTGTATTGTGATGTTCAGAAAGTTCAGAAAACCCCTGGACATCGACTAGATTTGTAGATTTGTAGACTAGACTCAGATTTGTAGGTGTTTTTGGATGATGAGGGGTTGTTTTGGAGGGAGTTTGGGGAGAATGGTCACACTTTATTCCTAGACTATTATTCCTTTCTATTCAGGTTAACCCCCACCCCATCCCATCAAAGATAATCCATCTCAAAGTGTGACCGCCTGGCGCCTAGAGTATTTGTCACTCACACTCTCTCACTCTCTCTCTCACCAAGTTATGTCTCACTCTCACTCTATCTCTCCATACTTATCTATCTATCTCTTTCTATCTCTCACGCTCTCTTTCTTCATCTTTTTCACACTACCTCTCACTGCTATCACACAGACTTACGTTATTTTCTATCTATTCTTTCTATGCAATTTCTATTCTCGCTCTATTTCTAATGCCATGGAGCTAAATTTATGGGCTCAATGCCTCGTTTACATGATATTTGCGCAAATCTCGATTAACCTAAACCTAAATCGCGTGGAAATGAGAAAGAGGAATATTGTTATTCCATACTTGGATTACCTACAAAATTGTAATGAGCCCAATGCAAGAACGGAGGTAAGCTTCTTGTTGTTCTTGTTATCCTTTTTAATTGCACTTTATTCTTCTTCATGTCATTCTCTCGAATCTCTCCTACTTCACTCCTCTTAGTGGCGAAGCGTGGTATACTTATTTGGTCATCGCCGGGTATATTTACCTTCTATCTTTACTTTTAATTCAAATTGATTGATTTTTAATCTATAAATTCGTATTCTACTTCCTTTTCTATCTTTTTACTTCCTTCTTACTCACCTTCTCCATCATTCTACTCCATCTCTTTTCGTTTATCTCTGTTTTTCTTTTTCGTCTTCCTTTTTCTGCCTCTTCTTCTCCTTTTTCCTCTTCTTCTTCTGAAAGGCACCTTTTTCACTTTGAACGGCACGACAGGGGTCCGGAATCTATCGTGAGAGTCCAAAGTTTTAAAGTTCGGACCTGCTCCCATAATTTATTGGCTTTTCTTTTTCTCCTTCTTCTTCTTCTCCATCTTATTTTTCTTCTCCCCCTCATTCCCTCTAATTCACTTTATTGAATTCTTTGTTGTTCAACAGACACCATCTATTTTCTCTAAATTATTTTCCAAACTAAAGCAACTCATTTTATCTACGAATATCTTGATCAAACCTATGTTCCTATCCTAAAACCTTGGATAGATAAATGGGGAAACGTGGAAGAAAAATATGTTTTATCTTATGTTCAAGCACGTTCCAAATTATCCCTTCCTCTGGTGTTTAACACAGCCATATAATCTTAATGTTAATAATGAAAATACTCTAATTTTTTTTCAAATATTGTATCTAAGATCTAACTTTAATTAATCTATGAAAATTAATATGTATTTGTTTATGACCTTCATTACTTTATCATCTATATAGGATGATAGTGTAATCAATAGTGTAATTATCAGTAGGATATGTGGAAGGCAACTAAAAAAATAATACTATCCATTTATTTTTTATGACAAATATCTCTTTACTTACCACCATACATTAAAAAATGGCGTCCTCCATCTTTTCTCTATTATACCTGTCGTCTGATCCTAAAAAATCTGCGAGAAATCAAATACGTTTGAAACATTCCACTTAGAACGTTGCCAACTAATTTAATTTTATAGTGGTTGCCAAAATTTATCACGGATTCAAATTCGGGCGTGTCTGGTTAGGAGCCAAACACGTACTATTGGTCGAAAATTGGCTCCTCCCAAATTTTTTACATCAAATGGACGTGGAAATTGACAAAATTCAAGTAATGGCTTCCTAGGTAATGTCGTGCTGCTACCAAACACGCCTCAACCCCACTTGTCAAAATTTTTGAGAGACTTTATATTTTCAGACTTTTGTTTTACATAATTATGTATTTTCTTACTTTATTCATGATGATACTTATTCCAGTAATTTTTAACACTCGTAAATATACTCTCATCCAGAATGTAGCTTATTAAAGAAAGGGAATATCATTCATTCGAATTTGTAGAGTTTCTATTACACGGAAATCTAATTAAAATCATTCCAGGATACTGTATTTCTATTATGAGGATGACTGCAATGCATTTCCAACAGTATTTAAAGTAAATGTATTTTTTCTATAGTTTCTCCTAATATTAAAGACTTGAAGGACCCCTGTAAAGCATTTTCTAACTTTACTTTTCTTGTTCTCCAATATTTTTGTAGAGACTAGATAATATCCAGTAATATCTCAGAATATTATGGACTTTAGATTATATCTAAAATCATTCCAGGATACTGTATTTCTGATACGAGGACCACTGCAATGCATTTCTAACAGTATTTACAGAAAATTTATTTTTTCCATAGTTTCTCCTAATACAAGGTGGCGCAAATGGATTGGATGGTTTTAAAATACTTGTCAAACTGACAATTTCAAAGGTATTGGATTGAAATAAAGTGCAAAACGTGTTTTTACAAGGGGACCTCTGTAAAGCATTTTCTAACTTTACTTTTTTTGTTCTCAAATATTTTTCTATAGAGACACACAATAAATCCAGTATTATCTCAGAATATTATGGACTTTAGGACCTATGTCCTACTCCAAACTTTTCTTGTCTATTCCATCTCAGACCTCAGACTTTAAATACTGTAGCTTGTTTTACAGTATTTTTAAAACATATTTTGTGGAGACAGACAACTTTAAGACCTGTGTGACGCTTGTTCAGTGTGTGTGTGTGTGTGTGTGTGTGTGTGTGTGTGTGTTATCATTTCGATCGCATTGTCTCACTGTGACTGGGCTGCGGAACTAGACGGGAATATTTTCACAGCAACTGAAATAAAAGTACAACGTACACCGATCGAAATAACGAAGAGAAGAGAGAACTGGTTTGTGGATCCAGATTCCTGCTACTCTGACCGACACGGTGAGTCATTCGTGTGTGGCTGTCGCTCCTGAAAAGTTCAGGATTGGGAATTCCAGTAGAGCGATGAACTGGAGAAGGGTGAGATATTGATGGTGAAGGAGGAGTGAAGGCAGGAAGATTTAGATTTAGATTTATCACTTTATTCATGTAGATTACAATGTCAGTTTAAATTCAAGACTGTATATATATATACAGTGCAGATGTACAGTACAGAGAAGTTTTGACACAGTAAGTATAAGTGTAGGGAGTGAGTATAGAAGATGAGGGGTGATGAGTGTGCGGAGAGAAATAAATTATTATTGAGAAAAATGAATTGATGCAATGGAAGATAGATATGAAATGAGGATTAAGAAGAAAAAAAAGATGAGTGCGTAGGAAGAGGTGGAAGAGGCAGGAGTAGTGAAGGAGAGGAGAGGAGGAAGGAGGAACCGGAGGAGGAGTGGAAGAGATGGAAGTGAAAAAGTAGGAGGAAGTTGGTACAAGGAGGCAGAGGAGGGGCGGATGGAGTAGGAGGAAAAGCAAGAGGCTAGGAGGAGGGGAGGAGGAGTAGGAAGGAAGGCCAAGAGTAGAGGAAGAGGAGGAGGAGGAGGGTGAAGGAGGAGGAGATGAAAGGTAGAAGAAAGTGAAGGAGGAAGTGAGAGGAGGAGGAGGAAGTACAGTGGGGAGTGGGAGGGCAGGAGGAGGGAGGAGGAGGAGGAGGAGGAGGGAAGCAGGGGTGGAGGGAGGGGGGAGGAGGAAGGAGGAGGAGGAGAGAGGAGAAGGAAATGATAGAGGGGTGAGGAAGAGTGGAGGAAAATGAAGCAGAATCAGAAAAGAAGAAGAGACGAATGTGAGTATCATAAAAAGACGACAGGAAAGAAGATCCTGGAGTAAAGAAAACAGTGAAGAACACAAAAATTATTGCCGAATGTATTTTTTCTAAAAATGTTGTGATGTGGACTCATATCATGGAGACAAAATTGCATTCCTTAGATGCTTACTGTACTCTGTTCAGGTTGTCCATGAGGAACGAAGAATAGGTCTCAGTCAGTTCTGCTAGTAGTAGAAAAACACATCAATTTCATCATGTCTGGAGACTACGATTTGAAAATGTTCTAAGAAAAGGCCAGCATTCTAGATGAAACAACAAGATATAAAAAAAGCAGTTGTAAAGTAGAAACGAAAATAAGAAGGAGATAAATGATGCGAAGAAGAAGAAGAAGAAGAAGAAGAAGAAGGGAAGAAGAAGAAGAAGAAGAAGAAGAAGAAAATAAAGGAGAAAAGGGAAGAATAAAATAATTCGAAGAAAATAAAGCTGACTAGAGAAGGAATGGAAGAAGCCAACAAAATAAGATGAAAAAATAAGGAATACGCCAGTGGAAAAGTAGATGAAATAAATAGATAAAGTCTTGTTAATTAATTATAAATGTTTCAATTTTATCCCGCAATTGTAGTACCTATTTGTCTCGGAATCTCTTACAATACTGTGTAATTATCAAAAGTTCATTTGTATTTTGATACATGTATCAAAAGAACTTGATAATGAGAGAGAACTTGGAAGTACTTATGAAACAAGTTCAAAGTATGAGTAGACAAATTACTGTACTTGTTACTGTAAGTGCAATACAAATTATTAAATAATTTTAATCTGTTTACACTTGCATGGTAGCAAGTTGATTGTAAGAATGTAAATAACTATTTTCAGTAGTGTTGGACCTAATTTTTTCATGATCTTCATTCGAAACAATTTAGATGATTAATATTTTCAACTCTTCCATTCTTTCATTAGTGACGAAACTTACAACCATTAGTAAAGGTGAACTATTCATTTTATCAATGTCCATAGTTGAAGTAGTTTAGTTCATCTACAACAATCCAAAATACTCAAATTTTATTCTCATTAACAGTAGGAGGGAATAAACTCAATGAAATAAAATAAACGTGAAGTAAATGTTGGTAAATGTTAATTTGGTACTGAAGCAATTGAAACTCATTTATTTATGAAGGGGAGTCAAGTCGGCCATTACAGATCCAACCAGTCAGAGTAGTATTCAGTCAGACGGCCTCGAATTTCTTCACGCAATACGATTGGTCTTCCCACTTGAGCCAACCCCCACCTGGCCACGCCTCCAGCCAATAAGCCAACTCCCGCCTGGCCACGCCTCCAGCCAATCACAAGGAAGCAACGAGTATGCTTGTCGATTTCAAAGGTTCCGCAATAGATGGCATTGGTCACCATTTCTTATTCCGTGAAGTGAGTTTGAAATTTATATTAATAATAATAGCATAGACAAACTATATCAAATATAATATCCATAATATATTATGGATTATCTGTCCAATTATCTGTCCAATCTTTAAAACAGGAGATAAGAAAGACTTGAACCAATAGGCCAATATCATTATTATATATTCTAACTAAAATAAGACTTTTTTAATGACCTACTCAAAAATGAATTTATTTATAATGAATATTTATTTATTTAATTATTTTCTATTGAATATTATTATCCACATTAAATATGGAGAATGATAATAACATTTTGGTGAAATTTGGGGATATAAAAACATGGTACACAATTACGTTGGCTTGTGTATTTTCTAATTTATTTTATGAACATGTTATTCTTATTTCATTTTGTTATTCTTCACTATACAGTTTTTCTGACAATGCATTCCACTTTTTGAATTATTGTTGTTCACACAGAACAGACTTTCAAATTATTTTATTTCATATTTATTGATTTTTTCATGTTTTAAAGATTTCATAATTAGTGCTGTTTGGTCTGTGTTCGTTGCAATTCTATCAATAGCACAGTAGTAAAATTGTCTCTGGTTGCACTCAACCATGTAATATTCAGGATCTCATTGTCAGAGAACAGTCTGATTTAACGTTAGTAAACGACCATCAATCAGCTGTTGATTTATAACCATTAGAAACAAGAACTCAATAATGCGGTCTCAAGATATGAGATCTTTCTCACGATTGATAAAAGGATGAAACATCATACACCAACCAAAAATTCTTGTTCAATCTGTGGTAGCATACAGAGTACTATGTAGGTATTTGAAAAATGTTGTAGTATATGAGGTGTATGAGAAAGAATTCAAACTATTTTTGAGAAACAATCAGATAAAAGGCCGACCACGAATTAATTCGGTTTTTGTTAGAAGTATAAAGTAGGTGGTACATAGTTGTGGTTTATATAGGTATAAACTATGTGTGATAGGAAATTGGTAGATAGTATCAGGCACAATATACGCTTGATTTAGTCACAAAAAAAAGAAAGGAGAAGGTGAGGTTTGATTCAACAGAGTCAAAAGTCAAGACAAAGCACCTATAATTTCTCTTTTTCTCCCTACACAACCCTCCCCCCCCCCATCAACCGTCACAAAGTTAGGAAAAAAGTTAAAATCAATCTTAATTCCCTTATCATCAGTCTTGAGCTCGACTCACGATCCTTTCCCTTCCTTATCAGAGTTTCAGCCCTCTCTCTTCAACTCTTGGCTTCTCCTCTCAATCACTGTCAAAATAACGCACGCTTTTCGGCTATTTCTCTTCCCTTGTTCTCTCTCATTATTCCTCTCAATTCTCTCTTTTTATCTTTGTCTGCTTCCTCTCATTCCACGCTTCCCCCCGACCTTTTTTTCTGGTATATCCTTTTCGATTCTTGGCTTTCTTTCACTCTGTTCCATTGATTCTCTTCTAACTTGAAACAAGAAGTCCAACTTATTAGTTCTCAAACTATTTGTGATGGTTGATTTAATAATATCCTTCATGGTCAAAAATAGTAATGGGTTTGGTTCCCCAACAAAAAATAATAATTTGTATAAAATAATATCTAAAAACTATATTCATTGATAAATAGCCAAATGGAGGATCAATAATTGATATTAAATATAACATTTTTATAGATAATGTTAGTTTGTTAGACTATCATTGAGACTGAACTAGGTTATAGGTATAAACTAGGTATCGTATAGGTATATTCATTTAATTTGGCAGATGGTAAATAACTTTTTTCAACATTTCTATGGTAACGGGTGATGTTCTGTTCAATTTTTTCACTTTTTATTTTTACTTTGTAACATGTAAAATAATATTTAAAAAATCAATCAACGAATCAACAGAACAACACACGTTATCATAGAAATGTTGAATGAAAGCATAGACTAACTATACAGTGTTGTCTATGTTGTCTGTTATCAGCTGTCCGCCAAATTAAATGAATCTACCCATAGTTTGTAAGGTTGACTAAACCTGAAAGTATGAATTGCGATTTTGTGAATGTTCATTTATTTACTCAATGTATATTTTATTTACAGTAACATCTGGCAACATAAGCAATTACGTATCAAGTGAAGCTCCTCTCGATAAGCGATGGTGCGTATCAAGGGGTATCCTGTCGATAAGGGCGCGCGCACTTTCCCCGCGGCCAAGGTCACGGTTGAAGTTCACGCGTCAATGGAGGAAAGCCGAGCAGCCGCCGCGTTGTCATGGCAACCACGCTACACCTCCACATCAGCTGCTCCTGCCATGAATGCCTATCATTATGAATTTGTTGACATTTAATTACCGATTCCTCTTCATTTCTTTGTCTTTCTTTAACCAAAAATCAAAGGGTATGTATCATCACAATTCTCTACCAAACCGCTTTTCTTCTTATCAATACTTCTCCTTACCTCATTCTTATTCTCTTCCATTTTTCATCTTCTTCTCTCCTTCGTTATCTTATTATTCTTTATTCTTCTTCTTTTCGTCTTTCATTTACCGTCTTGTCCTCTACCTGACTTCTTCTCATTCTTCTTCTTCTTCTTCTTCTTCTTCTTCTTCTCCTTCTTCTTCTTCTTCTTTCTTCTTCTTCTTCTTCTTCTTCTTCTTCTTCTTCTTCTTCTTCTTTCTTCTTCTCTTCCTTCCTCCTTCTTCTTCTTCTTCTTCCTTCTTCTTCTTCTCCTTCTTCTTCCTTCCTCTCTGTCCTTCCTTCCTCCTTCCTCTCCTTCCTCTCCTCTCCTTCCTCCTCTCCTCCTCTCCTCCTCTTGTCCTCCTCTTCCTCTCCTCCTCCTCCTCCTTTCTCCTCCTCCTCTCTCACCTTCCTCTCTTCTTTCTTCTATCTTCTTCTTCTTCTTCTTCTTCTTCTTCTCTTCTTCTTCTTCATTGTTCTTCTTCACACATCGTTGTACACAACCGATTAGTCAACAACCGTTGTAGCAACACACACTGATTAGTCATTGCATCGGTGTGTGCTGCTTTATAAGCAACTATGTGAATTACTGTGACTAAACGTGACTAATCTTGTCTTGTCTTGTCTTGACTAACCGCTGTACGCCTAGCCTAACGCAGTGAGAACCAATGAACGAATCATAAGTCAACGCAATGACGTCATTTTATGGCGGTTGAGTTCAATAGGATTTTCATGCAACTGTCCCAAAGACTATCTATTTAGCTCAGTAAAACCACGTCATCTTATTTTGATTTTAAATTCAAACAGGTTTCTGTAGAACTGTTTAACACATCACTTAAAACTTTTTATGTATAAGTTATGGTTATGGAGGGTACATCATGATTTCGTATAACATATTTCACAAATCTTGTTGTCATGTACAAGAAATTGTATACATTACTGCTACCTTGAAAATGCTACAACGCTCTTTTGTCTCTGTGAACTTATCGCCAAGGAAAGCTTCTAGAGACCCTCTTGGGTATCAAGTGGACACAAGAATCTCCACTTTTCTTTCTACTTCTTTCTCTCTTTTCTTCTCCTTCAACACAACCTCTTGCTCCTTCAGCTTCTTCTTCCTTCCTCCTCCTCCTCCTCCCTCCTCCTCTCCTCCTCCTCTTCCTCCTCCTCCTCCTCCTCCTCCTCCTTCCTCCTCCTTCCTCCTCCATCTCCTCCTCCTCCTCCTCCTCCTTCTACCCTTCTCCTCTTCACTCCTCCACCTCACCATTACCTTTTCTTTCTATCTCTCTTTTTTCGTCATCATCAAAGTAACAGTGTACGTAGTAGATAGATATGCTGATGAGGCTAAAACAGTGATGAAGATCGTTAGAGGAATAAAGCAGGACGAACAGAGAGAGAGTGTGTGAGAGAAAGAGCGAATAAAAGGAATAAGGAGTGGAAGGAAATGTGAGCCTCTGGTCTGCACGGAACGGAATGTGAGCAATGAAGTTGAGTGGAGTACTTCACTTTGGAGTCGAGAGTCGGATTGTTTTTCTTTGCCGTATATTGTTCAGTATGCACTCCATCGAGGACATTGAGTCTCTAAATGACATTGAGAAGTCTCCTGAGCACTTCACATTTCTTCTACTTATCTTCTTGTCTGCACCCTTTACCTTACCGCAAAATAGTGGAGCTCTCCCCTATTCTGCCATCTGTTGTCATTCTTATATGGTAAAATTGTTATTAATCAGAGAAATCATCTTACATAAATACATACATGAATCAGAGAATTGTTATTTTACCATATAATTGTGGTTATTTTTCCACTCCGTAATTTGCCTGGTACACGTCATTGGAGGTAACCAAGTAGGTATCATGGTGAAGTATTATTGTTTTTTTTTTCGTGGAGCACTGTGGTAGTGTCTAGTGTTATGCTTAGCTATGCAATTACGGTTGACAAAGACTAGACGAAGTTAGTCACGTTCGGTCACAGTACTTCAGCATTGTAGCTTATGAAGCAACACACCGATTAGTCATTGCATCAGTGTGTGCCTCCATAGCAACCATGAATTACTCTGACTAAACGTTATTAATCTCGTCTTCTCTTGTCTTGACTAACCGGTGTACGCCTAGCCTAATAGCCATCCTATTTTATTATTTTTAATCTATAGAATAATATTATCCTCTGTTTTCGTCGAATCTGCTGTTGGAAATTACGTACATTAATGGATAGTGAAATCAGAGACGGTTCTATTTCCGTAATAGAATTGTGAATTATCTGCCAATTATCATCTCATCTTCAATACTACTAAATACATGTTCGCATGCTTTTCCGGAGATATCTAAGATTCTGTAGAAAATTCTTGAAATAGTGTTAACGTTCAATCTTTGAGAAATCTAAACTGATAAACAGTGTGATCTCAGTATTATAATGTTGTCGCTCAACAAGGTTTGCTATTATCAAAGCTGTTAATCGTGTTGTGAATGTACCATTGTTGTAAACATTGAATAATGTGTAACATTACTTCTTTATTAATAACAGTTGTAAATTAGTAAAAAAAAATATTTATTTAATTACTAATCGTTGTCCGTTGATCATTTTGACATTTGATTTGACAATATTCTGTATTCATCTCATGTTAGGGACGGTTAACACAGACGATTAACTTAACTCAGGGATTTGTGGCATGTAAACCAGGGCTTCATATCTGAAAGCTTCACAAGTACTCATTGCATAACCCAGTATCTACAAGTTTGATTTGACAATATTCTAAATCCGTTTCTCTTCTGTTAGGGCCGTTTAACATTGCAGCTTGTCCGTAGGATTCGTGGTAATGTTAACCGGGCCTTGGAGATGTCTGAAACATCACATGTATGATGTGATTTAGAAGATGTCAGGTCATGGACATTATGCTGGCTTAAACATAAATGACAGTTACACAGCATAACGCTTGAAAATACATGTAAACTGACTCTGCTAGGCAAGATCATGTGAATTTCAACATGGTAGCTACTTTATCAAATTCATGTTTGGATTTACAAGGACCTGGGTTTGTTGACACTGAAGGTTTATTGTTATGATATGGCCTCGTCTATTATTGATTCGTCAACATTAGGGATGTCCTATGCGGTTGTTACTCTTTTAGAATGATCCACAGTTGGAAATTTGGCAACATATGTTCGAAAGACCCCTTTTCGAATAAGTAATATGTACCAAATAATAAGTGATGGCTCCAACACCATAGCTTTAATGTTTAGATGATGGCAGAGATGAGAATTTGACTACAGTTGACCTCATATTGATACAGTCTATCAAATACAGTTTTTAAACCTTACATAAAGTTTGATCTATTAGTTTATTAATAAAGTTGATTTTCACAACGACTTCAAAAATAAGGTTCATAATGCAGTTGAGAGTTCGACCTTACAGTCAACTTACCATAATAACTAGTATCTTAGAACCCTATTGTTCAAACATATGTTTCGTTCAGTTAGGTTAGGCTTCCAAACGGGTGAGTATATTCGAACCCCAAGACAAGACGAGCAAGATTTAGTAATGTTCATTAGTCACAGTATGTTTTGCTTATAACTCACTTATGGAAGCAGCACACCGACGCATGACTAATCAGTGTGTGTTGCTTCATAAACAGCTGCTATAAAGTACTGTAACCTAAACATGACTAATCTCGTCTTCGTCTTGTCTTCGGGGATAAACATGCGTACGTCTAGCCTTGGCTGCCGCTATTATAATAAAAGGACCCAAACCCTGATTCATGAACAAAGTGTTTTGTTGAATGCCATGAAGGGAGGAGTTAGTTTGAGAGACGCAAAACTCTTTTCAGTCGACATTGATCGAGTGTTCACCCACTGTTGTTTTTATCTGATCCGCCGTCAATGTGACGTGAGCGTACGCTAGTTAATTGTTTGGTGGCGAGATTCTGAATGGAGGTGGTGGGTGGTTGACAGAAGATGGACGTATTTTAAAAACTTTACATCATTCATAAGAAACTCAACTCTTATTTGCTGTTAGGTAAACTTCTTTCCATTTCTGTTTGTGTTAAGCTTACACTGGCTAAAAGCTTTCCTCTCAGGTCACGGGAAACCTTTGTCAAAAAATAGCCAAAATGTTCAAGAGAATGAAACCATGCAATGGAAAACACCTTATAGAATATTTGTGAATGAATGTGAATCAGGAGCACGTTTCATATGAATTTGCATGGATTTAATCAAGAAGAGTACTGTACAATGTTAGAAGAATTTTCCCTAATATATTTTCATCTCTAAAGTGCCTGTTTTCAAAAAAGATTTAGAAAGTCTTGTAGTGAAAAGGTGACCCGCTCACTAGGACAGGCACTCGTACTGTCCATTTGAATCTCTTCAGCTTTACGCTATTCACTTCCGTCATCTTAGGCGAAGCGCACACCAGTTAGTCAAGACAAGACAAAGATGAGATTAGTCACGTTTAGTAACAGTACATTGAGTGAGAGCGTTATGAGTTAAACACAACACCGATTAACTTATTCCATCAGTGGTGTGCTGGCTTCAAGCAACTATGTGAATTAGGCTCGGTTCACACGAGCGTGTACGTTCGACATGCGGTAGATAATTGTGAGCGAGAATTCCAAGAATAGTTGCTTCTTCCAAGATTCGACCGGCAATTATAAAACGCATGCGGCCTAATTGGCTAAGAAAAAATTTATTCATAGATTTTGATAGAAAAAGATAAAAATTTTGATATTATAAATTTTTCAAGTCCTATCTTTATTCTACTTGGTCTTCTGATTCTAGAACAGTTTGAAATTTTCTTATAGCATTTAAATTAGTATAGCTAGCTAATTATTTGATTCTAATCGGTTTTCCAACTTCATAATGAAATTTGAAATTTTCTTCATCCATTTAAATGAGAATTTAGCAAAAAATTAACAAGATTCATAAGTGAAATATCAATAATGTGAGATATTTATCTATGATAAAAGAATTTAGTGTGTTGCATACCTACTCATGGCTATTAATGCTAAAATGGTTGTTTATGCCAATGGCTATAATGCTACAATGCTCAATTGTCACAATACATCATAAACTCAGTTACACGCATTTGACTGGTGACTTGTAGGTTGTTAAATTAACTCTTATTAGAATATTATTTACATCTAGATTAATACTAACTATAGTAAAACATAATAGTAAATCTCTAGATTTGTCCTAATCTCAAAAATGAAAAATCTAATTCCAAAATAAAATTACTCTCCATTTTTATTCAAAGTATCTGTTACAGGAATTCATACCAGCTCACCAACTTTCTCATCAAGTCAAATTCCATGATAGTATATAGGCTTTTCTCTAATAGCATTTTCCTGACTGCCCGCTTAAATGAAATCACAGATTCCATATTTCGGATGTTCGTTTGCAGCTTATTAAATAGTCTCATTCCAGAATAGAATGGAGTTCTTTCCAATGCTGCATGTCTATGTATTGGAACAGCCATCAGGTTCCTATTTCGAGTGTTATATTGATGATTGTCTGCACAAAATTGGAATTTGTTAATATTTACTTTAACAAAACTACTAATTGATAGATGTAGAGAGAAGGAAGTGTAAGGGATGTTCAGGTCTCTGAAATATGTTTTGCAAGAGTCTCTCGATCTCAGCCTACAAATGACTCTCAATATCTTTTTTGCATTATAAAACTCTACGACTGTAAACAGTATATAAATTACACCTAGTGGTTTTGTTCCTGGGCTCCTATAGGTTACGATAATTACAATAAATAATAGGAATAATCTGAGAAAATTACATATAATGATGATGCAAATAATTGTACTTCCATTGAAAGTTGAGAATATTGAACAATCACTAGATTGCAGCGAATTCCATTTCGCGCCAATACTGTCAGCTGCAAAATATTCTTTGCTATAGCAGGTCCCTTTTAACTTGTCAGAAAAACATAATTATGTTTTGACCAGCAATATTACAATACTTAACCTACAAATGCTAAAACTCGCAGATTATTGAAAAGTTCTTTAAAAAGTTATTCTTTGAAAGGTCTTCTTTACAAAGATCTTTAAGACGGCCTTTTGATTATTGGGTCGAAGTCACTGTTTAATTATTACCAACACAGCTGATTTCTGGACAAGTTAAATGGATCGTGCTATAATTGTACAAATGCATTATTTTCTCAGTGGTGTTGTGAGAATGGACGTGGCAAGACGTCGACAAGCCATAGTGGCAAATCTAGCCTATTCATACTTATACTCATACTTCATACTCAAGATGGGCAGAAATTTTTCAATTATTTTAGAATGAACATAAGGTCTTTCGACGAATTAGTTTTAAATTATCAGACAAATTGAGAAGTCAGGATACGAGCATGCAGCTTTCAGTATGCCCATGAAGAGATGTTGGCCATAACTTTGGGGTGAGTGATAATTCAGCAGCATATTCATAAAATTCTCTGCACTCAAATACAGTACTAATCATTGTGTTGAATTCGAATTGCAAGTTCTTTTATTTATTAGTAGAAGTTATGACATTCATCAGAGATGAACCAAATTCGTGATTTGGTTGCTTGTGAAATATGTACTATCTATATTTTTCTGTTTTTTATTCACCTTGTTCAACACAAATACAGCATGCCACAACTTCAGTAATTCAATGTAGAAAAATGGTATAAATGTCTGAAAAATGGGTATAAAATGGTAGTAAATTCTCACACAGAATGCGCAAGTTTTGAAACCAGGTTATTCTCGGCTGGTATGAATTTAGAATTTTTCATTCAATTGTATTCAAGTTTTGCCACTAATAGACTATCACTGGAGATAGAAACAATAATCTTTATATAGTAAACTTATGAAGGCCAGTGACACACTCACTCACTGATTGACAAAAACTCACAGCCAAAACGGCTGATCAGAGAGAAAAACTGGGTTGACCATTAGATAGGGGGCCAAGAGTAGGTACAGGGAAAAGTCCAAAACCTTGAAAAAGTCCCCCCCTCAGGGGGGTTCAGGCCCCCCAAAGATTTTCTGCAAAGCTAACCGCTCATCGCACAGCAAAGTCATAAGGAACTTTTTTGTTCAGCACCTGGAGATACCCCGATTTCAATAATAAAATTTTAACCGGGTTCACAAGGGGGCCCAAGGGGGGCATTTGAAATTTTTTTTTTGAATTTTTTTCTTCAAAAAATTCACAGCCAAAACCGCTAATCGCAGATAAAAACAGGCGTCACCATCAGATCGAGGGCCAAGTATAGGTACAGGGAACACTCAAAACCTCAAGGGTCCCCCTCAGGAGATGTGGCCCCAAAGTTTTTTACTAATCCAAATACACATTTTACAGCAAAATGGTAGAGGAAAAACTTGTTCAGATTGTGGAAAAACATCGAAATATGTGATAAAATTTAAACCGGGCCTCGGCAAGGGGACCAGGGGGCAATTTTCATTTTGGCCATTTTACGGGTTTAGCCAGATTTTGGTGGGCCAATTTCAATGGTTCTTGATTTTTAGCGCAGGTTTTGGGCTCAGAATATTTGTTTCTTGGACCCAAAGACCTTATAAAAATGTCATCTGCCCAAATATTCAGGGGGGCACCAGGGGACCTATGTCAAATTTGGCAAATTTTGGGATTTGGCTGTATTCCTCTTATTTGGATACAAGTAATCATTGTGCCATACATCATTGAACTCAACTCATCAAAGCGATTCAGAAACATATGCTATATGCCCAGATCAAATTAATTTTTGGAACTCACATTTGAAAGTTTTCAAAGTCCACACTTTATTGGGATTATACATTGGAGAGGTACCCACTGGCATAAATTCTAAGCCACTCCCAGCTCAGGTGGAACAGTAGAAACGATTATTTTGTTCTCATGAGTACCCAAAAACATTGAGAAAACTCCAAAACTATTAATATTTCTAATCAGGGGAGCACCAGGTCCCCCTCAATTTTTTCAACTTTTCTATTTGACTATTTAGAGCAAAAGTGAAAAGGACCTTTTTTGTTCAGCACCTCAATATGCTCCAATTTCAATAATGAAAATTTGTACCAGGTCATGAGGGGACGAAGGGAGGCAATTTTCATTTTTGACCATTTTTACCAATTTTTCAAAAAATTGTATCCACTGAAATACATTTTAAGCCACTCCAAGCATAGGTGGAACAATTATTTTGTTCTCATGAGTACCCAAAATCATCGAGAAAACTCCAAAACTATGACATTTTTTTTGTCGGGGGCAACAAGCCCCTCAATTTTCAACTTTTCTATTTGACTATTCAGAGCAAAAGTGAAAAGGTCCTTTGTTTAGCATCTCGATATGCTTTGATTTCAATAATAAAATTTGTACCAGGTCAGCAAGGGGATCAGGGGCGCAATTATATATTTTGGTCATTTTGCGATTTTTCAAAAAATGTTTGGGGTACATCTATGGTCCCTGACATAGAAGTGAAGTTTTCAATGTCTGAATAATATTCCTTGGGCCGGAAAAGCTGATAAAAAATAACACCTACACCCAAAAAATATTTAGTGGTGGAAGTGGGGGGTCATGTCAAATTTGGCTAATTATCAGACTCCTGTATTTCTCATATTTGTGTACCTGGTATTATGTTATATGCCCAAATCAAATAACTTCTTTTGAATAACTTTTTTGGAACCCAAATTCAAAAATTTGAAAAGTCCCCTAGGAGATCATGGGGGCGAAGCCCCCAGGGGGGTGCAGGGGGGCGAAGCCCCCTGCCGAGCACGAAGTGCGAGTCTTTAATAAAACGGGCAATTTTCATGCTAGAGATGAAAATCAAGTTAGACTGCACTCAGGACATCGAGTAGAATAGCATAGCACTTTCAAAAATCAAAAATTCCCAAATTTTAACTTTTTGTATGTTAGGATAATTAGATATAATTGCCGGGGGCAATTAGCACGCATGTTTCTAGCAGTGAAACAAGGTGACGTGCTGCAACGCGCGTCTCACGGATGAAGTGTGAACAACACGATTTGATTCCCTGCACTAGCTCTATGTTGCGTGAGTTAATTGTTTAATTGTTTCATTGGAAAGTGTCTCAATTATCTACCGCATGTTGAACGTACGCTCGTGTTACTGTGACTGAGGCTCGGTTCACACGAGCGTCTACATTCGACATGCAGATAATAGTGATCGAAATTCCAAGAATAGTTGCTTCTTCCAAGATTCGACCGGCAATTATAAAACGCATGCGGCCTAATTGGCTGAAAAATTTATTCATAGATTTTGATAGAAAAGATAAAAAATTTTGATATTATAAATTGTTCAAGTCCTATCTTATTCTACTTGGTCTTCTGATTCTAGAACAGTTTGAAATTTTTCTTATAGCATTTAAATTAGTATAGCTAGCTAATTATTTGATTCTAATCGGTTTTCCAACTTCATAATGAAATTTTCTTCATCCATTTAAATGAGAATTTAGCCAAAGATTAACAAGATTCATAAGTGAAATATCAATAATGTGAGATATTTATCTATGATAAGAATTTAGTGTGTTACATACCTACTCATGGCTATTAATGCTAAATGGTTGTTTATGCTAATGGCTATAATGCTACAATGCTCAATTGTCACAATACATCATAAACTGAGTTACACCCATTTGACTGGTGACTTGTCGATTGCTAACTTAAATCTAATTACAATATTATTTACATCTAGATTAATACTAAATATAGTAAAACATAATAGTAAATCTCTAGATTTGTCCTAATCTCAAAAAATGAAAAATCTAATTCCAAAATAAAATTACTCTCCATTTTTATTCAAAGTATCTGTTACAGGAATTCATACCAGCTCACCAACTTTCTCATCAAGTCAAATTCCGCGATAGTATATAGGCTTTTCTCTAATAGCATTTTCCTGACTGCCCGCTTAAATGAAATGACAGATTCCATATTTCGGATGTTCGTTGGCAGCTTATTAAATAGTCTCATCTCCAGAATAGAATGGAGTTCTTTCCAATGCTGCATGTCTATGTATTGGAAAAGCTATCAGGTTCCTATTTCGAGTGTTATATTGATGATTGTCTGCACAAAATTGGAATTTGTTAATATTTACTTTAACAAAACTACTAATTGATAGATGTAGAGAGAAGGAAGTGTAAGGATGTTCAGGTCTCTGAAATATGTTTTGCAAGAGTCTCTCGATCTCAGCCTACAAATGACTCTCAATATCTTTTTGCATTATAAAACTCTACGACTGTAAACAGTATATAAATTACACCTAGTGGTTTTGTTCTGGGGGCTCCCCATAGGTTACGATAATTACAATAAATAATAGGAATAATCTGAGAAAATTACATATAATGATGATGCAAATAATTGTACTTCCATTGAAAGTTGAGAATATTGAACAATCACTAGATTGCAGCGAATTCCATTTCGCGCCAATACTGTCAGCTGCAAAATATTCTTTGCTATAGCAGGTCCCTTTAACTTGTCAGAAAACATAATTATGTTTTGACCAGCAATATTACAATACTTAACCTACAAATGCTAAAACTCGCAGATTATTGAAAAGTTCTTTTAAAAGTTATTCTTTGAAAGGTCTTCTTTACAAAGATCTTTAAGACTTTTAAGCCTTTTGATTATTGGGTCGAAGTCACTGTTTAATTAGTACCAACACAGCTGATTTCCGACAAGTTAAATGGATCGTGCTATAACTGTACAAATGGATTATTTTTTAGGTGGTGTTGTCAGGATAGATGTGGTAAGGCGTGGACAAGGGATAGTGTCAATTCTAAGCTATTCATACTTATAATCATACTCTTCATACTCAAGATGAGCAGAAATTTTTCAATTATTTTAGAATGAGCATAAGGTCTTTCGACGAATTAAGTTTTAAATTATCAGACAAATTGAGAAGTCAGGATACGAGCATGCGGCTTTCAGTATGCCCTGAAGAGATGTTGGCCGTAACTTTGAGATGAGTGATAATTCACAGCATATTCATAAAATTCTCTACTCAAATACAGTACTAATCATTGTGTTGAATTCGAATTGCAAATTCTTTTATTTATTAGTAGGTTATGACATTCATAGAGATGAACCAAAATTCGTGATTTGGTTGCTTGTAAATATGTACTATCTATTTTCTGTTTTTATTCCTTGTTCAACACAAATACAGTACACAACTTCAGTATTCAATGTAGAAAAATGGTATAAATGTCTGAAAAATGGTATAAAAATGGTAGTAAAATGGCACACAGAATGCCAAGTTTTGAAACCGGGTATTCTCGGCTGTATGAATTTAGAATTTTTCATTCAATTGTATTCAAGTTTTGCCACTAATAGACTATCACTGGAGATAGAAACAATAATCTTTAATAAAACGGGCAATTTTCATGCTAGAGATGAAAATCAAGTTCGACTGCACTCAGAACATCGAGTAGAATAGCATAGCACTTTCAAAAATCAAAAATTCCCAAATTTTAACTTTTTTTGTATGTTAGGATAATTAGATATAATTGCCGGGGGCAATTAGCACGCATGTTTCTAGCAGTGAAACAAGGTGACGTGCTGCAACGCGCGTCTCACGGATGAAGTGTGAACAACACGATTTGATTCCCTGCACTAGCTCTACGTTGCGTGAGTTAATTGTTTAATTGTTTCATTGGAAAGTGTCTCAATTATCTACCGCATGTCGAACGTACACGCTCGTGTGAACCGAGCCTAAAGTGTCTAATCTCGTCTTGTCTTGTCTTGTCTAACCGGTGTACGCCTAGCCTAATGGTGGACCGCTTTAGGCCGGTCCTAAAGCAGTTTTAATCAAAGTATAGACTCAGACACCTTGTTTTTTTCGCATTGATCTCATTTAGGCCTACTTAAAGGAGTAATCAGTTAATTTCCAAGTAATTTTACACTTATTTTTGTAATGACATTACAAAACATTGTTTTTTTAAGAGAAATAAATTCATTTTCCCATTAGGTGAGCATGAAGTGATGTATTGCTAAATAATTACCTACAAAAAATATTTTATCTGATCTAATCCATTTTATCTATATTTTTCAAGCTACCCCTAGAAAAGCATCAAGCACCGAAATCAATAACCAAGGAAGCTCATTATTACATGTATAATGGATACATTTATAAATTCAAGGAAGACAAAACAACACTTTTAAAGTGCTCCCATTCCAAACATCAATTTTGCGTTCAACAAACATGCAACCCGAAATGGAAGCATTGAAAGCCTATTGTCTGAAATGTCAGGTGTGACGTTCTAGTTATAAGTGATTAATTTGTGTGGGCGAGAGACAAGGAACGAACGATGGGAGAAGAGAGAGAGAGACAGGAAAGAGACGGTGAAGAGGAGGAAGTCGAAAGGATAAAGAGAAAGGTCAACAAACAAAGAGAAAGAAAAGGAAGGAAAACATCAGAATATCACCATGCATTTTGGACTGCATTTTTATTATTTTATACATCTCTGAGCTTTCTTATTCACTCATTTCCTATAAAATAACTTCATACGTCCTAATTTCAAAATTTTATGTTGATTCTTCACATAATTGCATCTCATTTTCGTAAGGTCTCCATTCTCAATATTTTAGTGTGTGTATAAGTGTGTCATACAGCCCCTTTAAAACATATCCAAACATCCACGACATGTAATTCATAAATCGTTGTATTCCATGTACAGTATTATAAATAGTGTAATATTTTTATACAGATTTGTGAATAATAATAATTATTGAGTAAATAATATTATCTGATTTTATGTTATTGTATTACTAGTTTTTCGATGATCTGTTATTATTTGAGGAGGTAATACAGGATAGGCTTCTTTTCTACGATTTATAATTCAATGAAAATAATGATAATCATATTAATAATTTATAATTGAATATCGACGAGTACAAAATTTCTTCACTCGATAAGTAACAGAAAAAAATATTCATTTTATCAATTTTCATTCAACAATTGGTTTTATCAGCAAATATAAAATTTCCAGATTTGGAAAATAATTGACAATGATTTTCAGAAATTCATCTGTGTATGATCACAAACTCCAACTACAACGCCACAATGCGATTGGTTCGTTCAACAAAATGGCACCTATACTATGACGTCAACCAATCAGATTACATCAATGGGCGTGGCAGTGTACTGTGTTAAAATGGCGGCTAGCAAAATGATTGGTCAACGTTGTTCGACAACAAATCACTGTTAGAAACTTTCAACCGGTATTATTGAATTCATTGACAATTCTTCCATTAGAGTTTATTATTTTTGTCAAGCCACCACAAAATGATTTAAATTTGTTGTTAATTATCATAGAATAATAAACTCTAAGAAAAATGTGCAATCTTGAGCCAATTTTCGAAATTCATCTTTCTCAAGAACTTTTAAGAGCATAATTGAACATTAACCTCATTAATTTCTTACAACTGACCTAAAATGATCACTGTGTACTTCTACATTTCCTCTCCTATCCTATTACCATTTTTATGTTATATCTCCTGCATTTGTAATCATCTATTAATATTTGCTATCACTTGCTCTTCATTCCAAGTATCAGCCAGGTACCAGTAAGGTAGGTTAGTCAAGACAAGACAAGACAAGAAATTAGTCACGTTTAGTCACAATAATTCACATAGCTGCTTATGAAGCAGCACACACCGATGCAATGACTAATCGGTGTGTGTTGCTTCATAAGCAACTATGTGAAGTACTGTGACAAAACGTGACTAATCTTGTCTTGTCTTGTCTTGACTAACCGGTGTACGCCTAGCCTAACTTGAATTTAGTGTATCCATTTCTATACCTACTGATACATCTATTTTCTCTACCTTAGCTAGTCTAACCCTCTATCAATCATTTCATGTCTCTTGAAATCAGTGACTCCATTCAATAAAAATAGACCGAATAACAGCTACTGCCTACTATCAGCCTTACAGAAATGTAAAATGAATCCCTCTGTATGAAACCTATCAGTCTAAATCCCGTCAGTCAAAACTAAACCCTTGGCCAGGTATACAAACATCACTTTAATAGCAGTTTGTTGAGACCAAATATAGATACACGTTTAGTTGAGGGGGCGGCTGAGTTGTTCAAATAGACATGTCTAATTACTCAGGACAGCGATTTGCTTTTAGTGAGGAGGAACTGAGGACTCTTTCCCTGAGGATGGAGGTGAGAAGGTTAGAGATCCTCCATCACCTGAGCAACAACTGAAGAGCATGTAGTTGTCTGTCCAGGTGTGACAGCGGCGCGGTCCCCTCTGACATGTTTCAATCTAATTGACAACATTCTACTCTGTACCATCCATCCTCTTGTTATGCTCCTCCTCCTCCCTCCTCCTCCTCCTTCCTCCTCCTCCTCCTCCTCTTCCTACTTCTCCATCACCTTCTTCTCCTCCTCCTCCTCCTCCTCCTCTTCCTCCTCCTCCTCCTCCTCCTCCTCCTCCTCCTCCTTCTCCTCCTTCTCCTCCTCCTCCTCCTCCTCCTCCTTCCTCCACCACCTTCTCCTCCTCGTTCTCCTCCTTCTCCTCCACCTCCTCCTCCTCCTCCTCCTCTCCTCTTCTCCTCCTTCTCCTCCTCCTCCTCCTCCTTCCTCCTCCACCTTCTCCTCCTCCTCCCTTCTCCTCTCCTCCTCCTCCACATCCTCCTCCTCCTCATCTTCTCCTCCTCCTCTTCCTCCTCCTCCTCCTCCTCCTCCTCCTCCTCCTCCCTTCTCCTACCTCCTCCTCCTCCTCCTTTCTCCTCCTCCTCCTCCTCCTCCTCCTCCTCCTCGTTCTCCTCCTTCTCCTCCACCTCCTCCTCCTCCTCCTCCTCCTCCTCCCTCCTCCCTCCTCCACCTTCTCCTCCTTCCTCCTCCTCCTCCTTCTTCTTCCTCTTCTTCATCCTTCTCCTTCTTCTCCTCCTCCTCCTCCTCTTCTTCATCCTTCTCCTCCCTCCTTCTTCTCCTTCTTCTCCTTCTTCTCCTCCTCCTCCTCCTCCTCCTTCTCCTCCTCCTCTCTCCTCCACCTCCTCCTCCTCCTCCTCCTTCTCCTCCTCCTCCTTCTCCTCTTCCTCCTCCTCCTCTTCTGACCCTCTTCCTCCCCAATTATAAGCCTCATGTTCCCTGTATTTGGTACAACCTAAGCTGCGGTTGCCCTAGCCCTTCAACGATAGCGATACCTTGTTATGTCACCATTGACATTGCAGCACCGACTGACTGACTTCTGTTGGTTTTCAATGTCTCTGAACTCTGTTTGCCACTCACTGCTGGTGCAACTGTGTAGGCCTACTCCTCTTCTAGCTTCTAGAGGATGACTGACAATACTTGTTTGTCCTGCAAGTGCCCACTGTTAGCAAGCAAACTAAATCTAACTCTAATGCAATAATTGAAACATAATTTGAAAGGTGAATATGGTAACAAGTTAGCCATATGTTATAAGATAGATAATTTTATCTAATATAGCAGGATGAATTTAACTTGTCAGAAAACAGCTGTTTCGGCAATAAGTAAACAGTGATTTTCAAATACAATCTTGCAAAAAAAGTCTTTAAAAGGCCTTTTTAAAGAAGACCTTTCAAAGTATACCTTTCTAATAGACCTTTTCAATAATCTGCGAGATTCAGCATTGTAGGTTCAGTATTGTGATATTGATTGTCGAAACAGCTGTTTTCTGACAAGTTAAATTGATCCTGCTATAACATAAGATAGCCTTTATCTAATAATAAATCGTTATCTAATAATCTTGAGTCATATGAACCATCCTGATTGAATGAATTAACAACGTCTGGACACACGATTAAATTTTCCATCCAATAACATAATTTCGATTCGAACAGCTGATTTGATAAGATACCCACACGCTGGATATTAGCTGTTCAATTCAAGTTCATTCTATTGGGAAGAGTTTAATGGTAAATTTGTTATGTTCCTATGAAATTGAAAATAATTGAGTTCAGAGATCCAAAGAAAAATCAAATGAATTGAAATTAATACCATAGAAAGATATGACTATAGAAAATAAGACCATAGAAATAATGATAAATTAGCTGCCATTTTTATCTCGATTAGGACAACGCCCACAAGTGATATAGACTTGTGCATGGGCGATGATCACATTCGATTAGATAGAATTAATTATCACACCTTTCAAAGTAATATTCAATTAGTTTAAAGTTTCAACATTCGAATCATGCATAATTATCTGAGTCAGACATGATTCTAAATATTCTAGAATCATGATGAATTGTGGAAAAATATGTGTATAAAGTTTAGTTTTCAACTGCTTAAACACTAAAATGTTTTATATATTATGGTTCAATGCTCAATAAATATAACTGTTTAACATAAAAGTTTCAACATTCGAATCATGCATATCTGAGTCAGACATAATTCTAAATATTCTAGAATCATGATGAATTGTGGAAAAATATGTGTATAAAGTTTAGTTTTCAACTGCTTAAACACTAAAATGTTTTATATATTATGGTTCAATGCTCAATAAATATAACTGTTTAATCTATGGTTCAATGCTCAACAAAAATAACTCTTCACCATTGACTACGTCTTTTCGTTTCAAACAATCGATATAGTAGTAATAGATATAGACAAGTGTATAATGATAGATATAGATGTAATAGTCTGCGACACGTTTTTAATCCAGACAGTCCATAATTTATTGATTTGTCGATGAGTTCATACAATCCCAATCTAGACAATCAATAACTTATTTATGGATGAATCCATCTACAAAACTACACGCAAAAAAACCAACGACGCAAAAATATCAATCCATATTCGGTATGGTTGCACCACAATTCCTTGGAATTATAATAGTTTCTACGTAAATTCACCAATATTTAGTTCCACAGTGTTATTCCCTCCAATTAACCCAGTGAATAATTGAACGACTGGTCCGAAAATGAACAATAATTCATTTTCGATAGACTACAATGCCCAATTGATCGTTTCTATGAACTGAGCCACAAATCCAGTAATAGTAGTCTATTAATAGAGAGAGCATTGATAGTCTGCCCTCAAGGTCATCGTATCCTTTCTTAACCCTCAATTATAGTGTTACTTACTATTTTTGGCCAGTCAAATTGCTTTTATATCGTGAATGAATAATAAGTGGGCAGGGTACGTAGTTTTTAGATGGTGTCTATGGAAAAATTTGTGCATTATGCAATAGGTCTGTCAGGAAAGCATAAATAGTTGATGAAATTGAAAGAAAATTCATCAATAATAACGCTGAATACGCCTCATAACTAGCATAGAATATTAATCAATAGAATAAACTGTATGATTTGATTAATTTATTGTATGACATTATAAAAATATGAAGTAAAATTGTATTGATCAGAGATCATTATAGAGTTCACACTAGAGGTCATGCTTTCAACAGAACAGAGGTCATATAAAGTTCGTGTTCTCAAGAGTTCAAGTTAGTGATAGTATACCCCACTTGAAACTCACACATGAATCAGTTATGAAAATGAGGAATCAATCCATTAGGTAAATGTACTAACGAGGAAAACATAGGGTTTATTCCCTTTTGTAAACTGGATTATAATTTCTATCACTCAAATGCACCATTCAATTATCGTGTTCGATGTGATTGATTCCTATTCCTGTTCCTGTAAAGACTTACTTTCCGTGATATTTTATGTATACTTTGTACAGGCATTTTTGGAAAATTCAATTCTGAAGATTAGAGATTCAGTCTCCTAACTCAACCAAATCTCATTAATCTGATAATTTAATTATCGAAACGTAAAAATTTATCAAATAATGTGCTACTTCTGTTTTGACTCCTTTTTTAAATTTTCAAATTGAAAATTTATTTCCTTTTTGCCACAATACAAAATAAAATAAAAATCTTACGTACTAATATATTTAACATAATCAGGAATCTTGGATCTTCGTCCTTTGACTCCTCATTCCTGGTCTAATGAACTACTAATGTCATTAGTTTATTCCTGTAGTATATTTCTAGTTATTATTGACAGTATATTGAGCTATGTATCTCCTTCTATATACCATGGGTTCTAGTACACACTGGCGCTAAATCCAACCAACTTACAAAGCTTCCAATCTCCGAAACGGTTTAAATGCCAGAAAAGTTGTCAACAATCGTGAGTATTCGCCAGTTATTTGTACGGTAAGTGCTTTGTTATAGATTTCATGGATAGCCTGGCGGTCAGCCAACAGAAACACTAAAAAATAACAGGAATATAAACTATGAAATTTATGTCTCAGATTTGAGAAATTTTTCTTACAGTTGCATTTCTGTGGAAGAGATGTGTGAAATTTTTTGTGTTGGTTCCCACATTTATCAAAACAGATTGTATGATATTCATTACCAACATTTACAATATTCTATTCTTCATTCACATTTTACATTAAGTTTTGTGTGATTATCACCACATTTATCTAATAAAATTATAGGCAATTACGTTTTTTATCACCAACATTCTAATCTTCCACATTGGGTTATGTTTCACACAGCCACTGCCTGCTTCTTTGGCTCTCAATAATTTTCTATCCAACATTCCTCGAGAACTTCGACAGAGATAACTCGGTATTTTAGTTTTAGGCAAACGAATAGAAAAAAACCTTTAGTTTGAAAAAGTGGGACCGAAATATTTTAACGAGGCTTCTCTATAGTTAGTGGTGTTTCGTCAATGATAAGAAATACTGTAGTAGTAGAGGTATGACTTTGAATTCAACAAAGAAAAGAATTTACATGAAGAAAGAAGAAGCATAAGCTGAAGGAGGATAAGAAGAGAAAGAAGAAGAAGAAGAAGAAGAAGAAGAAGAAGAAGAAGAAGAAGAAGAAGAAGAAGAAGAAGAAGAAGAAGAAGAAGAAGAAGAAGAAGAAGAAGAAGAAGAAGAGAAGAAGAAGAAGAAGAAAGAAGAGGTTTAACGACCAATGTAAGCTACATACCGGTTATTCAATGATGGCACTTTGACCGATACCAGAGGAATTTTTGGAGATGGTTCAACACCTGAAAAACTTTTATACGCATGCGTCAGTTTTATGAAAAAATATCTTTTATTGGAAAAAATGAAGTTACTGTTGAATTTAATTATAGAAGATTACAAAAAGGATTAAGAATAAATGTTGTTTTAATGAAATTTCCCTTTAATTTATTTTTAATGATTCGATCATTTTTAAATTGGTAGGTAGATTTTTAATTTCTAATGATATGGAACCCTTTTATATATAGGATTGATAAATTGCTTTATTAGTAGGTACATGAAATCCTATTGTGTTGCTTCACAAATCCACATAGTTGCTTATGAAGCAGCACACCGATTCAATGACTAATAGGTGTTTGTTGCTGCATAAACCAATATGTGGAGTACTGTGACTAAACGTGATTAATCTCGTCTTGTCTTGACAAACCTGTGTACGCCTAGCCTTATGTAATTTTATTGAACTAATTTGGAAAAAGTTCACGCTTTGTAGACTGTCTAAGCCCCTGCGCCCACTAAGCAACTGCTATCTGATTTCAGTCAGCAACCCAGCGTTGCCAGATGACTTTGGCTGATAGGTTAGATTACCCGATTACCCGAAAACAGCCAAATGTCATCTGGCAACATTGGGTTGCTGACTGAAATCAGATAGCAGTTGCGAAGTGGGCGCAGGGGCTAAAGCTGTTTGTTCACGATCAAATTTTTCATATTATGAAAGTATTTGCTTCTCATAAAGTTGCTTGGAATCCGTTACAAGTTCTATCAAATCTCATCCAATCTTGGATAATATAAGTGCTGGAATTATTTGATGAGAAATTTCATAGTGTACATGAAAGAAAGGATGTGACACTAAAAGTTTCTGGAATACCAGGAAGGATAATCCGGGAAGGTGAATTTCCTGGAAATGGATAAGACACTAGAATTTTCTGGAATAACGGAATATAGGCGATAGCTTACAAACGATAAAAGAAATTTCAAGAGAGACAAAACGGCTTCACTTCTCAATTCAAATACAAAATTTAAATGTGCAAATTAGTGTTAAGTAAAGTGTTGGCTATATGAACATAAAATTTCATCAGATGAGACAACGTTTGCATTTGGGTAAAAAAGAGTTCAACATGATACATTTGTGAAGCAAAAGCACCAAAATTCATGAACAAGAAGAAGGATTATCGAAGACAGAGAAAGGATTACGAACAAAAAGAAGCAAAAAAAGAATAAAATAACAACAACGTTCACCAAACAAAAATATATGAATATGAAAAAAGAATAGAGGAAAGATTGAAGCGCATGGCAGAGGATTAGGATGAACGATAAGGAGAGCCGAAGCAGGATAGGAGGTACAACGTCTTGAAAAGAAAAAAGGTGGAGAAAGAGAAGAGGTGAAGAAGAGGGAGGAGGATGAGGATAAGGATGAAGAGGAGGGGTAAAGAGGAACAACGTCTCAAAATGAATAGGAGGAGGGGGTTGAGGAGTAACAGGAGGAAGAGAAAGAGTAGGAAGGTTAGGAGGATGAGGAGGAGGAGGAGGAGGATAAAGTAGAGGAAAACGTTGGAAAGGATAAGGATTACGAAGAGGACGGAGGAAAAATAAAAGTGGTGAAAGAAAAGAATGGAGCTCAGGCTGTCTATAAAGAAAACAAAAATCCGTTCTGTCTTCTCCGTGCCGATCCACCCTTTCAAGTTTCAAAGATTAGGCTCTCTCTCACTCCCTCTCACTCATTCTCTCTCTGTCACACACACATTCTGTTGAGATTCTTGAGGTCGTCCTTGCCACCAGCCATTGAATATATATATATATATATATATATATATATATATATCTAGTTTTAGTGAGTCCTTGCATCCTTGATAGTCGACGGTTGTAGCATAGAGAAGCTATCCATTCCTATTCTAAGGTGGTAGTTGCACAGAAACAATCAATCAATCTCTAGGTTAGGTACTGTCAGTTAGTCAAGACAAGACAAGACGAGATTAGTCACGTTTAGTCACAGTAATTCACATAGTTGCTTATGGAGCAGTACACACCGATGCAATGACTAATCGGTGTGTGTTGCTTCATAAGCAACTATGTGAAGTACTGTGACTAAACGTGACTAATCTCGTCTTGTCTTGTCTTGACTAACCGGTGTACGCCTAGCCTTACTCTCTGTGGTAGTCTGTTACTACCACAGAAACTATCTGGATCATCTGTGGAGTAGAACTACTGTAGCACAGTTGAATTCTTTCAAAACATAGTAATACAGTAGAGCTCCAATTATCCGAACTTCGATGATCCGAATCGAGACAAAAAACAACGAAAACGTGTCCAGATAACAAAACAATTTACAGATACCATGTTCAAAAAGCAATAAAACTCTTTTGTAAGTAAACTTCAAAATGTTCATTCAATGCCTACATTATTCTAACTGTTGTAGTTGAAGTCAATAATACTGACAAACTAAACTAAAACTAATATTTTAAGTTGAGGGTCTTAACTTATACTTAACTAATGCCCCACGTCAGATCATTCATCATTTGAAATTAGTTTTCATATGGAGTATTCTCAAGCCTAATGACTACTTTCGGTGTCAGACTACAGTCTTGCTATCTCAAATGTTTTATCAACTGCCAATGATGTAATTATATAGAATGGAGTTCTTTCTGCTAAATTCCCCGTCAATTCATCATTTTACTTAAAATATTAGTAGTACAGTATTATCACTCAAGAAACTCTATGAGAACAAATTCTATCAAACAATTAAATTGGTATAGTCTACCACATTTACCTATTTATGCTATCATTGATTGTTATCGATAATCTTGATGCTTGATCGCAATTACATTGATCATAGATACAAAGTGTATCGACGTATTCAAATGTGTATCAAAAACTGAATGTGATAAACATGAAACCTCATAAGATACGATTGTTCAAGCTTTCTTTAGTAGATTTAACTCCATTTGAACTGGATTTCAACGAGAAATTCACTACTATTTCTTCCTAAGCCAACTCCTATCAATTTGGATTATTCTTGATGCTACACCTACATTCATTCAATGGTTTTATTGATTTAATATTCATGTTATAAGATGTAGTGAAGGTGTACTGTACTTAGTATAGAACCAGAGCGAATACTCACTTCTCAGTCTAGAAATTTCAATTCAATTTTCCCCAAAGGAAACACACACAGTACCTACCATCCTGCATCCTGTACTTCGTTTGAGACCAACCTTCATGCTCTCGCTCCTCCCACCATGGGAGCAACAGAGAGCGAACACCATCATTGTATTGTGAGGTTGTAGAGAGAGAAAGAGCGAGTATGAGAGAGAGAGGCTCAGTGGTAGAATTTTACTACCAACACCGAACGTAGCGTAGAGTATGTTTCCCCTACACCCCCCTACCAAGGAGTAGTAGTAGCTTGTATTCCAACCTGTTCCCACAGACGATGTAGTGGGTGATTCCGCCCCCCCCCTTGAGGAGGGAGATTGGCCCCCCTTGACTTCTATCCCCACCACCAGCCAGCTCCGTACAACTTCAGCACGTTGCGCTGTGGCAGTGAGTTGTTGAGTTTCAAGTTTTCAGTTTTCAGTTGATGCTCTCAGGAGAGACACGTAACAGTGGGCTGCCTGATCGCGAATTAGTGACCGGTGTTTTCCGTTCAGTGAAAATCGGCTGATCTTTGATCAGTTGACCGTTGATTTTCGACATTGTGCGTGGAGTATCTAACCAAGTTGATCTTCGTTTCTACAGTTCTTTCCCTATTTCATCTGTATTTTCTTCTCACCTACTACCGTCTTTTTATCGCCAGTTTTTTCTCTACACGACTGCTTTCTTGGAGTCGGTTCTTTTGTTTCGATCAAAGGTAAGTGTTTTATTTTTGTTATTTGAGCAAATTGTGAGCATTCTATAAGTGATTCATAAGTAATGTTGAGTATGTTTAATTTGTATGAAGGCCTGTATAGTTTTTAATTTTGTTTGTTGATCAAATTATGATCATTATTATATAAGATGTCAAAACTGTAATTTTGACTATATTAAAACGCCGGTATATTATTTAATTTTGTTTGTTGGTCAGATTTGATGATTTTATTTTATGAGGTGTCGTTTTTTAGTGCCTTGAAGAGTTTTCCCTTTCTCTATTCTTTTTTATTTCTCTTATTCTTTTATGTTTTCTTTTCTGTTAACGCTAGGCCTAATTCAGTATTAGCCAAAAAAATAACTATAGCCTACCCTACTGAAATCTAGTACCAGTACTGAGAATATTACCATTTCAGTACTGTTTATTTTGGCTAATACTGAATTTAGTTGCGGTTTGTTTGTTGATCAAATTTTATTCTTTTCCGAGGTTGGAACCTTACAAAAATATAAACAAAACTCAAAACATTTTCTGATGTTCTTAATGAACAACCCTCATTTTTGGACAGGTCTCTTTACGATTGTCTCGTTTGTCTATTACAAAGAAACAATTGAAATTTCTGCAACAATTGGACTACGAATTATCCTGCTTCTCGGTTGATGTAGCCATTTAAAAATTATTGTTGTATTGAACAAATCTGGAAATTATCACGTCGAAGAACCTTCTTTTTGTTTTTTGAGGATTTTTTTTTGAGGGTGATGCCCATATGAGCTCTAGGCTTGTGTGTGGGTAAAGGGATGACGAATGATGAGGTATGACGACTACTTTTTAGGCGCCGGGAAGGGACCGACGGCTTAACATCTACTCAGGAAGACGGTAGTGGCCGTTTGTGATGAAAATCTGTTGTAGACAACAGGGATCGAACCGGGAACCTTTGCATTATGAGAACTGAGATAAGCCACCTCGTCTAACTGGCCACTCCGAATATGTTTCCTCAGCATTTATTTTCATTGGTAAAGCGCTTTTCCAACGTTTTTCGTTTGTGTTTAAAAAGCGCTTTCCCAAAAGTGACAAATTTTCTTCAAATGCTGATATTAGGACTTAAAATTAGTGTGATGTGAGCGTTTCCAAAATTTCTTCAACTTAGCCTATGTCCAATATTGATACAGTATTTATGTGACTGATTTGAAGTTCTCAAGATCAATTTCTGAAATAAAAAAAAATCTTTTATGTTCAATTAAATTACAATTTCAATTCAATTGGTGATATGATTTATCAACATGTGTGTCCTCCTTATCATGAGTATAATGGAATGCAGAAGTCAATTAATATCTTGGAAATTATCCACTTGAATCCTTTCTTCTAATTTCTAGATTAGAGTCACATCTGCAGACAGTATGATGCTATGCATTATTATTTACATACCATACGTCATTACCAGTAAACACGGTACCATAGTATGTACAGTGGTAAACGGATGCATCATGTTCCTATTTGGATTCTATTTTTACTTATATTACCGCATGTAATCCTCCTAATCATTTTCATTTTTAAATAATCAATTTTCTAATACTCTTTTACTATAGCCACTACAGCTATAGGTTCGTCAAATTGTGGACTAACAAGGATGCATTGTGAATTAACAGTATATTTAGGAGATACTTTTATGGAATCCAACGGTTTCGTTTTTGCTTGGTTAACTGAAAAACGATATTTGTTCCTTGAAATAACCGAAATTCACAGAAAACAACCAAAATATTGTCTGAGCCCAATTATAGATAACTGGTCGATGTCAACCCTTTTCAATTCATGGTTGAGTGAGACAATTCACACATTCTTCCATTGAAACCTTCTGAATGAGCACACTTATTACCGTTACTTGTAGTGGATTCCGTAGTAACCTCAGGGTCTTTGAATTTTGGTGCTACTGTAGGCTATATAGATTGAGCTATGGTATGTAGAACTTTTCCTAGAATATATAGGTATAATAGTCTCTATATCCAATCCTACCTGTGTTTCAGGTACTAGGAACCAGCTAATCTTTCTATATTTGTTATTGTTATTAGTCTTTTCTTTCTTCATTTTCATTTTTCTTCTTCTTGGTTTCTCAATTATCGTTTTCTACTTCTTTTATTGGTCTACCCATTCTTATCGAATAATCCTACTCCTACTTTGTATTCTTCTCCATTATTTAATTACTATTTTTCTTTTCTGCCTCTCATTTTCATTTTCTCTTCATCTTCTTCGTCTTCTTTCTCTTTCCTCCTCTTCTTCTTCTAGAAATTCCTCCACTTCTTTGCCTACTCTCTTCCACTGCATATTCTTCTTCTCCTTCTTCTTCTTCTTCTTCTTCTTCTTCTTCTTCCAGGCTAGGCTAGAAGAATAGAAGAGCAGATTTTGTATTATAGGTTTTGAAGTTTTTTGAAGATTACGAGATGATTGTATTAAATTTATCTTAAATTTTAAGACCGTTTTAAACTCTTGATTAACCAGAGTTTATATGCAAAAATCCATGCCAAATCATGGCTATAATCATATAATCATTTTAACTATGGTTAATCAAGAGTTTAAAACGGTCTTAAAATGCGTAATTTTACACTTAAATTTTCAAAATTTCCCGGGGGAGGGGCCCTGGACCCCCCGCCTTCCTTGGGGGTATTCCAGACCCCCCGGTGCTTTAACAAACCCCTCCCCCCCGAAATTTTTTCCTGGATACGGCCTTGCCAACAGGAACATAAATTAACTCTACCTATCTCACTGTATTTCAAAGTCCATTACGGTATTTAAACGGTATTCACCATACAGGTGAATATAGCCATTGAATATATTCAATGATATAGCTGATATATTCACTCAATAATCTACCTGTGCGATTCCATTTGTGTGTTGCTGTTGATCATCTTTGGTCCGATTTTTGGGTATCTACCTGTTCAGTTCTGGAATTTTGGCGCCTAGAGTAGGGTTTCAGAACAGGTAAAAGCGTGCGGCAAGCTTTGACACTATACAATGCATTTCTGTAATATCTTGCCTCTCTTTCTCTTCTTCTTCTCCTACTTCTCCATTCTTTGAAACTATTTCTTTCACTATCTTTCTTTTGTGGTAGTGGGAGGTAGTAGGTGAAAAATCTCACCTCATCATTCTTGGATTAGCTAGCCAGCGTGAGAATGGAACGAGCCCTCCAGGGGTTCCATCAGTATTATATTATATAGAATATATACCATATCATTTTACCATTGCATATAACTATATACAGTTGTGTTTTGTAGGGTTTTCGAGAATTCAGAGTTCGGGTTTCTATTTTCGAAAACTACCACTCAACATGACACAAAATGTTACCTGCTCCGAGGGTGCCTATTTTTGTTCTTTTTTCTTTTACAACTTTTACAGTCATTTACAACTGTGTCCAATCGTGCGTACAACTTTTACTATTTCTTTTACAACTGTTACCAATGTAGTGTAGTTGTTCGACCATTGTTTCTGTTAATTCAGAATTGTTTGGGGAGGTGTTGAGTGTTGTTTGGGTGATAGCCTAAAGTTCATTCAGTAGAGTTGGGTTATCATCAGAATAGGTAGGATTACTTGTATTGAAATTGACCAGGAGATTATAAAAGTGTAGTACTGTTCCATTACAAGTGTGGTACTTGAAAGTCTGTATTTTTCAAGTTCTTGAATTTCTAGTTCTCAATTGTTTACTCACCTCCTTCTGAAACTGGAAATCAATATTGATCTGTATCAACAGATGTGAATAATTACATTATTCTATCTAGTGTATTAGTTTACAGTAGGTGGACATTGTCAAGTAGTCATCAACATTGTAAAAGTTCGATTGTATTGATACATAGTATCTTTGAAATACTGTACATACATTTTTCAAAAACAATGTATTATTTACAGTAGCTTCTTCATCCTGCTATTGCACCTGGACTGATAATGAATAACTTCATTTAGAATATTTTGTTTTCATTCAAAGAGACAAAAATACAATTGAATTTTCCGCTGTAAAGATGACGTCATTTTACGGAGAACACGAGATTTAATTGCATTGGTGCCGTTAGATGATTTAATTTATAATTTATGTTACAAACACATAGGCCTACATTTCTACAACGTTAATTACGATCGTATTACTGTAATCTTCAAACTTTAGTACACAATATCTTGATGAATTCCACTGATCTCGCTCATTATTGATTGTGACCCTTGCTCCTATCACTTGGAAAGAGCATGTTCTAGATGTGATGAAGGTCTGTTACTTCTGCACTGGTGTTGTTCTATGTTATACGGATTCCTCATCAATTTTCCAACTCCTCTTGCAGTTTTTCTCATTCTGTTTTCTCAAGTTTGCAATCACTTTCAAAATAAATGCTTCTCTGCCTCTTGATTTTGATGGTGTGCTTCAGAACTTGCGACTTGGAAAAACAATAATATTTCAATTTCTCAAAATGCTATTAGATTCTTATTTATTTTTTACTTAATCCTTATAGGCTATATATTAAACTCTTATATATTAAAAGAGTTTCGCAAATCTAATGACAGACACTGTGGCCGTGATAGTCCGCCAATTTGGATGCGGTTCGCCCCTAAAGAAAGGGTTACGGTCCTTGATGTGCAGGATTGATTTGTATTTTGGATGACTACGTTTAAGTGTTAGAATATGTGAAAAAACTCAGCGTTATCTTCGGCTTCTGTCAGATCTACTAGGAAGCAGTAATTTGGCGTCAGATTTGAGCAAAGCTAACGACGCTTTGTGCTATGAGCTTACTCTATGAGGCTTTTCAGACAACTGGCCAGCTCGGTGCGTTTTCCTATTGGAATGCCCGGCAATGTTGTCATATTGTGTGCTGTTCAATCATCTGTACACGCATGCATATTAAACCGAAATTTCAGACAGATATCACAACTCGGTGTGAACTTGGATAATTTACTAGTAAGTAGAGCAGATGATCATAAATTGAAAGAGCTATAAAGATCATTGCTATCAAGCCAGGTGTACACCGGTTAGTCAAGACAAGACAAGATTAGTCACGTTTAGTCACAGTAATTCACATAGTTGCTTATGAAGCAGCACACTCCGATGCAATGACTAATCGGTGTGTGGTGTTTCATAAGCAACTATGTGAAGTGCTGTGACTAAACGTGACTAATCTTGTCTTGTCTTGACTAACCGGTGTACGCCTAGCCTTACTATAAGTATAGACGTGTGCTTATTGGCAACGTTGCAGGCGTGTGATTGGCTAGCTCAGAAAGTTGTGGAGTACTGTTTCTGTACTCAGATGTCTTCAAGGATGAAAAGCACTATAGTATTGCAATAATTTATCTTGAGCGTTTTAACTTGAGCGAGAATGTAGTTATCTAGTTAATGTAGCAATAATAATGAAATCAAGTTATTAATGTAGTAAGTGTGACTCATGAACCGTAATAATCATAATGTACATGATCTTCATGAGAATTTGATGAAGATTGTGAGCAGTAAAAATACGTAATAGGATAGTTGTAAATCGATGGAGTAATTCCTAAGTAGAACTAGAACAACTAGAATAATTGATTGATCGAATATTGAATAAATACGACAGAAGAGACCTAAATTGAGACAAAATCGTATAAGAAAAAAACAGAAGAGAATTGAGTGAAGAAGTTCAAGAAGAAGGTCATATCAAGCCCAAAGTCGTCGACTTATCACACATGTGCTTGAACTAAGTACCCCTCTCCCCACCCCGCTCCCCATCTTACTCGAATTGAGTGTATGACTCACTCATGAGCGGGCAACTAGTCTGCTTGTTCATTCAGCAGATAATGAGCAAACTGTGTGCAATAATAATAATAATTGAAATCAATTTGAACCGTCTGTGTCTGTACAGTGAAGTAAAGAACGCTTTGGTGTCTGCTTATGCTGGGCCTGACACATTGCCTGCTTCTTCTAAACTATTCAACAACTGCTTCTCCTATTTATACTTTTATACATTATACATGTATCCTATTTTATACTTCTTTTACTCGTATAGTTGCTTCTATTCTGCTTCTTGTATATTTGGGAACATTGAATAATTTCAACAAACTTTAAGATTCTCCACTTGCTTTTGTTGGGTGAGACTGTGTTGAACAATGCAGTATTGTTACTGAAACAGTATACTGTATTTACTGTTAACACAGTAATGTAGGAGTAGTTGATTGTGGTTGTTTTTCTATTGCCTCAGGATATTGTTGGAATAAAATAGCTAATTTGGAAGAACTCAATTCTCCTTCTTATCCACGCTGGGTATCATAAATTGTTTTCTTGCTGGGGATGATGCCCACATAAACTCTAGGCTTGTGCGTGGGTAATGGGTGGGAAGGATGATGATGAGAGATGAATGGACCTACAGCTTAAGGTGGGTTCCGAACCACCAGGAAGCGGTGATTGATTTTAAAGATTCGATAAAATTCAAACAACAATACAGAGCTATGGAAATATATTACTTTTTTCTTACAGTATTTTCACATACGATGGTGAATGGAACAAAGCAATATGCGAATCATCATAGTGTTCTCATGGTAACGAGGAAAATAAAAATATTTAAAAAATATTTAGGTACATTGAATTGATTTAATGTAGGAGAAAATGAAAATATATTAATAATATTTAGGTACATTGAATTGATTTAATGTAGGACCCCTATCATTTATAATTATATCATAATTTTCATAACAAAGTAAAATGCTAGCTTGGAATATGGTGAACTTGAAAGAAACGGTTTAGAAAAGGACGATGAAACTAAAACCATAGACTAACTCTATGTGTGGTACTCTTATGGTAACTCTATACTCTATGTATGTTTAATCTATGCTAAAACCAAAGACAATTAGAATACTTATACTAATAGTTTCCTATCGTCTTTGCTAAAACTAAGCGAACAGTGAGTGATTGAGCAAGCTGAAAGTAAAGACATAATTATCTTTATTCTTTAAGACACATCAATTGAGGAAAAACAGAAATGATTTTCGAAAGGCGATGGAGATGAAAACGTATGAAGAAAAAAGTTACAAAGAATTACGCAGGAGAAGGTAAGAAGGAGGAAGAGAGAAAGAGAGAGAGAGTGAGGAGAAGAAAGAAGAGAAGTAAAAATTGTCCTCAATAGACCACACCCTATACTAAAAGTGTGGGCAGTCAACTTACTGGTCTTTATCCAGTTTTATGTAGCCTATTCTAACTATACCTCACATTTGCTAACCTGAGATTGTAGAGTATTATGTAAGTTGTTATTATTATCAGCACAATACCAAACTTGAGGTCAACCCACTCCAAACCTGATGCAAACTGAAAACTTTCAAACCTTTCTGTCTGTCTGGACGAGAAATGTTTTGAGTTTTATATAAATAATACGCGTTTGACTATTAACATGGTTCAATGTTCAATAGAATTGGTCAATGTTCAATCATGTTGTGAATTGCTTAATTCTAAATCGTTACTTTGAATTGCTTGACTCGAAAATCGGCAGTTTCATTAGCGACGAGCCAATATTTGTCATAATTATGTGGACTACTCGTTGAATGATTAACTTTCTATCATCTATTAGGCTAGGCGTACACCGGTTAGTCAAGACAAGACAAGACGAGATTAGTCACGTTTAGTCACAGTAATTCACATACAGTAGTTGCTTATGTTTGCTAAGTTTGTAATGAATCTGATATTATTTTGTTTTGAATGAAATCTTTCAACACCTTACTGGGAGTCAAACCTGTAAGTCATGTAACAGCCCCACGTTATGGTGCCATGTGTAACATTACTATGTTGTGGGTCATGTGTGTAACGCTATTATTTTTATGTTGTCTGTCCCGTGACGTCAGGATCAAGCAAATATAGTCAAATGTGTCACAAGATAAGGGAGAGCTAAGTGATGGACTATAGTCACGCATCAAAGACAAGATCTCAATCCACTCACGTAACACACTTGGCTAAGCATACTCCTTACGTGACTGGGGCATGTCAAAATTTGGCCTTGCAAGGGCTCATCCAGGATACTGATATTTTCATAAATTAAATAAATTTAATGTATCAATTGGGATTGCCAAGACAGGTGCAAGAACGACTAGAAAACCCAGTATTTAGGTGAAAAACTTGGAGTATATTCTCCTGTTCCTTTAGAACACACAACTTGAACAATTAAATGAATTTTACAAGTTTCGTAAATAATTGTTAATAACAATAAATAACATTACAAAATTTATATTTTCGGTAGAGCGTGGGTGTGGGTATTTTGCCTGGCAAATAAGATTGTACAAAATCTCTAAAATTATGAATGTCTTAAATACTAGACCATGAGCTCATGTTTCTATGCTTCACGCAGTATGATAATTCTTTCCCCACTATTTCACTTTATAGAGGCTTTTCGCGCCTTTGGCCAAAGGATTAATAAAACGGATCACTCACAGTATTGGCGATGCTTTGACGTCGGTTACCGTATCCTGGTTTAGGCAGCCATCTCAGGGGTAGATTGGATTCCGTGTGTCATCTCACGATACTGCTTGGCTCTGGACCATGGGTTATAATATTTTCGCGACTTTACATGAATTTAATCAATTATATATTGCCACAGCTCAATATATCACAGCTTGAAAACATTAAGATTGAAAATGAAACTGATTACATTTTAAAACAGTTAAACTGCACGTATGTGCTCAAAAGTGACTGCTCTCTAAGGAGTCTCAAACGGAAGAGAGTTACCCTTGCTAAAATTCAAGGAAACAGAATTTTCAATAGAACATTCTAGAATTTTTAATGAAATGCTGGGCTGTGATTGGTCAATTTAATATCGTGTTTTTTGACGTCAGTACAATGCACAAAGTAGTTCCAACATTTAGCTACAATAACCATTTAAATAATATGCGATATATTATATATAATACAAAATAACATATAGGACGTTAAAATCCTTTCAATTTTTATTTTTATTTTTGGAAGATGCCTTTAAAAATATTCTTTACTTTTCAACTCCACTGCCAAATTCAAAAGGTGAACTGAAAGTTTATTGCTAAATTAATATACATCCAAATATTTTATGCTATAAAAATAACTGACTCCTAAAATAGTATAATCTCATATACAACAAATATTTCCAAAATATATTGCTATGTTCGTGAAACCACCGAAGATATGAGACCTGTATATACATTATTTCACCGGCTTGGGATGATATTTTGGTGAGTACAAATAATAATATGCATTATTTAATAGCAAGTTAACATATGTGGATTAAGTATTTATACATTTATAAATAATTGATGAATCATAATTTTTCCAATGATTTTATTGGCATTGACATCTTTCAGTAGATGATCCATATAGGCAGTGGTGTGTTTGATATTTTGGATGAAGGTTATGGCCATCTTCAAGATTTGGATTTTTCAATTACATAAATTAACATCAAAGAATACAAATAAATATACAATGTGATATGAGTCAGAGACTTTTGGTGGTGAGTCGGAGCTCGCTTCCTTGTTATCATTATTTTATCAATATTGAGTACTGCCAAATTAGGTCAGCTTACCGTTAATTGTGTTATCTATTATAATACCAGCACTTAGTGGTCATTGACAATATTTTATTGAGGCTTTATTTGGTTGCCAGAATTTGTATCGTGACAGAAGCCCCCTATAGTTATATAAATGAGCGAATAAATAAGCTTTTAATAAGCTGCAGATAGAGCGAGTTTGTATAACTATACAAAGAAAACGAGGCAAATTTTCTAAGATCTCACATAACATAAAGAAGGCTCTAAAAAATATGTGAACACAACTGTCTCATATTCATTTCCAGCTGTGATATCTTTGTGTGTGTCTGTTTTATTTTACTATTTAAATCGATTTTAGTATCTTGCAACTCGCTGTCTAGTTGGGTGATGGTTATCTGGTGTTGGTTTAATTCTTTTTCGGTTTCTTTAACTCTATTGTGAATTAATGTATGTTCGGTTACTAGACTTTCAACTTGGGTTTGAGTGGTATTCAGAGACGTGTTTGTTAGGCTGAGTTGAGTGTTAATTTCTTGTACAGATTTTTCTAGTGGCTGGGTGGAATCTCTAATTTGCTTTTCCAAATTCTTGCAGGTGGTGACACACTCTGTCTTCTGTTTCTCTACTGCCTGTTGTATGTCGGTTTTGGTTTGTTTTCAAGATTTTCTATTTTTTTGTTTAATCCATCAGTGTGTTCACTTACGTTTTGCATGACCTTGTTTTCCAGTTCAATCGCATGCTTGCTCCAATCTTCACTCAGTTCCTTCCTCAAATTCATCTGCATATCATCCATTCTTTTGTTGAGACATACAGTAGTGTCATCTAACTGCTTTCTCATATCCTTCATTTCCCCTTGATGCCTCTGATCTCTTCATTAGCTTTTCTAATTTCTCCTCTCAATCCTCCATCCATTTTTCTATTTGGTTATTCATTTGTTTCATGTCCTCTTTCAACTCCCTATCCATCTTCTCCATTCGACTATCCATTCGACTACCCAGTTTCTCTTGGGAATCTTTGAGGTCATTACTTAGTTTGAGCATGAGGGTGACCAAATCGGTTGGAGTGTCATTCATTAATCTGGAAGTCAGTGGACTCAGTTCATCTGGCGAGAGTTGCGTAGTATGATTGACAGTGGTAGGTGACGGTGTACGTGGAGGCACTTCCGTCGGGACGACCTCTGGTTCCAGGCGGGTGGAAGACAGCTGACGAAGATTTTCAGGGTCGAAGTTGGCGCTAGTGATACTTCCTGCGTCTCGCTCCCTGGGCGCTGTCTCATCAGTGTTGTTTGTTGCCTCGGGGTTAGGTGTGGTCACTTCTCGCAAAGTGTTGTTGTCTCCCAGCTCCATGTAGGACACAGATGAGTTGGCTGAAAGGTTCTCCATGATGGTGAATTAGGATTTGGACAGCTGGGCTAGTGGTGAAATCCAAGGATGTCGCGGTCCGATGGTGTGAACGCGGCGTGAAGGGTGTAGGCGCGGCGTGGAAATAGATGCGCGGCGCGAAGGGTGTATGCGCGGCGTGGAAATGAATGCGCGGCGCGAGTGCGATAGTGACTCAAGTGCAGTGAAATGTTGACCAAAAGGATTAAGTGACAAGTGATATATACAGTGAGACAATAAATTTTCCAAGACTTATTACAAATAAACACGCACAAAATAAACATGCAATGATAGTTAAATCAATAGATACCTGGTAATTACCAGTAAATAAATTTTTATATATGGTAACTATTAATAAATAGCCCTATATTCAATGCTCATTAATAATCTGGCGATTTTCAAACTATCACATATAAACAATAAATAAACAGTTAATACTCTTAATATTTTGCCTATGATATCGCTTTTTTGGGGATTTTGCTTAAATTAACAAATTGGTTAACAAATTAATAAGCCCCCAAGACCTTAATGCTCTTGGTAAACTAATAATATTTTGGTACCTTTAAAGCTTTAATTTCAAGGTTAAATAAGCTGGCTTTCTTAATAGGCTACCTAAAATAATTATTTGAATGATCACGGAGTGTGATTCGAAGCAATAAGTGCATATATCTCTTTAAATCATTGGCGATATTTCTGAGTATACTCCTCCTCGATGTCTCCTCATGAATAATTTAATAATGAAATCAATATTCAAATTTATTAACTGCTTTATTAAAGCTTGGCAATTCCATAAGGTGTATTTTCAATTTCAAAAAGTTTTCAACCATCAACTCTGTGATTTCTGAGTTCAAATTTTTGGCTTTCTTAATAAAGAAACTTTGTACATCTCCGTCAGGCCGCCATGTTGGGTGCCATGTGTAACAGCCCCACGTTATGGTGCCATGTGTAACATTACTATGTTGTGGGTCATGTGTGTAACGCTATTATTTTTATGTTGTATGTCCCGTGACGTCAGGATCAAGCAAATATAGTCAAATGTGTCACAAGATAAGGGAGAGCTAAGTGATGGACTATAGTCACGCATCAAAGACAAGATCTCAATCCACTTACGTAACACACTTGGCTAAGCATACTCCTTACGTGACTGGGCATGTCAAAATTTGGCCTTGCAAGGGCTCATCCAGGATACTGATATTTTCATAAATTAAATAAATTTAATGTATCAATTGGGATTGCCAAGACAGGTGCAAGAACGACTAGAAAACCCAGTATTTAGGTGAAAAGCTTGGAGTATATTCTCCTGTTCCTTTAGAACATACAACTTGAACAATTAAATGAATTTACAAGTTTCGTGAATAATTGTTAATAACAATGAATAGCTTGTTACAAAATTTATATTTTCGGTAGAGTGTGGGTGTGGTTATTTTGCCCGGCAAATAAGATTGTACAAAATCTCTAAAATTATGAATGTCTTAAATACTAGACCATGAGCTCATGTTTCATGCTTCACGCAGTATGATAATTTTTCCCCACTATTTCACTTTAAAGAGAGGCTTTTCGCGCCTTTGGCCAAAGGATTAATAAAACGGATCACTCACAGTATTGGCGATGCTTTTGACGTCGGTTACCGTATCCTGGTTTAGGCAGCCATCTCAGGGGTAGATTAGTTCCGTGTGTCATCTCACGATACTGCTTGGCTCTGGACCATGGGTTATAATATTTTCGCGACTTTACATGAATTTAATCAATTATATATTGCCACAGCTCAATATATCACAGCTTGAAAACATTAAGATTGAAAATGAAACTGATTACATTTTAAAACAATTAAACTGCACGTATGTGCTCAAAAGTGACTGCTCTCTAAGGAGTCTCAAACGGAAGAGAGTTACCCTTGCTAAAATTCAAGGAAACAGACTTTTCAATAGAACATTCTAGAATTTTTAATGAAATGCTGGGCTGTGATTGGTCAATTTAATATCGTGTTTTTGACGTCAGTACAATGCACAAAAGTAGTTCCAACATTTAGCTACAATAACCATTTAAATAATATGCGATATATTATATATAATACAAAATAACATATAGGACGTTAAAATCCTTTCAATTTTTATTTTTATTTTTGGAAGATGCCTTTAAAATATTCTTTACTTTTCAACTCCACTGCCAAATTCAAAAGGTGAACTGAAAGTTTATTGCTAAATTAATATACATCCAAATATTTTATGCTATAAAATAACTGACTCCTAAAATAGTATAATCTCATATACAACAAATATTTCCAAAATATATTGCTATGTTCGTGAAACCACCGAAGATATGAGACCTGTATATACATTATTTCACCGGCTTGGGATGATATTTTTGGTGAGTACAAATAATAATATGCATTATTTAATAGCAAATTAACATATGTGGATTAAGTATTTATACATTTTATAAATAATTGATGAATCATAATTTTTCCAATGATTTTATTGGCATTGACATCTTTCAGTAGATGATCCATATAGGCAGTGGTGTGTTTTGATATTTTTGGATGAAGGTTATGGCCATCTTCAAGATTTGGATTTTTCAATTACATAAATTAACATCAAAGAATACAAATAAATATACAATGTGATATGAGTCAGAGACTTTTGGTGGTGAGTCGGAGCTCGCTTCCTTGTTATCATTATTTTATCAATATTGAGTACTGCCAAATTAGGTCAGCTTACCGTTAATTGTGTTATCTATTATAATACCAGCACTTAGTGGTCATTGACAATATTTTATTGAGGCTTTATTTGGTTGCCAGAATTTGTATCGTGACAGTCATTAGAAACCAATCAGATTCAGGCTTATTTTGATAGAGAATTGAAATAAAAACCATTGAATATAATACACTTTATAGGGTATATATTCAGTGTAAAAACGTACCAAAAATGGGGTGAATAGAAACAAAGAATTAAAATAGGGGAAGACCGATCTCACATAATGACGTCTGATTCGCGACCAGTCTAAAATAGAAACAAAATATAGTAGTCTTACATTGTGAAATACAGTACAAACAAGTTGAAATGCGTGTTTCGGTTCACCACATCTACTGTTTTTAAATATCGTTGGAATTTTGGGTTTCAGACAGTTCTACCGAATCTAACCTAGTTCACGTGTTGCTGACATAGAATTGTTGTTGATGTCGTTGTTGTCATAAGCAGCAACAAATGATTTTGGGCGAGCCCCGGTTAGGACACTTCCTGGCTATAGAACTTTACTACTGCTGGATATATTACTATGTTCCTGGCCTGCTAATGTAATGATGGCATGTATTATGTGTTGTACTATCGTAGTAGTTGCAGTTCAAATTAGGACCCCTCCTCTAAAAATTCAACTCTTTTTTTTTTGCTCTTGCTCTTTATCCTGTTGTTACTCAGCCACCTCTTTCTCCTTCTTCTTACTCTTTCTCATTGTCTTCTTGTTATTCTTCCTCCTCCACTTATTCCTATTCTTCACTTCTCGTCCTCTTTCTTCTAATCGTCCAAAATCTACTCCATTGTCCTTCCTTCTCTTATTCCTAGATTTCTTCCTGTTTTCCTCCTTTTTCCTCTTCTGTTCTTCAACCTTCATTTATCTTCTTTCCCATACTTCTCATATTTAACTTTCATTTTCCTCCTTCTTCTCCTATTCCAAATTATTTTCTTTGCCTTACACTTCTTATCTTCCCCCTCATCTTTCTCCACGTATTCCTCTTCTTCCTTTACTTCTGGTCTCTCCTCTTCTTCCTATTCCTATTCGTTTTTCTTCTTTTCCTTCTATTCCTCTTTCTCTTCTTCATTTCTTGCTCCTCATTTCCTCTCCCTTGTCCACCTTTTACTGCTTTTATTCTTCTCTTCCCTCATCTTTTCGGGCTACTCTTTCCCTATTTTTTTTCTATTTGTATTCCTCCTTTTCCTCCTCATTCGTGAACTGTGTGTTCAGTTTGAATTTCAGGTAACTAGGGTCATCTATCAAAGTTGTTGCCACACCTTTAGGTCATTATTCTTTTTTTCATAGATTGTTTATTATATCCTACCTCTTCCTTCTCCTCCTCCTTCCCCAAAAGCTCCTCCTCCTTCTCCATTCCCATTGACTCTTCCTCCTCTTCTTCTTCTTCATCATCAACATCATCAACATCATCATCATCATCCTCGTCCTTTTCATTTTCTTTTGTTTTTTCTTCTTCTTTTTCTTCCTCCACCTCTCACTTTTTTGCAGGCTCCAAGTCATGCGTTGGATAAAATTGGAGCATGCAGTCCAGCTTTGAAATCAATTAATGAAGTCGTAATGATACAATAATAGCTCGGATGGCCGAGTTATATTTAGTTTGTATGTACAATTGTTATTAATTAGTGGTTGGCCGCCTTAGCGAAACTAATTTCAAGTGACATGACTTGACATGCCATAATGCGAATTAACTATGAATTTCGCGTCTGGTCCTAATCTATCAACTAATAGAGCATAATAGGGTAGCATGACTGCACTTTGTTGATAGATTCCGTACAAATAGTTTTGTAAAAACATCTAATTATACTGTATCAAGTTTGGACGACACGTGATACTGTATCGAATATTATGAACACTGGAATAACAGTCTTATGTCAAATATTATGAATTGATTTATAAGATACAATTTTTTGTATACTTGCACGATTGACCAAGGTCTTTATTTTCAAGTCTATTTTTTTATACTTTGTTTATTTTTATTTTGGGCCAAATAGCTTGATTTTAGCTTATCTTTTTATAAAATGTTGTTGGTTATTGGGCATGAAGAATTTTTTGTTTTCTTTGGTGTTCATTTCGATTAACTATGAAATTGACCAGTAACAACACTTACAATTCTAATAAATAGTGGAATAGTGGAGTAGTAGAATGGACAATATCATTTATAGTCAAAGACAATATTAACTACAGTTAAATTAAGTGATTAAATTGTCTTTGTTTAGTCTATCCATCTATCTAGCGTATGGCTTTGGTTGGTGGGGAGACCCGAAGGTAGTTCCACCTCGGAGCCTAATTCATGAAGGCCCTTTGCAAGTTCTAATAAATAGTGGAACAGTAGAATGGACAATATCATTTATAGTCAAAGACAATATTAACTACAGTTAAATTTAGTAATTAAATTGTCTTATTTCATCATGGAGTTCCACAACATGTACAAGAATTCTACAAATAAGTTTAAACAACCATACTGTATCGAATATATTGACAAAGTGGTTTCAAGCCTACTTCAAGAATGTTTCAAGTTTCGAAGTTTGGTTCAAGATCAAACATGTCTTGAAACTTGTATCAGTATATCAAAATAATGTATATCTAATTCCCATAATATTGTAGTGTGTCCACCGTTTCTTTGCTTAGAAACTGCCTTATTGAAGCTAGAACTGTAAAAGACAAAACCTTAAGTAACAAAACTTAATTGATGGTATTTTCCAACCTCATAGAAATGAAAATCCAGGAGAAAATTCTTAACAAGGGCAGCGATTTCCCATTCAATTAGGGCGGTTGGTACGTGCACGCTTTCCTTTTAACCCTGGTTAATCGCTTTCCCATTTTCTCTTGAAGATTGTACCGAAACTACTTTGTAACAAGTGGTTAAAGATAAGCTGAAACAATTTTGACTACCGTTTCTTTCCCACTTATCAACGTGGAAATCTTGTTGTAGTTATGCAAAGCACAATATTCTGATCTTAGAAAGTGATCGTTTGTAAGGTTTCTGATAATTTTTAGCGGAGTTTTTCATCAAAAACCTATAATCACATACTAAAAACGCTGATTTCTATTGGATAACTTTGAAATAGGCGGATTGTTCAGTAAGTAGCCTACTTATGGATGTTATGTTTGGGAAATAAAGTTTCAGAAGTTAGTGTTTGGCTGTAATTGCTTCCAATAATTCACGAAATTTTCCTAGACCGGACGAAACAGTGAGCTATTTGAGCCCGCTAACACAAGAAGAAAGACGAGAATAAGAAAAGGAAAAATGACAAGATGACGGAGAATAGAGATAAGAAGAAAAACAATGAGAGTATTGAGAAGATAATTTCAATATTTCAGCAACTCACATTTCTTGTAAGGATGTAATCGTACAAGATTTTAGAGTATGTCTATTGATTATCTTCCAGTGTTTGTTACAGTATAACAAATTCTGAAGATTCATCGAATTTCCTATTTCAACCTAAAATTACTGTCCAAAAAGCAATGATTTTTCGCACATAAAATGCTTACGAATATTCGCTAATATTGTGAAGATGCACTGATATTTGATACAACATCTTGTCATTCTCTCCCGAGATTGTTCGAGGCGCAATTTTTGTCACACGATATTTGCGACAATTTTGATACCTTTCTGATTCAGCAAAAATTGCAGTAATTTGTAATGTAAGCATTGTCTGAATCTCACGAAAACAATCGATTATATCTTCTTTATTCAAAATTGAACATTTTGCTGATTGATTTCAGTTTTGGCAGTGATAATAATGCAATAAACTGCCCGAAACTGAGAATTGAGTATTATTTGTAAAAATTTATCTACCATTCTGCACATTTTCAATACACGTGCTGAAGTGAATTCCATGAATGTGTGAATGAAAGAAACACAATGACAGAAAGTTAATCAGTTTGAAGAAATTAGGCATCCATACTGAATTTTCCATTCACATTTTTTTTTGTATTCAAAGGTAAAATTTCAATGAACTGTTAGTTGTTTGGTATTTGAGCAGTTTCGTTCATATTTTGTGGCTTAATACAAAAATTCAACGAATTTGATTAACTTTCGACACTTTAAAACAGTTCAAACCAACTGTTTGAACTTTGATCCAATTTTATTAAATGAATATGAACTGTTTGGCGTGAAAGAAAAGAATTTGATCTTTTCTGCATAATTGTTTATATTCTAGGAATTAATAGAATTACATGCGCCTTCATTCATATTATACGATTCATATTATTCATTAGTATGGACGGAAATATTTATTCTAAGAATGCCTTTTTGGGTAAGCTATTACATCTGGTCCTTATTTTATAAAATTGTTTTTAAATTCAAGTTTTGTTTAATTTTTTCGTTTATTTCATTCTTATTATTCTATAAAATAGGTCCCTTGTTTTTCGAGGAGGCTCACGTTCATTTGGTAACACTACCAGCCTCTTCTTCGCTTCTTCCATTGGCATTTCTGTAGTCTCCGCCCATATTTGTCGCTATCGTAGCACAGCTAGCTCGGTAGCTCTGAGCCAATCAGGTGACCCGTTCGAGTAAGCCATTGGCATTTCTGTAGTCTCCGCCCATATTTGACGCTATGTCTTATCAACCAATCGTAGCACAGCTTGCTCGGTAGCTCTGAGCCAATCAGGTGACCCGTTCGAGTCAGCCATTACAATTTCTGTTTTAAAGATTGCAAATGGCGACGGTCATTTTTCCATTCATTTATTTCCTCAATTCTTGAAGTTTGTAGGATGTAAATAGTTTGACTGGTGCTGATGATGTTTGGTATTTTGGTTTCTGATTGATAGAGCTTCATAATATATAAAATAAATAAATAATGGCCTTTATTACATTGAACAAACAACAGTTATGAAATCAATATATACATAGTATTGTCGGCATATTTTCTCCATGGCATAGAGCCGTCTGGAGGATAGAGCTTCATAATAATACCTATATCAACATAAATATTAGTCATATTTTAGTAGTCTGTAAATATGTCCTATTTCATAATATAGCTGTCAGTTTATCAATGTATCTGTTTATTCCATTATGAGTTATTTTTCAGCTCGAAAATGATGGATTTGGCAAATTTTAACAAAAAATGTAGAAGTAACATGAAGTTTGAGGATTAATGTCATATCAATTGAATTGTTGAATTGAGTGGATAAGTGATTGATTCGTCCAAAAAATTGGTCAAAAATCATCAATATTGTTGTAGTCATGGGAAAAAACTCAATTGAATAGTAGAATTGGATGCATTATGAATTGATTTGATACTATTGTGAGCGTCAACATAAATTAAGTAAATAAAAGCGTTTGATAAATTATGCAGAATGTACTTATACTCTCAAATTTCTCTAAAACGTTGCATTCATTCTCAACATTTCAGAAGCCTACGATCAAAATATAGATAAAAACCTTATAATCGTTAGGTTCCCATAGTTTGTTAGTTCGTTGTTATCAATTATCGGTAATTGATTGTTATCTTGTAATCTCTTGTAATTGAATCCCTATTAATTTAAATTCGTGATAATGTACCTGTAATTCGTGTAATTTGATATTGCAGTTGTAGTATTACAATGATGATATAAACTTCAATCTAATCGATTAACAATTTTGGTCGTGCTTGAAGTTGTTTACTTTTTATAATACATTTTCGGTACTATCACACCCTGATTATGAGATATATCAGACTAATTGTTCTATTAACCTCTAATTAACAGAGATTTTCGAATTTCTGTTTTCTGTCTTTCTCTTTACAGTTTATCAATGTTATGTGGTTCGTAACGAATTTCCATGTCGTATTGTGGAATGGGTTCACCGAAATTTGTTTGAAGCTGTTATTTTGTAACCATTTTTCACATTGTCTCATTTCGATTTCGGGTTTAAAAATAACTTTATGTGAAAAAACCGTCTCGATTATCTTTGGCAACTCTTTGAACTTCTGATTCCAATTTGTTCCTGAATTTCTCTTATTATTCATTTTATTTAGCCTATTGTGTTATTCCAGTTCTATTCCTACCACAGATTCCTATCCTTTGACTCCTATCCATTTCGTCCTATTTATTTCTTAGTAAAAGTATCATCTAAGGCTAGGCGTACACCGGTTAGTCAAGACAAGACGAGATTAGTCACGTTTAGTCACAGTACTTCACATAGTTGCTTATGAAGCAACACACACCGATTAGTCATTGCATCAGTGTGTGCTGCTTCATAAACAACTATGTGAATTACTGTGACTAAACGTGACTAATCTCGTCTTGTCTTGTCTTGACTAACCGGTGTACGCCTAGCCTAATAGAGTACTAGAACGTTGGTAAACGATGAAATTCTCCATTGAATTCCATGCAAAACCTTGAATTGAACAGCTGACTTGTAAGCTTTACCCTCGCAAAAGTGCCTCATGTTGGCTTTATCACTTCATCCTCGCGAGCAAAAACTCATTTCTATTGCATCTGAATTGTCCCTCGGCTGATAAACAAGATGGTGGCCTTCCTGTTCAGCTTTTCCTCAGTTTAAAGTGAGTTTTTTCCAAGCTGTGACGTCACTCCTGGCTAGAGTAAGGCACCCTCGAGCATTGTATAATGCGAATGAAGTTCCTAGTTTTCTCCAATTTCTTGGGGTTTGCTTTCTGGGGTTTCTCTATTCTAGTTCATTCTTTTCCTGTCGTTTCTTGTCCTCAACTTTACCCTCTTTCTTGTCCTTCCATGTTTTCCTTTATTTGTTTGCTTTGTACTACCTCTTGATTTCTCTTCTCTAATAATTCTCGTTCTACTTCCTTTCATATTCTATTCATTAAATTATCACTTTATTGGTCTTCACTCTTCCCTTCTGTTTATTACCTTCCTTTCTTCGGTAAGAGAATAATTGAGTGGGAAAAGAGAAGAAGGAAAAGTTACGGGAAAAAAATAAGATGACGAAGAAGGAGAGTAAAAATAAGAAGAGAAAACAATAGGTGAAAAAGGTGAGGAAAGAAGAAGAAGAAGAGCAAGAAAGAAGATGAAAGATAACAAGTAAGCGTGATAGGAAAAATGAAGAAGATTGAGAAGAAAAGAAAAAGATAAGTCTTCTTCCCATTTTCTAGGAAACGACACCGCGTCACGTGACTCCCTATCCGTTCAATCGTGACGTGGAAAAATTCTAGTAGCAAGTCAAACAGACAAATTAGCCGACAAACTTGACTATTAAAGTCCGAAACCTGTACTTACTGAAACTTCATCTCGCCACTAAGCACCCAAATTATGTAAATTTACCTTCCTTCATCGATTCCATAAGACGATGATTGCTATCAAATCAAATGAAGACATCTAGACTATTTGTTGGTGTTTAAATGGATTGAACTTCAACGTTTAACTCAGTTTTTATGGTGTTTTCGTGATCGTGATCGTACAATGATTGAGTCCTTGAAGGCGTTTGTACACGATCACATTTTTTATCTAAGAAAATCAGTTTGAATTGAACAGTTGACTTGTTAGTCACCCATACACTGGACTTGCACTTTAATAAGGTGATCCTAGTACCAAAAACAATTTAACTACTAACAGTTGATACTGTATTGTTTTTGCTAGTACGATTCAAATGTAGAATGGATTTAGTCCAAATTTTAGATCAATTTTTAGATTTTTGATTTTTTTAGACCAACTTCGATCAAATTTTTCGTCGAATTCCATACAATAAAATAAGTTCGAATTAAATTGCTGACTTTGTAGTTATCCACACTCTAGACATATTCTGTAATAACACAACAAACCATGATATGCATGCCTAGTGAGTCGGTACCGTACCGAAGAATTCAACTATTCATTTCGAAGTTAGTTCATTGGTTGGAATATGATAAAATTGTGATCGTTTACAAATTTTATGACAATAATATTGTTTTTTAACTGCCTTGTGCTCTTTTATTATGCAGTACTAAACTTTCAACCACGAACAAAAGGAGTAATATCATAGGAAACAGACGAGAGAGTATTGCTTCTCTATGTTAATATCTATATCTCAAATTTAACAATGAACCTACGGGCATCAACTGCAATCCATTCCAAAATACATTATCTAAACGCAGTCCTCAATAATAATTTATTCAAATAACTGGCTGAGGATTCCTTGGCACCAGGTCGTACATTAAACCCGCAACTCTCTGTCACACAATAAGAAACAAAAAGAAGAATAGTTGAAAAGACGAAAGAGAAGGATAATAGTTAATCAACTAGGAGTAACTAAGAAGAGAAATGAGAATAATGAAAAAGAGGGAGAAGAGTCAATTAACCAGAAATAACTACACGATATGACAAAATATCTATAGAAGTAATAGGAATTACTGAAATTGTTGTACGACTGCCAAACGAATGTATCTTGAACGGGATAATTGAGCAATGTTAGTTGTTGTTCTCGAACGTGTATTTTGTGTCTGTTAAAACTTGACGATTGTTATCTTGAGAATAAAGTCTGATTAACGGCTGCTCGGTTTTGAAGAATTTTTGAACAATAAAATCAACTGGCCACGCCAATTTTAAGGAGAACATCTTTTGTATTTTGAGTTTTGTGTCTGGCGCTGGCAAAAAACAGAGTGAATGTTTTATTGCTCTGTGATCTTCTTTACTTTGTCTTCTATTTATTTTTCTTCTTCTTCTTCTTCTTCTTCTTCTTCTTCTTCTTCTTCTTCTTCTTCTTCTTCTTCTTCTTCTTCTTCTTCTTCTTCTTCTGTCCGTGTAATTAGTGAGCGCTCGTTTCCACACTAAACTTAATGGCTGCCAAATTGTTCGAATATGTGGTTAACGCCCTCATACCACCACTTGGAAACTTCTTATTGTTGTTGGCAAAATGTTTTGTTTTAAATTTCTATATTTGTATTGACAGAACATACGATTCATCAAAAATCTAATATCCAAATCTCTGTTACAGGTATTGTTCTGGACAATCTTACTGTCCCTTTCTTTACTCGCTAAGTTCCGTTGTAAGTAACAAAAATTTCGTTATAAGTTTTAATAAATTTCAGTTATTTTGCTTTGTTCAAAGAACTTGTACTTAATACTGTACAGTACTATAATATTTTGAGTCGATAAAGTTGATGTAGGATAATTTATAGGATGGTTTATAAGAGTTGATAGTTTATAAAGACGTTTTAAACTATCAAATTTTCCATAAAATTTCATTCTCTAAAATAACCTTGAACTAGATAGCTGACTTGTAAGGATCCACACACCAGACATGCTCTGTTATAAAGCAACGCATCATGATTATGCTTGCAGGCATAAGATGTGCTTGAGATATTTCATTATAAATCAGAACGATTGAGCAATATTTGTGAACGATTCCCTTATACTATTCCCGTATTCGTAACTTCAAGTAACAAAGTAACGTCTTAATTTTTTAGATATTGCAATCGACTATTTTAATGAACCTGAACCCAGTTTCCTGAAATAAGATGATTGAAAACAATTTCAGAGTAATACCGTATTTATCAAACATTCGATCTCATCCAGAGTGTTATCCTGTGGCATTCAATTCTATTTTTAACACGTCGTTGTTATCTTTATGAACTTTTGAAATAACACTACACTACTGAATGCTACTCTAAAATCAGGCATTTCTCTCTGAATTGATTATCATTGAGTGAAAAAAGAGAGTGTGTAAAAATGATATAGGAAAAGATAGTAAATGAATAGGAGCATAAAGAAAAGAATGTACGATTTGACCCCCCTGTAACACAAAAACAAAAATGTTATCTGTTGAATTGTAAAAAGTATAGAGACCAACAAGTTTTTAATTACTTCAATACACCAATTGACCATTGTTCTCATTACTTCAATTACACTTATCAGTCATGTCTAGTCAACATACTGTCAATCTATCATATTTTTTGTACTAATTAATCAAGCTATTTAATAATGGAATAATTCAGTTTATCCGTGTCATTGTGAAATTAGTACGGTTACGTGACTCAATTCCACATAAAAAGTTTATCAGCAACGAGTTAATTATAAATTAATGGGTGATTTGGTAGAGGATTTTTCAAAACTGCATGAATCATAAATGTGTTGTTGATAAATTCAGCCCACGCGAAAATTCAACTTCACTTGGAAATTGCTTTGTATTAATTTTTTCGCATCTTGTATTGGTTTCGAAATTCATTGATATTTGGTTAACTAACTCATTAAGTTACATAACTTGTTTTAGGCCTACTCCTGGAATCTTTTTATTAACTCTAGTACCTAGTCTGAGGCTAATAATCTAATTTAGTTAAGATTTGTTTGAGACGGTACAACCCATGGTTCATTTAAGGAATATCCCCTATATACTATGGTACAACCCTTCCATTCGACCCTCTGTATTTTGTATCAACTGAAACAAATTAATACTGTAATATATTATTTTATATTTTCATCGAATAACTCTTCCAATCCCTTCTTCCTGTGAAACTTTAGCTTTTCCAATGTGGAACGCATTAATGAGAGCGAGCTACAACCTCACTCAAAACCTTTTTGAAGAGAAATTCTTTGAAAAAGGCGTTCCTGATGACTCAGTTTCATCTAGAATAAGGATAGAGATAAGAGTGAGGTGGATGGATTAAGGATAAGGATGGCCTAGACGTCATCTGCGAGTCCCTAAGACTTCCTATCTAAGACTTCCTACCTAAGACAACAGATATCAGAAGGTAGTAAAAGTTGAGAAAATTAGGTCAAGTAGCAAAAAAAAAATAAGAAGAAAAAGAGAGAGAGTGAGGAAAATGTGATGGAAGGATGTGTAATGGAAGAGCAGAGATTGACTGAGGTGATTTTTTGGAGATATCTTGCTTTTTAACAAATGAGTTTTCGTTTTCACGTTTCTGTCTAGCTGAATATTGCGTATTGTTTCGTCCATTCTTCTAAAAGCCAAGAAGGTTTTCTTCAAACCGAATGTTCCTATAATCAAAGACGATAGGAAACTATTAGTATTAAGTATTAGTATTAATATTAAGTATTCTAATTGTCTTTGATATCATATACACTTTTTCATTCAGAATTACGTTGACGGATTTCAATACTGCAGTGATATTCATTCAATTTGACGCTTGGTATTAGATAGATAGAGTAGAGAGATATTATTCCTTTGCCATCGTACTCTACGGTCATCAGCAACGTCAAGAAATGATATCTATCTAATCTAATATCTCTCTATCTATCTAATGCCAAGCGTCAAATTAAATGAATGTCACTGTACGTAATCACAGTTCATGAAAGAAATAGCTTCAGCTTTGGTGGTTCGGTGGAACAACAATTCGCGTCCAAAACAGTAAACTGAGAAGTATCATTGAGTATATACCATATAGGGTGTATATTCAATGGAAGTATACAGAGAAGTATCATTGAGTATATACCCTATAGGGTGTATATTCAATGGAAGTATACAGCTGGCATGGGAAAATCACAAACAATCACAAATCCAACGAAGAATTTCCTTCTCAAAACAAATCTAGCGTGTGTATATCCTATAATTAACAAGTAATCAGTGTGAAATAGTCTCGAAATAGAAGAACAATACCGCATTCACCTGTCAAGGTCGTTCGAAGGATGAACAAAATAACGTTTTCATTCATTTGTGGCGAGTTAATTGTTCCAAATTACGAACTGCAGCTGAAATTTTGTCTTTACAAGATGTCGATTAGTAACGTCCTTGTAGCTGGCTGATTCACTGGAAATTGTCGCAGGAAGTAAGGTGTTTGTCTGAACGATTACATTGTTAAACTCTATTGAAAGATAATCTAGGTGAAATTTTGTGGAGGAAGCAGGAGCGGCTGAATCTATGAACTCGATAAACCGATACAACGGAGTATCCAAGGAGCCGATATGGTACAATAAACACACATTTTGAGGTTAGAATAGGTACCATTTGTACCATTTTTAATGTTGTTTTTCAAGGTAATGTTGTTTTAAGATACCATTTTTAAGGTAATGAATTTGTACCATTTTTAAAATTCAACCCCCAATATTAAAAATCAGTCTGCATGTTATGATTATATTGAATTAAATTGGCGGTTTATACGATCTTCCGTTCTTATAGTGTTTATAAGAATAAATTATGTATTTGAGAAGTACAATTCAAATAACCAATGATGTTATTACCAACCTAGAGAAGAAGGAGAAAATAAATTATGAATTAGAGGAGTATAATACAAATAACCAGTTATGTTTTACAAAATACATGGATTAGCGAAGTGAGTGCAAGTCCTGTCTCACAAAATCTAGTCTAGAAGGAGAAGATCATCAACGTAGAGAAAAAGGAGAAGAGGAGGAGCTAAAGGATAGAAGGCAGTGGAATAGGCAACTAAAGAGGATGGCGAACAACATATCAAATTATAAATAAAGGAAAGAAGGAAATAAAGATCAATAGCTTTAGAAAGATGTTGAGAAAATGTGGAGATGAAGATGAGAAATGAGACAATAAAAAAAGTAAACAATAAAGTAGGATGAGAAGAGTTGACATGAAAGAGGAGGAGATGACGAAGTAAATGGAGAAGAAAAAGAAGAGGAAGACGAAGGAGAAGAAGAAAGAGAAGAAGACGAATGAAAAGCGAGAGAGGATAGAGAAGATATGAAGGGTTAGTTCGTGACTCAGCCCGTTTTCCACAGAATCGAAGACTGGAGTCTTGTGAAGAATTAAATTTCGTTTTCACCTCTTCCAACCACCACCCAGCAACAGAAAAACGTCAGTTTGCTTTACGCTGTGCCATATTTTATTCATTCAGCGAACGATACCGACATTTTCGACGAAGGCAATCGGTCTCTTGCACTTTCCTTTCATTTTCCTTTCCTTTTTCATCATTTCGTGTCTTTTGGCCGTTAAACGTAGACTCTGTTGATACTGTACACAACTACTACTATTATTTATCTTTTTCTTTCTCTTCTTCATGTCCTTCTTCTACTTCTTTTTCTTCTTCTTCTTCTTCTTCTTCTTCTTCTTCTTCTCCTTCTTCTTCTTCTTCTTTTCTCTCTTTCTTCTACTTCTTCTACTACTTTTTCTCCTTCTTTCTTCTTTCTCTTTTCACTCTCTCCTTCTTCTTCTTTTGTTTCACTTCTTATTTTTCTTCACCTTCTTCTCCTTCTTTTGCTTCTTCTTTTTTCTTTTCTCCTTCTCCTTCTTCTCCTTTTCTTCTTGTTTCTCTTTTTCTTTTCTCCTTCTTTTCCTTCTCTTTTCATCTTCTTTCTTCTTCTTCTTCTTCTTCTTCTTCTTCTTCTTCTTCTTCTTCTTCCCTCCTACAATGCCTTCTCTTTTTTTGTCTTCTTTTTTTTCTACCAACTGAACCCGAAATTTATATGTGTACACAACTAAGTAAGGTAAGTAATTACTTTCCTCTAACAATTGCAGAGGATGGTAATTATTTACCTTCCCTCCGCCCCGATTATCACGTTACTCGTTCATACCTTGGAGGATGTCCAAATGAGTTGTGTCTGTTTATTCGAATTACAATAATGTACTACATTCGAAACATATAGAAAAAATATAAAGATGGACAAGGATACAGAAGGATAAGGTAGTAAAAAAGAAGATGAAGATAAATAGGAACAAAAGAAAGAATAAGAAAAGGTGAAGAAGAGTAGGAGTAGAAGAAAGTAAGATCATGAAAGACAAGTCTATTTTTAAACTGTATTGAACTGTATTCCTTGAGTAGGCTACCCTTCCCCAGATAAAGGATGCAATAAATAAATTTTCGCCGTAATACTAGAAAATGACTGTCACTTTGTCTGCTAGTAACATGGCTTCGTTTCATTTCGCTGCTTCTCTACACTGTTATGTCGCAAATAGAAATATTTTTCACTTGCCAACTAGTTTGCCTGGTAGTTTTCGGTTTATTTCGGGGGAAAACTTAATAAAATATTTATTGGGGTCTGGTGGAATAAATAAATAACTGAATGAGATTGCTGTTCGATCGACTCGGCTTAACTTTCGGATTGGGAGGTAGAGGGGGGGGATTGAATGGAACGAGAAGAGAATAGAGAGTAGGGGGAGGAGGAGGAATGAGAGAGAAGGAAGGAGTGAGAGAGAGGGGAGAATGATGAGGAGGGGAGTGAGGAGAATGAGACAATTTGATCTATAAGTAGTAGATTTGTCTTTGATAAAACATATCTTCCATTTGGCGGAATAAGAGACAGAAAGTGCGAGAAAGGAGGTGAAAGAATAGGAAATAAATTGGAGGAAATGAAGGAATTTGGGAAAAAGATTGATGAAGGGGACAAGGGGATGGGCGAAAAAGAAAAAGATGGAGGAAGCAGAGGGGAAGCAGATGAAAATAGATTAGTTGAAGAAGCTGCAAGAGCATGACAAGGAAGAGTTGAGGGCAAAAAGAAAAAGAAATTGTAGATAGGGAGGGGAAGGGAGTGAAAAGTGGAAATGAGAGATTTTCGCCAGAGGGGAAACAAAAAAGAAGTTTAATGAAGGACGAGAGAAGGAAAGAAAGTGGAGAGAGGAGAAAGAGAGTAGGAGAATAAGAGAGCAAAAGAAGAAGAGGGTTCAGAAAATGGGAGAAGAGATGGAGCAGAAGAAAAGAAATAATTATTTGGAAAAGAGAAATTAAAAAGAAAGCTGATGTAGAAAGGAGAGGAAATCGAAAGAAATTGGAGAATAAATATGAGCAGGAGAAACAGAAAGAAGGAGGAATGAATGAAAGGAGGATATAAGGAAAGGGAATAAAACAAAGCCGATAGAAAAACGAAAATAAAAAAAGAAGATAAATAGGAAAGAAGAGGGAGAAGAAAAAGAGTGAGAAGACGATGAATCAGAAGGGGGAAGACAAAGAGAAGGCGACGTTCAATTTTCTGTGAATGCCGTGTCGTGCTGTAATTATTCATTTGGTTTTAGTTTATCGGGTCTTGTGTTACATTTGTAGCACGCTTGAGGGTTTCATTCATCTTTGTTGAAGTGGAACGGTTGAATTTGAAACGTATAAATGGGGTTATTAGTGTTTTTGTCCCAAATACTGTGCGTGGTAGGGGTTACTTCCATTTCATTAGTCGCCATTTTATTCAGTTTTTTTTATTACAGACTGGAATAGATGTAGAAGCAATGAACTTTTCATTGATCGGTACTTTTCAAGTATTTATCATTCTATCGATTTTTTCACTTATGTTCCAAAAATTCGTTAATTTTCAAGTATCCAGCAATCTATCGATTGCTGTAACACAGTAAACATATTATTTTCAGACCTTAAACGAACCTAAGTACGAAATTTCAACATTTACTGCCAATTAGTTCTCGAAAATCTGAGAAAACGCACAAAATCGCTAGAAAAAAGCGAATATTGGGCGATTTCTGGCGTAATTTTGGGAGAATCTCAAAAAGATTTTAACTTATTATTTTTAGAACTTAAACGAACCTAAGTACCAAATTTCAACATTTTTTGCCAATTAGTTCTCAAAAAAGCTGAGAAAACGCACAAAATCTCCATTCAATATATATTAATATATTTATTTAATATTTATTATTAATTTAATAATGATTATTTATTATTATAAAATATTTATTAATTCATCCATTTGAATTGTTACAATCAAGTAACTAAGCTACAGGTATTTGTCCAAAACAGTTTCATTTGAAAATTTAGCAGAAAACTGTTCTTTGATTATCAGGTTTCTCTGAAAATATTGAAAAAATGTAAATTCTGTTTATAGATTCTTCATCATGGTCTACTATTGCTTGGGCCATCAAGTCAAGTACTTCTAATTAATGACTAGCTTCCCAATCAATTAATGATCATCTAATTATAATTTTGGGCCTACATCATATTTATAGCACATTCTAACATATATTACTAGCTTTTTGTCTTGTCAGCCACCTACCTACTGCATGCTAATTACTATCGAATATGATTCTTATCACTGTTATCTCCTAATTAAACCTAATTGATGAGTTTTCTCCCACGGTCAATGTCTATTTTAGTCTTGGAATAGCTTGTTGACGATATTAGAAATATCAAATTAGTAACTCTCTTCTCTCTTTTTCTCTACTCCTATCACTGTCCTCTCCTCACTCTCTTCTCTCTCTCTCACTCACTCTCTCTGTTTCTCAGTCTGGAATGGATACTTCCTTGTAGGATATTTCTAATTATTATTATTGCTGGTGTAACTGCAAGGCATGAGTTTGCCCTGGGTTATTAGTTAATTGAATGGACTCTGCAACTGATCAAACTGTTGAATTTCCATACAATTTTCCTGTTCAATTGTTATTTGAATGCTGCGAATTTATTCCATCAGCTGACATACCATCTCAATTATTGCGAGATGTTTCAAAGTATAGTTCGTTCACTTTGATAAGGCCCCTGGACTAGAAATTAGTCTATCATTAGTACTGATTTTTACCATTTTCAAAGTGTATATCATTCATACACTTTGAAAAGTGTGAAGAATAGTAAAATGCCTGCATCACATTGAATGAGTTCTTATGCACTTCCATCATTGTGAAAAGGTTTAATGAGGTAAATGATTGTCAGTCCAGGGGCCTTAACAAAGTTAACGAGCTAATATTGTACAACGGTGAACGTCGTATTGATATTTTGTTTCGAAAAAAATTAAGAATTTGAATAATTTCAAACTTACAGTCTTGGAAAGCTAGAATTGTACTTAGAGTAGTACTAAAGCTAGAAACATACTTTTTAAGCTATTTCATAATCTAGCATTTTTGCTAGATCTTCGCGATTCTACCGAATTTTGTAGGAACTTTCAATAAAAGTCGATAAATTTCCATCGTGGGTTATTTTTTCAGAGTGGAGTGCTACAACTTGAAACTAACAATCTTTTTATTACGATAAAACTCTAGGCCTAGGCATTATTCGTTCATGTCCGGATTATACTGGTGTGTAACTCAATATCCGCTCATTACTGGATATTTTATTGATTTTTCTAAGACAGTACATAGAAAACTATAAACTTAGCTATTGATTTTTTTTGGTAAAAGCAAGGGAATTTATTAGATTTTTGTAATAAAATGAAAGATTGGCTCCTATAAATCAAGATGTAATCTGAATTAAAATGGTTTGAAAATCTGTAAACTTTCTTTATCACCCCACCCCTTCAATTTTTTTTGTCCAATGATTGCTCCAATAGTATATTTTTAAAATAATTTATTTTTATTTAATTCGTGTCCTTGTTGAAATTTATCTGAAAAACCAACAAAGCTAGTGTTTTCAGTAATGTTACTCAAGAAACTTTAAAAATAATATTAACTGATAAGAATATTTCAAACAATAATCAGGTGCACATTTTATATAATTTTAGAAGTTCTGTAAAATAGGAAATACGCGTATACAAATACTAGACATTATTATCACAGCGTAATATGCAATAAACTCCTATTATTTCATCAGGGGCTTGTTTCATAAAAATTTAGAAGTCATGTAATACAGGCGAAAGGCGGACACACACACTAGACGTGAATAGGACGGTGTACTAAGTAATGAAGTATTAAGTTATAGTAGCCTACTAAGTAATTAGTACCAAGTAATGAAGTCTAAGCTAAAATATATTACAATGATTAACAAGAATGACTCAAAAATAAAATAAAAAATTAAAACCTGTTGGTACAAAATTAATCCAAACCAAGAAAGGTCCAACAAAAATAAACTAAACTTGAATAACCCAAACAACAGCAAAAAACTCAGAAAATCTTCCACGTTATTAGTGTTTTTCTGTGAAAAAGTCCAGCATTTTATAAACTGTACTAAAATAACCCAAACAATAAGAAACTTTTCCATTTTCGGAGTTTCGCAGTTACAATTTGAGTTGTCAGTTACCTGATTTACTGTGACGTCACTCCGTCACTTCTGGTGCTAAATTTGGCCGGCGCATGACGTGATGTGATGCGACTGGAAATTAACACGGCCTCCATGATTAGAGGAGAGATGGGCCTCCATAATGGAGAAACGAGATCAGTCTGCTCGTCAAACACAATACAACACTCGCGGAAATAGCGCTGACTTGCACTTCTCTGAAACTGCATTCAGGGTTTGGCTGTAGGTGATGGACTGAACCTGAATTAATGTCAGAACTAAACCTTAATTAATTTACTGGTGATTGACTTTGCATCAAAGGTCTTACTGCAGGTTTTTCTTTGGGCTTATCCTAATGTACATAATGTGGATATAGTGCGATTCACGTCAAGAAGTCAGCATTGTTTATATGAGGAGCATTGATGCCAAGTTTCATTGAGATAGAAATAGAAACTGTAAATGTTTGAACTATTGACAACAATGCACAGTACGGCAACTATGCACAGTGCGAATAGGATAGAAACATCAGCAACTGCCTTGTGCTGAACAAAGATAGCAAACTCCCATGTAAGCAAGGCTGACTTCTTGACGTGAATCGCACTCTAGTAATAAAGGATATCTTGAACGTGAATTTGATATATAAACATTAAACCTTGATTTGCCTTCAGGTCAGGTATTCAACCTTATTTCACCTTCAGGTCATAAACCTCCCATTATTTATGAGGCTGCAATGGACTTCTGTTATTGGCAAGCTCATAGGCAATTGTATTACAATTGAATTCACCCCTAACAGGTTATGTGTTGTATGTAGAGTGTTGTATTTGTGGTGGAGAGGTTTCTATTTCTGTAACTCTGGTGGTTGAGGGATGAATCTGTACTTTGATGCGTCTACACGTTGCAATTGGACAACTGAGTCGACTTGCACAAGTAGGGTTGTATCAGCTAGTACTTGCAAAGAGTAAACTGTATAGTCCTTCTTTGCGATTTAGTAATGTGAGGATGTGTTGAAAATTGGAAAATTATCTCATATTTATGTTGATGAAAAAAAAAGAGTTCGTAGTACCTCTTTGATCTTCCACAATATTCCACCACTCTATTCTGTATTCATTAATTTCATGATATTGTTACATGAAAATGTCAAAATAATTTTTATCAACTTATAATTCATCTGAATGAATGCTAAATTAGATTCGAATTGTTTTGGATGAACGCCTGTTATTTAATTGTAATGATTTGAATGGATTTACAAATAACTATTAATAAATGATCGATAATTGAAAAAAAGTGGCTGAAACCAGAAAATGGCGGATTCTGATTGGTCAAAATGAAGTTATTGACATTTTATGATACTTGAACTATTATTCAATCAGGCTACTCTATTAAATTTGAATCATTCTTCTCAATAAAAATTTATTGATATTACTTATTGTGTGATGGAACAATTATTGTTGAATCCAGTTTTTCATGATTTTGAATCAATCATGAAATTATTCATATAAATTACAATAAATTAAATCCAACTGATAAAAACCTAATAAACTCTATTACAATCCATTGACACTACTTGAACAATTCTTTGTTGTTCATGATTATGATGACCCATAGATGATTCAGCTGGTTAGCTAGAGAACGATGATTATTTTATTAAATACAAGATTAGAAATTCAGTTACTTGGTTGATAGATTAGCGATAAACCAGGCTCTATTACAGCACATTATGTATTTGGCTAAATTGATGGGTTGATCAGTTCTAGTGAACTCAATAAGCTGTTTGATGAGTCAAAGTATGAAGTGAAACAGAAACTTAGCTCATCTCCTCCTGTGCTCCTGGATAACTTTCGGGATCGCAAATAACCCTTGAATGTTAACAGTCCATACTTAATACTGTAAATCTTATCATACTGTAATACTGTATGTAACACTGTAATACTCTTCGTACATAACTGTAATATCTAAGCATTCTGTCTTGAATGGAAGAAGCATCCTTATTTTTCACTCACTTATTCGTGAAACTATACAAAGGTGTCTTTTCACTACCGACCTTTTCCCTGTTCATCTTTATGTTCCTCTATATATCAGGAGCTTTTTAAATTGTCATAAAAATGCTGATTGATGTACGCTCGTTTACTAACGTTAAATCAGCTGTTTTCTGACAAGTTAAAAGAATCCTGCTATACTTGAAATTTGTCAATTCTCAATATTCTTGCATCAATACACTATTGAATCAATCAATACAATGTATTAATCACAATTCTATACATAGTGTTAGTATTATCTTCAATTGTTTTCTCAATCCTTCTTATCTCTGATTTTTTCTACTGCCTATTACCACAAAGAACAGATTAGGTTTGACTAATTCGCGAATCTATTGAAGAGCTCTCTATCAATACAGGCTGGGATTCAATTTCCCAGAATGCACTTGTAATAAACGAGAAACCAACACCAGTCACCAGTGCTGAATGGGAATGGGAACGCTTTTGAGCTGTTTACGACAATTCAATTCCAAATCGAAATCATTCCCCTTTCATTTCAATTGAGAGTGAGAGAGACTGATAGGATCATGATGTTTGTGTGTGAGTGAGTGAGAGGGAGAATGCGTGTGAAGAAAGGATAGAATTAGTAAGAGAAAAAGAAAGGGTGTGAGAGAGTATTGTGTAAAGCTTGTTGATTCAATTGGCTTCAACTGGTGAATTAGTAGGTTTGCATAGGTTTTCTGGTAGGTTCTCTAGCCGTTTTTACAAATTGAAATGTCGAGATCTATTAGAATGACAATATAGTTACAAATAAACCTACAACTGACTTCAAATTCTTCAATTTACAGAAAAAGAATTGTGTTGGTGTGAAATTACTGTAATCGATAATAATTACAGTGATATGCAGTTGAATAACAAATATTGAAATGTTATCCTATTTCTTTTTATGTTTCTTTTCTATTTATATTAATTAAAATGCTCTATTTCTTCCATATACGAAGTTTTTGCTTTGCATCAACATTATAGATGGGGTGGAGGAAAATAAATTAACCCCTTGAAGTCCTGTGCATTGTTTATCACACAAAAATCTACCGACTAATTTACACTCTTGAGGAAGAATCAAGGTGCGCTACATATTATTTGCACTTGTAAAAATAGAATAGAAAAGAAGTTTGTGATATACATCAGCTTATAAATATCACATGCAAAAATACACCCTTTAAAGTGTTTTTTAGTTTCAGTTTGCACTCTGAAAATAGCAGAATATCTATGATCTACGACAAAATAAATCCTTGAAGTTTTACTTAGCATTGTATGAGAATAGCAGAGTATCTGGTTCTACGATCTATGTTAATGAAAATACATACACGAGGTTAATAACCTTGGAAGCCACTATGCAGAGTAGAATTTCTAAGCCTATGAATCAAACAGAATTACTGGAAGGTTCTTTAATTTCCATTTCTTTGAATACATTCTCAAGGTATTTCAAAAGTTTGCACCCTACAAAAATACATTCTCAAGGTTCATAACCTCTCATTTGCACATGTGAAAATAAAGTTCTACAACTTTATTTTGGAATCAGCCAACAGTAGTTTTCTCACTTTGCATGCACTCTAGTCTAGACGCTCCGACCTGCCTGGCGTGCATTTAAATAAAGACAGGCGCTCATCGATAATACAATAGCGATGGTTTGCTTCTACTTTCTTGAAACATTCAGATCAGCTGCCACGAACGAACATAGCCTATACTATATAGCCTATATATACCTATACTATAGGTATATTGGCTAGAAGAAAAAAAGGAGAAGATGAAGAAGAAGGAAAAGGGAAAGGAGAGAGAAAGGAGAAAATAGTGGAGGTGGAAGAAGAAGAAGATGAAAAGAGAGTAAAAGTAGAAGAAATATGATAGAAGATAAGAACAAGATGATAAGGAAAGAGAGTGATAAAGTCGAAATGTCGAAAAGATAAAAATAAATAGGAGAACGAGAAGGTGGAGGAGAGGAGGAGGACGAGGATGAGAAGGAAGAGGACTAGAGAGTGTAAGAATGAGAGATAGAGGAGGGGAAAAGAGGAAGAAAGAAGAAGGCAGAAACGAAGGAGGATGAGAAGAAAAAGAAGAAGAAGAAGAAAGACACTAAGGTGTTGGAGGAGGAGGAGGAGGAGGAGGAGGAGGAGGAGGAGGAGGAGGTGAAGGTAGTGGTGGAGAAGATAGAGGCAGAGGAGGAGGAAAGATGAATTAGAAAATAATGAGGAACTTCAAGTTATAGTAATTTCTCATTAGAAAAAGATGAGAATGTTAAGGAAAGCGGTGAAAATGATATGAAGACTAAACAAAAGAAGAAGAGAGAAGTAAAAAAAAGGAAGGAAGTAGAAAAAGAAGATAGAAATAAAAAAAGGAAGGGGCAAGTGGAAGAAATAGGGGCGATGAATAGGGTGATGAAGAGAAAGAAAAGAATCGATTTAATTCAAATAGAGTTAAAAAGACAGTGATAGATATTAAGATTAAAAAAAGATGTAGATTGTTGAACCTTTTAAAATAATCTAGTGAAGTAAAAGGCTATTATGTAGTAAAATATAGTGATAATAATGTAGTTGAAATAGAATAATGTAGTAATATAGCAATGAATAAAAGTAGAGGAACTGATGGACTTCAGATACAAGCACAGCAGCTATAGGCATATGGATTAATAAACAGATACAGAACCAACCTTTTCAGATATAGCTGAGTGGTGTGATGAGCAGAATAAGGGCGAACCTGAATATTGCATAAAAATTGAACAAAGTTACTGACCTCACCTCAAACTCAAACAACTGAAAACAATGCCCAGTATTTTGTCTTGAACGGAGGAGGAGAAGAGGAGGAAGAAGAAGAAGAAGAAGAAGAGAATTAACCCCCTCCCATCGTTCTACTGAACAAACTGAACCTATTGGTGGATTGGATACCCTCCTTCGAATTATTCTAATTCGAACACCTGTTAGTCCTCTTCCGTGTTAGGGACTGAATAGGTCTACACTAGCTAGGCACTGCATGAATTAAAGTTTAGTCATGAATTGTAAAGCGCATGTAACAGTGTTCTGTTCTGCCCTGGTTTTGTCTAGACACTTGGGGTGAGAAGAATTATTAATGAAGTTCAGTCTGTATTTCAGCAGACATGGAAGCTTTCGGAAAGATTTTGAAAAAATATATATCGAGGAATGTCTTAATTATTATCTATTGATTAACTGTTGATTAAATATTTTTTCATCACTTCCACTTCTGGATTCTCATTTCCAATTACATTCTTTCTCTTTTCCTTCATCCAGTGCTAATTATTTTTCATATAGTTCTTAAGATTCTTCAGCCTCACTTCGAAATATCTCTCTGTTTATTTCTATCTCTATAATAATCATCTCTCTTCATTCATTCTCTAAACAGAAGGTTCTCAACACGTGGAATGTGAGATTTCAAATCTCACGTGATTATTATTTGGCTATTAGAACTGTATTAATTTCGAATTCTCAATTGAATTCTCCTGAAAATCTATTATACTCCCAAATCTCAGAAAACAGGAATAAAAAAAATACAGAAATTTCTAAGTTACAGTGCATAAGAGGAGTAAGAAAATGTTGTACGTATAGCTGGATTCTTTTAAATTGTCAGAAAACAGCTGATTGATGTACGATCGTTTACTAACGTTAAATCAGCTGTTTTCTGACAAGTAAAAAAAATCCTGCTATATGCAAGTTGTTCATGAATTCAGAGTGAATTCTTTCCGTGAGCTAAGAATGTCTATGAACTGACTATGAATCATTCTCCAAACAACATTGACATTGACATTGATAGTAATGGCAACAGCTGTTTCTTATACAAATAGAGTATATATAGTCTGCAGATCGAATGCTTTTGTACCGACTTTATGGGAAACACGTGCCTCGTTTATTATGGACCTAACTACCTTTTTATGTTTACTTTTCACATTTGGAACTTTAAACATTGTTGCAGTTTTTCTCATACAAAATGGGTAATTGTTAAGCGGTATTCCGGTCTGTTAGTTTTATTGAAATTTCCAAGCGAAAAATAGCATCATACTTGATGCTATATGGATAACTTACATAATTATTATGAAGTATATTATGAAGAATCTTTCATGTGTTTTAAACATCTAGACTACTTTGCTACAGATTTATCAAAAAACAAATAATTTTAGTCTTAGGCTGCGTTTACACCGGAGTTAATAACAAAAGTTATTAGAGGCCGTGTGCCCACGGAGCAACTGCTATCTGATTTCAGTCAGCAACCCATTGTTGCCAGATGAAATTTGGCTGTTTTTTCGGATAATCGGGTAATCTAACCTATCAGCAAATGCCATCTGGCAACGCTGGATTGCTGACTGAAGTCAGATAGCAGTTGCTCCGTAGGCACACGGCCTCTAATAACTCTTGTTAACTTTTGTTATCTTTTGCTCCGGTGTAAACGCAGCTTTCAAGTCAGTTTCAAGAAAAAGATACAAGTTTAATTTTTTTATCTAAGATATTGCGAATTGGATCATTTGCAGTGAATTGATTGAAGGAAGAATCACAAGTTTATAGAAGTTTTCCTGTGATGTTTATTATGTCAACTAAATATGAATAGCTATTGTAAGCTAATGTACAGCTATGTATAGCTAAATATGTATGCTATTATGTATAGCTAAATAAATTCAAAGCATTCCTACAAAGTGGGATCATTCCTAATCAAGTATATTACATTCCAAAGAATAATACAATACCAACACATTTTAATAATTCAATTCTCTATTGCAAAAATTCTTCGCATAATTAATTGATGGGGAATTAGTCTGGGTGGTCTGGTAGACCCACTCAGGTGGTCTGGCCATATTGACTCCAGAGTTGAACCCGTTTTCATGGAATCGGAATGGTATTATGACGATGGATTTAGATTGCCAATAGATCATGGAAACACTCACATCATGAATCTTGAACGTGACAAATACAAGATTACAGACATGATTATTTTCAGACAAATTTGTTTGAACAACTCATAAAGTGCAATCTCAGTTGAAAAATATGACTCTTTGTTTTCAATTCCTCGAATTTACGTTTCAGTACCATAAATTACAATACAATGTACTGCTCTCAGGTTCCAATAATTGAATGCTTTACTCAAATTCCAGTTATCATTACTATTTCTATAAAATAGAATCTGTATTCAGAATGAAAACTCAGCACTATGGTTGGAAATACATGACAAGATTTTCCAAGATTTTTGTAATGGCTACTCATTGTATATTTCTGTTGAACAGCATCGAAAAACAGCTGAGGTTTGTTGAGGGAAATCAGGAAAATCACAATGGAGGAACTTGGAATTGACATAGTCGTTCCTGTTAATCAATTGTTAGAGAACAATTGAGAATTTAATTTAATCAAATTTTATGAGAACCAATAATTTATTGCTATGAACTTGCTCGTAGATAACAAGGATATTAATTTTATCCTACTCAAATATTGTTTTCGATCAAATTTTAATAGTTTGCATTCCTTTCTGTTTTCATAGAATGTTTTCCGATATTGCAAGAAAAAATATATTTATTATAAACTATATTGTTGTATTAATATTCTGTTTTCAAAAAAAATTTTTGAATCAAATTATCGGCTGAGTTTTTCCATTTGTATTCAGGGACCACCTAGTAAGCACATACTAATACTAATACATCGCACATACATACTAATAGTACATCATAGTATGAATTTCTTGCTATTTGGTACTATGTCTAGTGACTAATTTGGTTTCAAATTTACGATGTGATGAGATCAGATTCTAAATCTAATACAGTGTTATTAATTTGAATCCTAGAAGCTTAGAATCCAATTTTTCCCCCTTTCTACGTTACATGAGCGCATTTTTGCCACCAAATTTTCTGATAGCAAATATTTTTCAATTGTTTTCCTGACCGGTTGGGTTCGATTCCTGCCATAATATATAATGAATATTAATATATTATAAAATTATATTAAATATTATAAATTAATATTTTGAAGAATATTTTTGTGTTGTAGCGCTCATGTACTCTTCAGCTGTTTTTTAAGTCTAAGGCTAGGCGTACACCGGTTAGTCAAGACAAGACAAGACGAGATTAGTCACGTTCAGTCACAGTACTTCACATAGTTGCTTATGAAGCAACACACACCGATTAGTCATTGCATCAGTGTGTGCTGCTTCATAAGCAACTATGTGAATTACTGTGACTAAACGTGACTAATCTCGTCTTGTCTTGTCTTGACTAACCGGTGTACGCCTAGCTTAATGATTATACCGTAATCTAATTATTCTATATTGTGATTTCTATTGGAATTGATAATTTATTATGAACTCTTTTTCGTTATACAGAGAAGTCACGATAGTTTCCCAATTTACCCCCATTTTTTCATCCAAAGCAGCGCCAGATTTTCCAGACTTGTTACGCAACGATAAAAGTTTCCCATTTAAGGCAGAGCTCCTCGGGGGCTTTTCCTTTTTAAGGCCGGTACACACAAGTAGCCACTCCCAAGGCCGTTTTACACGCGTGTATGACATTCAATGTCCAATTAACCGTCGCACAATTGTTCTTGAAAACGCATCCAAAAAACTTGAAGAAACCACTTAAGTTTGAACCAATGGATAACCGGTTACTTTTTTCGCGATATGCTTTTTGTTTTTCGATCAACAAAATTGCAGTCTGCAGTCAACAAATTACGTAACTGAGCTTCGAGCAGTATTTGCATTAGAACGATCATCGGTCGCAAAAAACTTTGAAAATCTCAAAAAAAGTCTTTCAACTTGAGTGATTGATTGTGATTCATTAAATAAACAAGAGAATCCAACTCCAGAAAAACTTGAATACACTAAGCACTTCAGGTTTAAGCACTTGAAGCCTATAAATAAATGTATTTCTTCTAGCTTCAAATAAATTAATCCACTATCATAAAAACTAAGAAACTGACTGTTTTTGAGCACTCACAGTCTACAAATAAATTGTAGGTTTCTTTCTCACTTGTATTGTTCTGGTCTAGATGCAATTATACACTTGTACTTGGCTGAGTTGAAAAGTTGATCTGTTATGGTTACAAACCAAATTTAGTTGATTAAACTTGAAGAAGATACAGATATCGATAGTAATGTGGCTGTAAGATGTTACTGGCACTAAAAATGTCTGATTACATTCGCTAGGAGAGGAGAAGTTAGTAGTTTGAATGTTGTTTTTTTTTAATTTACAAGCTTTAATATTGATTCAGGTTGCATTTGTGATCGAAATTTATTTACATTAAATTTCACATGATGTGTAATTTTACACCAGGGTGAGTTATTGTACTGTGATACTGTACTAGTATCTAACGACGAGTAATATTGTAATTGAATCAAAATTAAAGTGAATCTTCTTTGTGACTTTTGAGAACCGAGAAGCGTTTCAAAATTGCTACTTATTTGCATTCAGAAGCTGCTCAAAATATTTGAGGTCGATAGTCTTGATCTTTAGCCCCGCCTTCAATCTGCTATTGGCCCATAATCTCCGAACTCTTTTAGTGTTTATTTTGGTATAACACCACCCATTTCAAATTTCTTATCAATGGCTCCATCTCTAGAAGCTTCTTCCTCTTCTCTCTCGTCTCGCCTCTCCTCTTCGTTACCGTCCTCTTCTTCACCTTATTTTTCTTCTCCTCCTCCTTCTTCTTCTTCTTCTTCTTCTTCTTCTTCTTCTTCTTCTTCTTCTTCTTCTTCTTCTTCTTCTTCTTTCTTTTTCTACTACTACTTTTTTCTTCATTTTTTTTCTTACCTTTTTTTCTTTTCCTTCTTTTTCTTCTTTTTGGTTTTTTCCTTTTTTCCACATGAAGTTGACTGTGTTGATAAATTCGTTTGTTCAAGCTTTATCGACTGAAACAAGTAGATCATCAATGTGTTAGTTGATTAATTGCGAAGAAATTGAATTGAACTGAAAAATTTTTGATTCGCTGTTCAATTTGACTTTTAACAGTTCAGTCAGCAGTTTCGAACATAAAAAAAGATGTCTTAATTAACGATCAGCTGATCTAAAAGTAAGTGTTTTCTATTACATTATCTGATTTTACCTCTCTCTCTCTCACTCACACTCTCACTCTTGCTCCAACGTAATTTAAAAAATGTAATATTTCTCGAACACACCATCCCTCCCTCTCAATCTTCTCTCTCTTCTATCAATCAATCTCTTTTTCACGTTTTCTCTCTAAATCCCACTCTATATAACTCCCTCTTTGTACAAGTTTTTATTTTTATTTCACTCTATCTCCACCATCCAGATCCATTCTACTTTTTTAAATCTATAATTTTTTATCGTATATCTTTTTCATTTATGTTTAATTTATTCAAGAAGCGATCAGCTGATTGCAGTACCCTCTCCTTCACTCTTCTCCACCCTATATTCCTTTCCTTGTTGATTCCCCTCCATCAGTTCCCCACTTATTTCTCTTCTCATTCTCTCTCAATTTGTCTCTCTTCAGTCCTCTTCCATTCCTTTCTCTCTGTTTCTCTTTCTGCTCCCATCATTCATCTCTCTCACATTATCACTACCGCAATTCGCACACATTTTCCGTTCAGTTATTATCAGCCAGTTGTTAAAATTAAACCTAACCGCAGTGCATTGTAAAAAAGTGAATTGAAAGTGCAATACTCTAGTAGTGCTAGTGCATTATGCACTCGAATTGAACAATCACCGATTGTATTTTTATCTGTGAGTAGCCGCGACCCTCTTGATAACCTATATCACTTTCAGTTGTTTTCGTTGTTGAAATAATTTCAAAATCTGTGGGAGATTTTTTCTTAATTTTGATCAAGATTTCTGCAAAAAGCGTTTGATACTTGTCAGAAGAAGAATTCATTCTTTACAATATATTTTTTAACAAATCCTTTTGAGATTGTCACTTCCACTTTATTGAACATTACATGTTTCACAGGACCATGGTTTCATGTTGCACTTAAGGCTAGGCGTACACTGGTTAGTCAAGACAAGACGAGATTGGTCACGTTTAGTCACAATAATTCACATAGTTGCTTATGAAGCAGCATTGTTTCATAAGCAACTATGTAGTACTGTGACTAAACGTGACAATCTCGTTTTGTCAACATCAATATTTGTTCAACAAATTTCATCTATATTTTCCCATATTCATAGACTTATAGATCATCCAATTCAAAATCCAAATTACTATCCATCCACTTCAATTAAAAAAGTAGAAGATCTAAAAATCCCTTTGAATCTTGATCGAAATTTGGCAAAGCTTTGAAAAATTTGGACAAGTTTTTCTTGAAACAAATTTGGCTTTGAAAACCCTTCTTGAGACGTACCAAATCATTATAATATACTACCTCGTTTTCCTTCAACCTATCTTTCCCATACCTCGAAGAATACCAAATCATATTAGAATGAATCCAGTTATAGCAGGATTATTTCAAATTGTCAGAAAACAGCTGATTGATGTACGCTCGTTTACTGACGTTAAATCAGCTGTTCTCTGACAAGTTAAAATAATCCTGCTATAAGTGGTGTTGTTGAATGAAACTGTGCCACTTTCAAAAACATTGCTAGTACATTCCGATAACTACCTTACTAACGTTTCTAGCATTATTATCTCATCTCTAAATTTGGCATTGGGAGACGCCGACCTTGACTTTGCTCAAACTGAACTCCGTGCAGTTTTCTACCTTCATTCATTTTGCTTCAAGTACGTATTGTCATCAGATGTTTTAATGGGCGACCTTCACTGTGCCAATATTGTAATCTACTGCCGTTATGTACGGTTTCATATCGATTACAAAACTGTGTAATAACGGTTTCAGAAGAACAATTAAATCTACAGTACAAGTTTATGATCTTGACAGCTCTAACCAATATCATTGTTTAAGTTTCTTTAGTTTGATGTTTTAGTTTATTACTGGGCTGCTTGTTTTTTCCTTAACAAGTAATCCTTAACAAGTGAAAATAGTTGGGTGGGTACTTATTATTCAAGTTTCTAACGTTGCCCCTTCTTCAAGCATTATTCTGTATCGATTATTAGATTTTTTCGAATGTCGTTTTGAAATAAGTTAAATCGTTTTTAAATAGTACATTGGTTAGTCAAGACAAGACAAGACAAATTAGTCACGTTTGGTCACAGTAATTCACATAGCTGCTCGGCACACACTGATGCAATGACTAATCGGTGTGTGTTTTTTCATAAGCAACTATGTGAATTACTAGACTAATCTAGTCTTGTCTTGTCTTGACAAACCGGTGTACGCCTAGCCTAAGGGTAACGGTAATTACTAAGGGTAATGAATTGATTTTCTATATTAGTAAATTGTATTCTATTGTATAATGGGCTCAAACGATGAATCCTTAATAACATAGAAGAACAGTAAATAATAACATGATAAGTAAGAAAGTAAGTAACTAAATAGAGAAAGTACAAATTACTCATGAATAATTAATTCTGTTTCAGGTGGACTTGTTGGATGTCTACGTGTTTCATGAATGATTGTGGTGAGTTCAAGATCCACTCCATTTTTTATCATTCATAATTTCTATTATTTATTAAATGCTGTATTTCTAATTGAATTTCTCAATATTTTCTCGCATTCGGGATTATTGACTGCTGTAGAAGAAATGGATAAATGGATCTATTGATATGAGCATATTTCTTGTTTATAAAAACCTATTTTATTCAATCTACATGATGACATGCCTAGAGGTCATCTGTGCGATTGTTTCTCGTCTAAAAATTTCGGCGCATTGCTCTCTGTATAGTATCCGCCGCTGTTTTGACATCTATGAATGTGATACCAATTTATAGTCTTGCTAAGAATGTGTATTTTAATGTCAAGGTTAAACCTGAAAAAGAGATGGATTTCAGACCGGACTGTTTGTGAAAAATGAAGGCAAAAATGTTCACTTACAAATGGGCAATCATCAATTTTAACATTGTTACGGTATCACATTGATACATTATACTCGTACATTGATACTGTATCATTGTTTTTTGCTTGGACAATGGTTTTTTCTTACTCCTCTCATCTCAAACCCCTCTCTCTCTTTTTATTCACTCTCTCTCGCGCTTTCTCGTCTTTTCCTCTCCTGCTTTTCTTCTCTTATTCTCTCCATCATGTTCGGCACATTCGTTTTCTTCTACATCTTCGTCAAAATTCATTCAAAGTCAGATCTGGCCTTTACCGGATGCGGTGAGATAGATGTCGGCTGTAGATACCACACTTCAAAAAATTTCAATATTCAAACCGCAAAAATTCGCCTCCATTGACTACTTGATTAACTTGTAAAGTGATAAGAGTGTTACTGGAAACTGTGTATTTGAGTTTAGTCAATAATGTTACTGTATTTCTTGACAAATTCTGGAGTTATTTATGAGAATAAAATATTGTTGAATTTTAAAATTAACTGATATTGATAATTTTTATTTGTTAGAATTGCAATATTTTGCCTACTATCAGTTGGTTGAAGTAAAATATTCCTGTATAAATTCCATTTACATACAGCATGATTTATGGACATTCTTATTTCCATTCTCTTATTATTTAGACTTCAAAATGTGTTTTCTTCGCTTTGATATGGATTGTAAAAATTCTTCTTAGGCCAGAGTTGCACAGTTCTGTTCTACATAAATTTGTAGAGGAACAGATTCAGTGGAAAACCAGTTGCAGAAAAAGTTAATTGAATTTGAACGCCGTAAAATGAAGTCATCTTACAGAAACAATTTCAGCACGTAACTTGTGAGTAATCATGTTACAAATATTATTAAATTAAAATAGGAAAATAACTTTTTATATTTTGTCTCAGAGGATAGTGAAGCCTCTATACAAAAATCTTCTTATAAACTTTAGGTTCACATTAACAAAAACAATTTTTTTTGTAGTAAAGATGTCGGTCATATTTCATAAGGTAATTACCGTGAAGATGAGTTGACTGTGCTACGCAGGCATCTCACTCTTTCTCTCTCTTCTCTCCTCCTCTTCTCTCACCCTTCCTTTCTCTCTTTTCTTCTCCTCTTCTCACACCCTCCCTTCCTCTCTCACACTCCCTCTCTCTTTGTTTGCAGACAGAATAATTCAGAAATAGAATGGTGGAGACAGAACAGTAGGCTAGACTTCAAACGGAGTAGATGAGACAAAAATGTTATATTTATGAGACAGCAGAAGATTGTTTTGCATGCTAATAATTAGAGGTGTGGAAGAAGTAGAATAGGATAAAGTAAGAGGAAGGTAGTGCTAGAAAGTAATGAAACGAAGATAAAGGAGAGGAAGATGAAGTTGGAAGAAGACAAAGTGAAAAAGAAAAAATGAAAAAGAGACGTATAGAAACGACTTGTAGAAAAAATGAAAAGTTTGTAGTAGAAAAAATTAAGAGAATTGGAAGCAGTTGGATTGGAAGCAGAAGAAGAAGAAGCAGAAGAGCAGAAGCTTGAGGAGCAGAACAAGATGTCGAAGAGAGAAGAAAATAAAAAGATGAAGTGAGGAGGAGGAGGAGGAGGTAGTGATGAAGAGAGCAAAAGAGAAAAATATGAATAAGTAGATGTAAAAGAAAATTATGTTCAGACAGAAGAAGAGAAAGATATATTTGAACTAAAAGGAAAAGCAGTTCAAGAAAAACGGAAAAGAAATTAGGGGATTAGTTCAAGTGAGAACTGAAAAAATTAATAATTTAGAAGAGGGAGAAGGATTTAAGAAACGAGAATAAGAAGAAATAATGGATGAAGTATAGGGATAATATGAGATAGCAGAGAAAAAGAAAAATGAAAGAGTGTTAGGGGAATGTAGAGACAAAGACTAATTTGAATTAGAAAGACGCAGCGTTGACTTTTTGCGGCTAGCGTTCGTCGGATTCGGTTCATTGCAAGATGAGAAACACTATTGTTTACCTCGAAAAACAAAACAGAATAGTTGGCCAAGTCCAGAAAGTCGGCTTAAAAACGGGACAGACGCCAGTGATCTATCAACTTAGCTCAAGTGGAACTATTATTTCTCAGATTAGAATCTTTGAACCCTGTTCTAAATGTCTGTCTTCAGAATATTCCATGAATATACTTTGTGGTCCCTAATCGATTGAATTTCTCAACTTCCCGAGATTACACTGAATTGAATTTATTCAATATTATTCACTTGGGCTAGTCGAACACCGATTAGTCAAGTCAAGACAAGACTAGACAAGATTAGTCACGTTTAGTCACAATAATTCATATAGTTGCTTATGAAACAGCACACACTAATCGGTGTGTGTTGCTTCATAAGCAACTATGTGAATTTCTGTGACTAAACGTGACTAATCTTGTCTTGACTAACCGGTGTACGCCTAGCCTTACAGTGCATGATACAAAAATCGATTACTTTTTTTATTACTTTTTCAGTTTTATTCTCTTGGAAACCTTTTGTTCAAGTGATTACAAATTCATGTTGATGACTTGTATTCATGTTTTGATGAACAGTAAAGAAAATTCAAAAAATAAGTATGAGAATAATTTTGAACTCAATTGTCCAAATATGCATACAGAATTTGAATATTCCAGTTCAATTCCCAATTACGATGCCGAAAACAACAATACAGAACGAGGAATCATATTACCGTTATAAAATCAAGAAGTATAATAGTTTTTTATATCCAATTCAAATAAGTCTCACAATATTATTGTAACCAATCAGAAAACAGAAATAGCCTTTGGCGTGGTTCTTGTACACTACCCTGCAACTGCTGCCATCTCATATCGAAATACATTGCTGGCCAATCAGGAGAGAGAAGGCGGAGCTTGCCAATCAGGAGAGAGAAGGCGGAGCTTGTACTGTAGGCGTGTCCAATGGGCGTAGCAGCGAGCAGATAACCCAGTAAGTGCTGCCGTCTACAGGGAAATATGGAAACTCAATTCATTTCGCGATGTTAACCAAGCAGAAGAAAGTAGGTAGAGCTTCGAGGTTTGTCAGTGGGCTTGTCCTGATCTTGATTACGAATGGCCAGTAGTTCTTATTCATAATTCAGTACTATTCCAGCAGTGAGTTCTATTTAGAAATGAGACAAAATATTTATTCCACCATAAAAAAGTTCATATTAATTTTTTCAATTAATTTTCGAAATTCCCTAGCTTGCTGTAAGTTATAGCCTATACCTATAACTTATAGGTACTGCTTTATTCACACTTGTTACTCCCAATACTTGTAACGTGGTTTGCACCTATTAATTAGTACTCAGTTCACTTTTAACATGACTGAATACCCCATCATGACCCTCGATAGTTTGTAAGTATTTTATGAGTCTTGTAAGTTGAACATAAATACGCCATTACCATGAATGACTGTTTGAGGGCACTTAGCCGTGATTCTCTATCCCCTGTTTATTTTCCAAGTTCTTTCTGGACCCTTCCTTCCTTTCAAAGCTTCTTTCCTCTCTGCATGTCCCTTCTCAACAATCCTTTCGTCATTTCCTTTCTTTTGCTTCCATTACCTTGTTCTTTTGTTCTTTCTTTTCCTTGACATTGTATTTTTTATATCAAGAACTAGCACGCAACAAGGTATTGTCTGTTTGTTGATTGTGAAAGACATAAAACCGCGTAAAGAGCTTCCTTCCCATTCATTCGGGATAGGACGAGGAGGAGGAATTAGGTAGGAAATGAATCACAAGAAGAAGAAGAAGGGTAGAGGAACCATGAAAGAGAAGGATGAGAGAAAGAATAAACAAAACAAGAATATAATATGAAAAGAATATAATTCAAAAGGCATGATAGTTATTAATAGTAAGTATAGTAACGATAGGTATTCTGGAAAATTATATCTTCAGCTATACTTTCTTACATGATAAATAGTTTCTGAAACAGAAAATTCGGTAAAATTTACGAAACAATAGAGTGAATAAATTTCTTAATTTTTCTGAAGTTATCAAGTATTCATTTAAATGCTAAGAATAAAATTTTTCATGAGATTGACATTTAAATTCATCTAAAAGCTATAAAAGTCTGAAGGTTGAAACTTGAAATGAATGAAATGACTGTACTGCATCAGTATCTTTCGTAGCACAATTGCGAGAAGTAATAAACTTTCCTAAAGAATGAACAGTTACTGCATGCGAATATTTTCGGTTGCAGCTATAATTATTCAATGAGTAGTGTTTACACAGAATCCTTTGACTGGCCGTTAGCTAAACAATAAAACCGTGTAACTGCCAAAAATAACCGGTGATTTAATTGGAAATTATTCTTGGCACTATCGGAAATAAATGCTGGTCGGCGTTATTTCAATTGACGGACTCCCAGTGTACTCGAAAATAATTTCTAAGGTAGTGAATTGAGAAAGCGTTTGAAAATAGGACAAAATGAGAGAAAACTTCAAAATAGTAATGAAATAATATTGTATTTCTTTCTACTTCTTCGCGTCTTCTTTATCATCTTCTTCCCATTCTAATTTCATACATTCATTCTTCCTCTATACTGTATTTCTTTTGGTATTTTCCTACTTTTTGATGTTCATCACACTTGATATATTGTCCACCTCTTCCAATTTCTTTTCTCTTTCTTCTAAAAATTTACTCGAGTGTGCGTGAGTGAGAGAGGAGAATTGAGATAATGTGTGATTGAGTTATATTTGATGTTAAGTTTTAAATGTCCCGTGAAATTATAAAATGAAAATTTGGACGAACATACGTAGTAAGGATATACAGAGTGTTTCAGAACTCCCTACCAATATTCTAGGGCATTGTTCCTGGGTAAAAACCATATCTAAATATCATATTTAAATTGTCCGGAAGTCCTTAGTTACTCACACAGCTGCCATTTTGTTTTTTTCTCTTATTTATTTTTATCTCAATAATGATGAAACATATGTAATTGAAACTTTGCACCAACAATTATGACAACTAGACAAAGCTACAACAAAATTTTGACAAATTTTCAAATCCATAGAACAAAATGGCGGCCATTCAAAATTTTGTTCCTTGAATAACTCTGAAACCGTAGATATTACGAAAATTATACAGGAATAACTTACTGTTTTTAGTAAATTCAATTACAAATCGATTGAAACCTTATTTGTTACGATTGGACCAATATTGACTGAGATATGGCAGCTTTAGTGATAGGTGACCGCTGGAGGTTACTTGCACTTCTTTATACTGTCTATAAAATTCACACAGAATAATCTGAAATCGCTCAAAAATAACATGCAAAGCAAACGGAGACTGTTGCATTGTTGTAGCAGACTTTAGCCGCAAGCCCAGGATGCACTGCAACTAGTATCCGTGCAGTATAGTGTGCTCTCTTGAAGAAATACTAGAATTATACAATTCAAGATCAACGACTACAAGAATAATACGATACAGAAATGGAATAATAATATGAATATCTATGAAATTCAATAATTATACGATTCAATATCAACTGATAAAAAATTCTAATCGTTGATTAGCATTCTCATCTCAACTATTCCAACAATTTCCCACCTGTGAGTTTCAATTTTCTCCACTCACAATTTTTTCTTGCACCGAACAATTTTCTGACCTGATGCAACGTTTGTTTCGGTAGCATTATAGCAGGATCATTTTAACTTGTCAGAAAACAGCTGATTTAAAGTCTGTAAACGAGCGTACATCAATCAGCTGTTTTCTGACAATTTAAAATAATCCTGCTATACATTAGCGCATGCTTATCAGATGATAATAGGCTACTTTGTTGTTCTGAATCAGATTTCAAAAACGCAAATGTTAATCAGATGTCTGGCTACCAATTCTTACTCGCTCTTCTCCTCTTTCTCTCTCTCTCTCTACTCTCTTTTCTCCTCTTTGTTTCTCTACAACTTTATCAAAATACTCTCTCTCTCTCCCTCTTTCTCTTTCCCTTACACACACTCTCTCTTCAACATTATTTCCTCTTTTTGTCAGAAGCCATTCTTGTTGCAATTCGTTTCTTCTTGTCCTTGATAAAACTGGATTCATTTCACAATATAACTTTCGGCCTGATTATCTTTCCGTTTAATCTTGACGGGGTTTTTTTTGTTGAATTTTCTTGTTCAGCCAGACGTAGATATATTATGATAATATTGGACGGTTTAATTAACATAAATTGTTTGGAAAAAAACGGGCTGTTTCCTTTTACAGTGAGTGGGCGGACTTCATTCATTGCGATTCTAGATTGAAGTATTCAGCGAGCTTGAAATATTTTGTTGTAAGCTGTAAATTATTTTGAAGCTTGAAATATTCATCACAACTTGTGAATAAAGAAATTGAATAGTGCTAATAACATTAGTATCATTAGAATAGTGCTATAATTATTCGATAATATTAATATTTCATTCCTAAAATTACCAGCTCGCTACTGATGTCTCTTATTTACCACAGACATGTTATTACACTCATAATCTTCGTATAAAAATACTTCAATTTAAATAAACATACTTCATTGTCTTAATTACTATTTCGTAAGTGATGTCACCAATTGAATGATTATCAGTGTAATTTTATTACAGTCGGATTTTTTCCATAAAAGTACTAATAACTTGGAGAAGTTGGTGCAATTAATGAGATTCTTATCAGTGGCTCCTTGATTATAATCTCCAGTTTTATTAATACGAGTAGTCAAACTGTATTTTAAATAAGTCCCCTAAAAATGTTCATGAATTTCATTGATTTCCTACTTTGTAAAATGCTTGTAGAAGTGTAATGCTTGGGTTGGAATAGAATACGTTCCGTTAAAAATGTTTAATACCAAATCATGAATGAAATACTTCTATGGTTAGAATGAATTTTAATTATACAAGAGTAAAAATATAACTTGGTGAGAACACTAGAAATAGCAATAGTAATTTCAATAGAAATTTTTACTGTTACAGATAAGCTATATTACAAATACTGTAATAGTGAACTCTGAACTTTTCCAGAAAAAAATGAAACTTCTACGGAAATTTCCTCAAGAGGTTGACAACCTTTGACGTTTGATTGAATAACATATTGTTGTTAACCGATACTAGTAAAAAGATACTTTCAAGAGATAAAAAATCGAAACTTTTAGAAGAGATTATACCGACGAAAGAGAAATCGAAAACCCTGAGCATAAAAATACAGACGAAAACAATGTTTATTTTACAACCCCGATACCAAAACTCAACCTCCCAGGCTGTAGATTTTATGAGGAATCAAACATGTAGACTGAGAACTTCATTCAGATGTCATGATGACTCGACATACGGAAGTTTATAGGATGTAGATACGAAAAAGTTTAGTGTTTCTGGTTCCTCTGTTTTTATTTCGTAATTTTTTTTCTACTAGGCTAGAATTGAAACCCCACTATTGGACGAACTGTCTTCCAAAATGGCCATATCACACGAATAGCAGTTTGACAATAATTGCCTTATTGCCTGAAAAGCGCCTGATGTGTGTTTGTTGTTTAGTTATTCACTATCATCCGATGGAAAAGAATTGTAGGGGGAAGGGGAGTGGGGGTTCAAGGGAGTAGGAAAATAATAAAAAAGTTGAAGATCACCGAACTCATTGCTTTCAATGTAGAGTAGAGTGTAGACAAAAGATACTGGTTCATCTATTTCGTTTGCTGTGTAGGCTACACGTCTTACCGCATTAAATTTACCACAAACCTCGTCTATCTATTCTCCTCTCTATTTTTCTTCTCCTTCTTCTTCTTTATCTTCTTCTACTTATTATTCTACTTCTTCTTCTTCTTCTTCTTCTTCTTCTTCTTCTTCTTCTTCATCATCTTCTTCTTGTTTTGCTTCTTCTTCATCTTCATCCTCTTCTCCTTCCTTCTTCTTCACTACCACCATCATATTCTTTCTCCTTATTCCTTGTTTCTTATTCTAAAAAACCCAACTGAAGACAAAAAGGGTACGCGCCCACCGTTACATTATTACCTTGTATGAGAATGGCCCTAGACACGCATCACTGCGATATAAACATTTGAAAGGACAAGGAGAAGGTACACCTTTTATTATATGGTTTGGGGAGGCATTGCAGTTCATGGACGGAAACGTTTGTTCGTCTTTATCACGTAATTTGACAATATTTTTTCGTTTCACCTCGCAATTCCTGGTTTACTTTTCTACTTTTCCTTTTTCCGGTTCAGCTTCCTCTTCTACTGTAAATTTTCTTCTTTCTTTTCCTATTCTTCGTCTTAGTCCCCTTTTTTCCAATTCTTCAACTGCTTCTATCTTCGCCATGAATTTCTTTCCCGAATTTTCCGATTTTATTATCCTCAAAATTATTTTCCTTTTTAAACTCTTCTGATTTACTCTTTGTCTTCATTACGTTTTCATCTGTTGCAAAACAGCTGTACGCCTATCACTAAACCTGGATTGCATCTAACCGGGATTAGACTGAGTTCAGTTCTGACCTCTGCCTGTTCTCAGTATATACGCTTAGATGATTGAAGATTAACTCCGATCAGTTGTCTGAAAATTTGCTAGTTTTAACTCGGATCAGTTTCCTGTTCCAAGTCTACTGAGCAATAGAGAATTATTGTCACTGTTCACATACCTTTTCGCAACAATAATAACACTGTGAACCGCATCATTTCACTACTTCATTGATGAAAAGCTTAAAAAATTGAAAATTAATAAAATTGATTATTTACAAAATTGATTATTCACAAAATTGATCAAATTGATTACATTATTGATGAAAAGCTCCAACTTCATTTACTTGTTCTACTCCTCTTCTCACAACTTCTTCTTTTTTTCCTTATTCTTCTTCTTCTTCATCTTCATCTTCTTTTTATTCTTCTTCAACCACATCTTCCCTAAAATCCTGCACCACAGAAACAGATTGTAATTGACCCGACTGCCAATTTCAGCTGCTTCCATGGTCTTTTTTGAGTCCGTCTTGAGACTGACTCTGACCGCATTATTTGTCCAATTAGAGCTGTTTCTGACTGGGCTTCTGTTTCTGTTCTTCTAAGTGGTGTAGAATATAATGCTCTAGTTCCACTTGTTGCTATCACAATGCTCGTAAACTTTATATTCAAGAGGCACATTGTTAATTATGATTAAATTAATCCATTCCCCTAAAACAAAATATTACAAAAAAGTGTATAATTAATTGGAAATTAACTGATCACTTCTTTAAGGCTAGGCGTACACCGTTTAGTCAAGACAAGACAAGATGACATTAGTCACGTTTAGTCACAGTACTTCACATAGTTGCTTATGAAGCAACACACACCGATTAGTCATTCCATCGGTGTGTGCTGCTTCATAAGCAGCTATGTGAATTACTGTGACTAAACCTGACTAATGTCATTTTGTCTTGTCTTGACTAACATGTGTACACCTAGCCTTAGTGAATGATTATTGTGAAAATTCAATTTTTTATCGATTAAGAACTAGACGTGAGTATCATACCTAGGCCTGATTGCACGAATGTCAATTATATTCTAACGCCCGTTAGATGGCGTCTTCATTTTAATAGAACTCAATAGGGATTTCAGTATATTTTTTTCGCTAGATTACAAGATTAGAACAGATTTAATTGATAGAAATGAACTTCTCTCCATCTGAATCAACATGACTCAATTATTTATTGAAAGATTGAACTTAGTTTGCCTATTGAATAAAACAAGCTAATGTTAGATCACCCATTACAGATGACTTATCATTACATAAAGCGTATAGCAGTCGTAGGTTATGGGTTGGACTCAACCAGAAATCAATAGCGATCTAAAAATAACCATCAGGGAGACAATAATAATAATGTCAATGAAACCGACTCACGCACAACTTCACAATATCGATGGCGTGTTGCTATATACATGTAAAATATCAATGGCATGTTATTATATTCATTCTTTTACAATATCAATGCCTATTCCTGGTAACAGAATAAGGGTTGGGGCAGTTGATTACAGAGACAATTGATCACATCATGGAGATGGGGGAATTTTATTAATCTAAAACAATAAGAACAATGAGTGTTTTACTCTAATACACCAGACTTTATTCTTGATTTCTTAGCTCTAATAGCTAAGCAGAGCATGTTACTCACTGAATGAATGTTACTGGATTACTTACTTAATAAAATTTACACTTACTAAATAAAAATCGTTGAATGAATAGCTTTTTCTGCCTGTATAACTGATTCTGTCTGAATTAAGATTGTTTTATTGGATTGTTTTTTGACTTACTAAATAAAAATCGTTGAATGAATAGCTTTTTCTGCCTGTATAACTGATTCTGTCTGAATTAAGATTGTTTTATTGGAGAGAGCCCCGTACTCGGTCGAAGAATGCCTTAGATTTTTAAGGGAAGAGAACTTGTTGTATTTTTTCCTTTTTCTCGCTTTCTTCATTTATATGATCTCTGCCTTTTTACGTCTCCTCCCTCCAATTTATCGCCTCAATGAATATTTCATGTTATATTATATTTGCGACACTTTCAATGTTGTTGAGCATAGACTCTTGTAAATGCAACTTTATTGAATAAATATTAAGCCTCGATTACATGGGGCGAGTTTACTAGCTACTAGCCGGCCAGTAATTCGCCGACTCGCTGGTGAGTGCGCTAGTTGACGATTACACGTACCGCAGTTTCACTCGCTCAGTCACCAACTAATCAAGTTGCTGACATTTTCATGGAGCCTTTACTGAAAAACTGATTAACTTTCCGCTATTGGACGGTGTGATCAAATCCCAGGAATCCTGCTGCATATTTTTGCACAAAATTATAACAATAACGATGTCTATTCCTAGTATCGGAATAATTATCTCATCTAAATTTAGATACAGTTATATGCAGTCGTTCTTAATATAGTTATAATAAAATACTTATTAATAGACTTATGAACAACAATACACCTACGTGTATTATTGATAGTAGGTTATATGTCTATGTTCTGGGACATCTCAAGGTCATGCGACATCTACCAGAGAACTACTAGGAGGAGAAGAAGAAGAGAAGAAGAAGAGGAAGAAGAAGATTATAAAAATACATGAACAAAAATGAAATAGGAAAAAATGTGAATTTGTAGATGAATACTGTATTAGCGGATGGCGGGAAGGAAATAAATAAAAGGATGAGGAAGGAGAGAGAAAAAGAAGAAACGGAGGAGCGAAGGAAAAATAAGCGGAAGGGAGATAATATAGGAAAAGAAGAAGATAAAGTAATGGAAAAGTAAAGGCAAATACGTAGATTTGTCTTCCACCACCCCTGTTATCATCATCATCATCTTCGTCAGATTATTTCTCTTCTTCTTGTTCTTCTTTCTTCTTCTTTAGAATCTTGGAAAAGAAGATCAAGCTGTCTTGAGAAAAGAAAGACGTTGAAAGAAAAGAAGGAGAATGCAATTGTTGGAAAGTAGAAGTACAAGAGACGGAAGTAGAAGAAGCAGCAGCAGCAAGATGAAAAAGAAGAAGGGGTTGATGCAAAAGAAGAAAAAGATCAGGAAATAAACAGAACAAACAAGACCGCCCACCTGTTGCTATCCTGGGAATCGTAACGGCTGTTGATTATGTTGGGCTAGGTTTCCCAGAATAGAGACCTCTGGTGCATATTTATATACTTACTGTATGTACGGAAAATAATTCATACATTCCAAACTCCTATGTAATGCAGGATATTTTCAACAGGAAGTGTCCAGCAATCTGCTGTAGATCGATAGTTCAATCTTCCATTGACGTTAAAAACTTAGTTTGAATGCATTTCACCACTTCCTACAATCTTTATATATTTCTCATGTTTCATCACCACCCCTACTCCCATACTTATCCCATTCCTTTTCTTTCATAAACTCTTTATTCCTGTCCTTATTTTTCATACGATCATCACACCCCCCATCCTTGTCCCATTCCTACCCGTTTATCAATCTTCTTTCAACACCACCCCTCTCCCCATCATCATCATCATCATCATCCTATTTCTACTCCTCCAGCCCTCTTTCATCAACTCTTTATACTCGTTCTTCTTTCTCATACGATTATAACCTCCCCATCCTCATTCCTCATCTCATTCCAACCCCTCTATCTCTCTTTCCCCAACCCCCAACATCCCTATCAAACTCCGATAAGATCTGTAATGAGACTGAAACCCTGCCGAGTCTCAAAAGGCACGTGCCTGTCCTTGGCCTAAACTTTCTTCTCAAATCGCAACATGTAATAAGGTCCATATTATGTATTACATATTGATTACGTATGTGAATGAATAGGTGTGCTTCCATGAACATTAGCGAATATACAGGAGCGAAAACTTTTAAGCTCCACCCTTACACACCCACGTGTTTTCTTATTATATCCTCCTAAAATAGTGGATCCATATCTATGTTTTCTTGTTGTTATCCAAGTTTTCTCCTATGTTCTATCACATGCGAATATACAGGAGCAAAAATCTCAAGCTCCGCTCACATACTCCCACATGTTTTCTTATTTTATTCTCCTATTGAGTTCCCCGTATCTATGTTTTCTTGTTGTTATCCTACTTTTCTTCTGTATCAGTCTTTTATCACAAGATTTTGTTATTAATATTGTGTTCTTTTCCTATTTGACAAGATCTCACCTCATAGATTAATGAATTGATTCATGTTTCAGTTTCAGATTAGATGCAATTGAAGTAAATAAAGTTTAAGAGAAAAATTAAGATGAATTATGACGTTGATACGTCATGTTCATCAAGTTTCTTCCAATAAAAATTACATTTACATTGAAATAGACAGCAAGTTTTCCATCATAAACACTGTGCTTGTATGATAAAACCCATTAAATTCAAAGTGGACCTACTAGACTTATATATTCACCAAATTTCACAAATTATTGAGGGACATTGGATAATTCGGCGAAATGGAAACAATAATTCGAGACTCTTCTACCAACAATCCTCAAACTCAATCATATAATTTAATGGAACTTTGCTTATTGCAGTCTTTTCAAGATCAGTACAGATTATATTCCATGTATTTTATACATTGTGGAGTGTAGTGAAAATAGTACAATACTGTACGCTAGAAAGAAAAAGGATACAGAGAGGCAACTGGAGAAACACAAATAGCCTACAACGAGAGGACTGACGGAAACAAAAGAATTCAAAAGTACACAACTGGAAAAAACAACAAGGAAATTCTTTCCCCCAACATTCCAGTAATTAATCAAGGTACGAAGAGTCGGCATAACAGAGAGAAAGAAGGACAGAGTGACGAGAAGTCAAAAACAAAGAGTAGCAAAACAAATTATTCGACGGTGATAATGTTCTAAGTAGAGAAGAGATGATGAACCTACTACCCGTTTACTCTCTCTCTCTGTCTATCATTCTTTTTCGTAATCAGCTCTTTGATATTCTCCATTCTTTCCTTATTTTTCTCCCTTTTACGTGAAGAGTTTTTTCTTATTTCCTTTCCACTCATCTTCTTCTTCTTCTTCTTCTTCTTCTTCTTCTTCTTCTTCTTCTTCTTCTTCTTCTTCTTCTTCTTCTTCTTCTCTTCTTTATATTCTTCTTCATCCTCCTCCTCTCCCTATACCTGCTTATTCCTTTCCTCCTCCTCCTCCTCCTCCTCCAACTACTTATCCTTTCCCTCCTTCTCCTCCTTTTCTCTCTTCCTTATTCTTCATTTTCTCCTTATCCTCGACTTTCCACCCCATAACAGGTTTATACCTCTGTGTGGAAAGAGATTCGAAAAATTCTGTTTTTGCCAAATACAAGAATAACAGTTGAAATCTTTGGCTCCTCCCCACTCACCCCACCACCCTCTCCTTCTTCTCACCTATTCTCGTCTTCTAATTGGCTCTTGCTTTCTGTCGCCTTCTTCTCCTTCTCAGATCCTGGATGTGTCCTTGGCATTTGTTGCCAGGAATCTCTACCCTAACACGTATATCGATATATTGTTATGTAATCAACTATATATCTACAGCATATTTCCAGTTTGGAGGACAACTTAGGCTCGTGGCGCCTACTTAGAAACGCAGCAAATTGTTTTCTCCAAACTTGAACTGGTGGTTCGGAACCCACTCATACAGTGGATTATCTTCCATCACCTTATCGTTTTCAAATTTCATCTCATGTAAATTTCGTTTGCTAATGCAAGTCGGTGATTCTCAACATTGAGTTTTTATTATTTACTGAACTCATTCAATCTTGTTGTGCATCACGCTTTGAAATCATGTAGCTTTAGTCAGTCTTTAGTACTGTACCTACAACGTTTTAGTTCCTGTAACTTGTTCTGAACATGTCTGATACTAGTGTCAAAAAATATGAAAAGTTTTAAGAATCGAACTGGAAATTATCAACTCAACTCACAAAATAAAGCTGAAAACAACAATATAAACTTACGACTACGACCTAACATTCAAAACTGCTGATGAATGAATTATAAAAACAATCGTCGATACGTTTTCAAATAAAAATCACTACAAGCTTCATTACCTTTCAAGAATTAGCACGTCAATATACCATATTCCTCTTTATCATAATGTTCTAAACATGAATTAGAATGAAATATTCACAAACATTCCTTTTAATAATAACACATTTATTATCACATCTATTCAGAGAATTATAACCATGAGCTTCCGAGTGTGAAATGTTGCGATAAGTTATAATGAAACTCAGATTGTTTCATTAGTTTGAAATTATAATAATTCAACATAATGAAACACCCGAATACAGTATGTGATACTTGACAATATTCTAGTGTTCAATATTCAGTATGAACTAGAAAGAACTTTTATTACTCATACTTTTTCAATCTTAATTCGTACTCATGGAGACAGTATCACAAATACAGCACAAAATTTGATGAATTCTCATAAAAAGAGTTCCTAACCTTGCAACAATTTCACATCAATATTTTCTTTTTTGACCTTTCCTTGCACCTAACCGTGAATGAGAGACTGAATAATCTATGAATTATTATTTATTTATATCTGCCAGGAATGTGGTAGTGGTAGTACTTGTGAACAGGCCTTGACTTGATCAAGTAATGAACTTGAGGCTCGCCTTTCGTCTTGATAGTCAAACGTCCTTCTAGAATAAAAAGTCTAACCTTGAAGAGCTAGCTGTTCCTTCACCTGTACCGAGACGACGGTTTCACGTTGCATAAGACGCGCTCTCTCTCTCTTTTTCTTTCATTATTCACTTCTCCTTTCTCTCTACATTCTCTCTCCTTTCTTTCCATCACGTCCTCCCACTCCTTAACTCACGTTCCTCTCTTTCTCACTTCTTCTAGTTGCACTTTTTCGTTTCCTCCTTCACCAAGTTCACCCTCTCTCTTTCTCACTCTCACTCTCTCTCACTTAATACACCTTCTCATTCTTTCTCACGTCCTCCTTACTCCTTCCTCATTTGCTCTCTCCTCCCCCACTCATTCTCTTTTTTCTCTCTTTTCTTCTTTTTCGTTCTCTTTGCATGGTCTGGCCGCGCCGCCTTGCTCTTGACTCTGTGGAATGCTGTTCCTTACTACGAAACAAAACGACGAACGAAGGAGGAAGAGAGGAAACGAGGAGAAATAGAAAAAGAAAATGAAGAAGAGGGCCTCAAGCAAAAAGTGGTACTCCGTGCTACCGGTATTTACCAGAAAATGAGCGGTGTCGTGTACTCTGTTTAACAACTGCAAGGAGCGGTGTACTGTTTTTAGCCACGAAGGTCTGTTTTATAAGAATTTAGAAGACGTGTAATGCAGGGCTCAAACAGCTGACATCACGGTGCCTACACACTAGACTTACGAAGCACGGCGTGATTTGTTTTATGTTTAGTGTGTGAACATCTTTAAGTCAGCTGTTCCTGCGTTGTAGGAATATTTTTATGTATCTTGTCAGAAAACATATGTTTTACTCGTCCACCAGTACAATACTTAACCTACAAATGCTGAATCTCGCAGATTATTGAAAAGCTATTTTAAAAAGTTATTCTTTGGAAGGTCTTCTTTAAAAAGGTCTTTAAAAGATGTCTTTAAGACTTTAAAGCCTTTTGATTATTGTGTCAAAATCACTGTACACTTTTTACTGGAACAGCTGTTTTCTGACAAGTAGACTCGTTGCTGGGTGAATACAAGGGCTAAGCTAAGGGCATCCTCGATCATCAATAATAGTACACTAATGCCCGGTTTTTCAGTTGCTCAATAGACAGTTAATGGATCCAATAGCACTATTGAATCAATAACCATGTGTTTCAAATGCAAAAAGAAGTTATTGATACAATAAGTTTATTGAACGACTGAAAAACCAGGCATAACTCAGTTATAAAAGCAGATTCCAAGAGTTAGTTGGAGTTGGATTTGGTGAGTGGTAGTTAGTTGTGTAAGGCTAGGCGTAAACCGGTTAGTCAAGACAAGACAAGACAAGATTAGTCACGTTTAGTCACATTACTTCACATAGTTGCTTATGAAGCAACACACACTGATTAGTCATTGCATCGGTGTGTGCTGCTTCATAAGCAACTATGTCGATAACTGTGACTAAACGTGATTAATCTTGTCTTGTCTTGACTAACCGGTGTACGCCTAGCCTAATGGTAGTTAGTGGTGTTGGTTCAGTTTAGGGTTAGTTGAGGTAAGTTAGGATTAGTGAATTGTGGTTAGTAAAAAATAGTTGTGGCTATCATAGTTAAAATAAAACTAGTTGTCCCTTGGCCTGGTGCTCAAGAACCACTCACTAGAAACGTTTTTGTCAGAAAGTCCGATGTCCGAACAGCTGATGCTATCATTGAATAAAATGGTCAGCTGTTCGGACATCGGACTTTCTGACAAGAACATTTCTAGTGAGTGGTTCTTGAGCACCAGGCCAAGGGACAACTAGAATTATTCCAACTATAGTTAGTTGGCTATTATTGGTTGTGGCTAGTTTGGGTTTTTGAGAGTTAGGGCTTGATCAGATATATGGTAATCAAGATACTTGATCAGATATGGTATATTCATCAAGATATGGGTTATCAAGATAATTTTCTTCCGTAATTATCTTGAATTTTCTTCAAGATAATTTTCTCTAAACATTTTCTTCCGTAAAAAATAAATTCGATAGTGTCAAACATACATGTTTAGTAACAAAAACAAAATTGTACTAACTCACCATAAACATGAAAATGAATTTGTTGAGAAAAACATGCCAAAAAACTATGGTTATAAATTGATTAGCTACATCGCCAAGTTATTCAAGTTCTGTTACAATCAAAATAATAACTTGGCCGCACACAAACGCGTCCTGGACTCTCCACTAAATGGACAGATTTATTTTGGAATTTCGTTTTTTGACGTCATTACAAAAATAAAACAGGCCGCAATAATGAATACGAAAAAAGTAACGATAAAGATGAAAAGAAGAAGATAATGTGTAGAAGGAGGAGGATGAGGGAGGAGGAGGAGGATGGAGAAGAAAGAAAAACAAAAGGGTTCCAGTTGGCAGGATCCCCTACGTAAAAAATTCCGTCTTGATTAGTTTTAACTGTCTACGCAGGTGTCCTTTTCACAGAATCCTTTACCAGGACATTATTCTTATTTATTCGTCTACTTCTACTACAAACAGGACATATTTTTCAGTCAACACCGTGAGACAGATTTAATGCATACATTTTCTTTGTGTGTTATCTATCAACAACGTCTTCTTGATATCTACTACACTGTGGGTATTTTAAATGCATAGGTACTGAATCACCAAATTGTTTTGGATTAAATCCTTTCTAGGTGTTTCTTCATTCTAAACTACTCGCAAAAAACAATTGAGCAGCTTGCATACAATAGTTCAACATTTTAAATTTCATCTGGTAATTTAAATATTAATATTATGATACGTGATAATTTATTTCCAAATTATCATAAATCCATATTCAACTCACCTTCATAGTTACTTTCACTCGCCTTTTAGTGTATCGCACACAGTGTACAAAAACCAAATTAATTAAACTGACGTCACTTAACGGGAATCAAAATCCCTACTAACCTTCTTGAAATAACGTTATTTTACTGCCTTTTGGGCTTTTTTACAGGATTTTGTGCAATAGGATATTAGTATTGTAATGTTTATTCAGTGATATCAAGCTATTTCATTTTTAGAATAAGAGCTTAGTAGTGGTTTGAATGATCAAACCATCATTTTCTTCAATCATTTCAAACATTTTCTTCAAAGAATCTCACTGGCGCTACCGCTAGTAAAGGAAGAATTCATTGATACGTTTTTCTCAGTGTAATTAGACATTGATAAATGAAATCAATGGAGTCAATTTTTTCTTGATAAGAAAAGAACTGTCCCTAATGGAATTTATGTATTTCTACTCAGTACTCAACTATCAATCACACCAATTTTCAGAACCTAAAAATGGATTTCAATTGAGTGTCTGATTTGTGATCATCCAGAATAAACCTAGTTTACTACTCTTAGGTCCCTATTAGCCGAGAGCGACCAGGTCGGCCGACCTGGTGTCCGGGGGCCAAAAAGCATTGAGTTAGATGGGACCCTATTAGCCGTCGGAAACAAGTCTCGGCGACAGAAAAAGTCGCTCGGGCTGTCTTCCGAGTGGGACACCGATTCTGGGCGACCTGGTGTCCCAGAACGGTCGTGGGGCATTGGAGTATATGGGAGCTATTAGCCGCGAGCGACCAGGTCCGCCGACTCGAACAAAAATGTACCCAATGTGCATGCTCGGAGGTGACAAGGACAGCCATTCATCTCTTTCTCTCTTCCACTTCAGTTCTCCGTCTCACTACAGTATAGTTAGTCTATGCTACAGTACATTTGTTCTGTATCCTTTGCCGAAGTAAAACATATTTCTACGACTCATTGCGTGAATTGTTTCTGAATAATTTAATAAATTCATTTGAAAGTAAAGTGTAATGTAAAATCAACACCTGAATAACAGATATTGTTGAATTTCTCCATAGTAGGTGAAAGAATAAAAACAATGTTGTCTATTACACAATGCATATTATTTAAAACATACTTAAGTTTCAAGCTCAAACATGGCATCATCTATAATTCTATATGGTGTTGAGTGTTTTGACTCAACTCAACACTGAAGATGCCATAAGCATCGAAACTTGAGTAATACGAGTATGTTTTTAAATACAGGGTTATCATAAAAGAATGGTGCGAAGATTAAGTTTTTATAGAAACCAGCGTTCAAGCCAAACAACCTAAATCAGACAGGAATCTTGAAGTGATCCGCGTCAAATGTTTGTCAGAAAATCGCACCAATTCGTTTGAAACCGCACCATTCTTCTATGATAACCCGGTATATTCATTGTGGAATAGAAAACATTGTTTTCATTCTTTCCCCTAGTGTAATATGATTAGGCTAATAGCCGAATTTATTACAGTTTAGTGTGTGAAAAATGGAGTGTGTTCGAAATCAGGAGAAAAGTGAAAAATTTACCGCTTTAAATGAAAAAAAGACTAAACACAGAAGACTTTATTTATGAAGTGCAGAAACATAATTCAATATGGGATGCTGAGAAATTTGTGATTAATTTTACTTTTGGAATAGGATAAGGTGAAAACAAGAGTGTCTATTGCAAGGCAGGAGATTGGCGCCAGTCATCCGGTTGTTGACAATTAAATTGTTTACATTTCGCTGTTTTATTGACAGATTGACCGTTCCTGATGATTCACGATGTTTACATAGTAGCTAGTAGTTTCCAGACCTTTCAAGATGAATATTAATTAATCTCTTCGAGACTATAATAATTATTTAGGACTGGAGTGGTTTTTGTTGAATAATAGAGTCAATGTAATGTAATGTATGTTACAATTAATGTAAGTTTCTTACAATAATTCTTTTCATACACTTGATACCATTTAATTAGTTTAGAAAAAATATTAAATGTGATATGAAGTATAAAATATTATATGATATATGTGAATAGAAGAAATCTTTAATATGTATCAAAAAAGAGATACATATCGAGTTTAGCTGCCGATGTGTTGCACAGAGGAAGAGCGAGAAAGAGGTACTTGGGAGGGAGCGAGAACGAAGTCAGCGACTAGGTGTCCTTCCCTATTAGCCGTGGGACACTTTGTCTCGGCGACCTGGTCGCTCTCGGCTAATAGGGCCCTTAGCCGAGAGCGACCAGGTCGGCCGACCCGGTGTCCGGGGGCCAAAAAGCATTGAGTTAGATTGGACCCTATTAGCCGTCGGAAACAAGTCTCGGCGACAGAAAAAGTCGCTCGGGCTGTCTTCCGAGTGGGACACCGATTCTGGGCGGGTCTAGGACAACTCGCCGCGGCCAACTCGCCGCCGCCAACTCGCCGCGGCCAACTCGCCGCCGGACCAACTCGCCGCCGGTCCAACTCGCCGCCGACCCAACTCGCCGCGAACAGCTCTTATAAAGACTGATTCTCCCGGCATTTGTCACCACTTTTCAGGGATATTTAGATGCAGCTAACGATTCGACATGATATATAAATTAATTTTTAATTCACTAATCAAACTAATGTATTGAAAAACACGTTATGTTTATATTTGACTAAAACATGTTAAAAGGTACAAAAACTAAATTCATTGATGATATTTGTATTGAACCTTTAGCTTTTCTGTAAAATGCCTAATTTAACAGTAATTTCAGATTTCATGAATTCACTATTTTAACAAAGTTAACGAAGTTAATTCCATTTATCACAGAGAATGTTCATTCTACACAAAAGTCTTATGAAAGAATGAAATTGAGCTATTATCAATTATAATTTATTATTATATAAATATATTGTAATTGTAATTAAAATTATAATTTATATATCATCTGGAATCGTTAGCTGCATCTGAATATCCCTGAAAAGTGGTAATAAATTAAATGCCAAGGGAATCAGTCCTTGTGTGGAGCTGGTCGCGGCGAGTTGGGTCGGCGGCGAGTTTGCCTGGCGGCGAGTTGGCCGCGGCGAGTTGGCGGCGGCGAGATGGCCGCGGCGAGTTGGCCGCGGCGAGTTGTCCCATTCCGATTCTGGGCGACCTGGTGTCCCACAACGGTCGTGGGGCATTGGATTATATGGGAGCTATTAGCCGCGAGCGACCAGGTCAGCCGACTCGAACAAAAAATGTACCCAATGCGCATGCTCGGGAGTGACAAGGACAGCCATTCATCTCTTTCTCTCTTCCACTCCAGTTCTCCGTCTCACTACAGTATAGTTAGTCTATGCTACAGTACAGTTGTTCTGTATCCTTTGCCGAAGTAAAACATATTTCTGACTCATTGCGTGAATTGTTTCTGAATAATTTGATAAATTCATTTGTAAGTAAAGTGTAATGTAAAATCAACACCTGAATAACAGATATTGTAGAAGTTATCCATAGTAGGTGAAATAATGAAAACAATGTTGTCTATTACACAATGCATATTATTCAAAACATACTTAAGTTTCAAGCTCATGGCATAATCTATAATTCTATATGGTGTTGAGTGTTTTGGCTCAACTCAACACTGAAGATGATCGAAACTTGAGTAATACAAGTATGTTTTAAATATATTCATTGTGGAATAGAAAACCATTCTTCTAGTGTAATATAATTAGGCTAATAGCCGAATTTATTACAGTTTAGTGCGTGAAAAATGGAGTGTGTTCGAAATCAGGAGAAAAGTGAAAAATTTACCGCTTTAATTGAAAAAGACTCAACACAGAAGACTTTATTTATGAAGTGCAGAAACATAATTCAATATGGGATGCTGAGAAATTTGTGATTAATTTTACTTTTGGAATAGGATAACTAGAGAAAACAAGAGTGTCTATTGCAAGGAAGGAGATTGGCGCCAGTCATCCGGTTGTTGACAATTAAATTGTTTACATTTGCTGTTTTATTGACAGATGCCTTCCTGATGATTCAAGATGTTTACATAGTAGATATTAGCTTCCAGACCTTTCAAGATAAATATTAATTACTCTCTTAGAGACTATAATAATTATTTAAGACTGGTGTGTGTGGTTTTTGTTGATCAATAGAGTCATTGACTTAATGTAAGTTTCTTACAATTCATTTCATACACTTGATACCATTTAATTAGTTTAGAAAAAATATTACATGTGATATGTAGTATAAAATATTATATGATATGTGTATAAAATAAATCTTTAATATGTATCAAAAATGAGATACGCATCGAGTTTAGCTGAAGATGTGTTGCACAGAGGAAGAGCGAGAAAGAGGTACTTGGGAGGGAGCGAGAACGAAGTCAGCGACTAGGTGTCCTTCCCTATTAGCCGTGGGACACTTTGTCTCGGCGACCGAGTCGCTCACGGCTAATAGGGCCCTAAGTTTTGCTTGATTATTGGCACAAGCGTTTGTGTATAGCAGGATTCTTTTAAATTGTCAGAAAACAGCTGATTGATGTACGCTCGTTTACTAACGTTAAATCAGCTGTTTTCTGACAAGTTAAAAGAATCCTGCTATACGTATTTCATAGCGAGTTGAATCCTTGACTTGTTCGCGAGTAAACATTGAACGTGTGCTTCTGCTCAGTCGGTTTGTAGTTTATACTCTTCGAAGTTTACATTTGAGTTTTAAACAGTGTTTTAAACATTCTATTCATGAGAGTCTCCAAGTGGAGTGTGTAAGGTTTGCAATTTACTGATTCGAAATAGAGTAACTGAAATGGAGTAAGAGAACGCAATTCGTTGAGCTGTGTGATATGAAACCGATTTTATTCGTGAATTATTGGAATTTTTTCCAGATGTGATTATACGTTGATACGTAGATGTGATAATTCATGATTTTATTCATAAATTATTGGAAATTTATTCCAGATATGATTGTACGTTGCGTATTTTAAGAATATACAGTAATACATAATATAAAATATTATTATTATGATTATAATATATGATACGTAATATTGGATAGAAGTCTTGAACTTATTGATACATTGAGAACTTGCAGGTTTTCTCGTAGAATAGTATTTGTCTTCCAATTATCTACAGAAGAGATTAGAATGGCTATTTTATTTCTCTGACGTGGGGTCACTATATTAGGAAACATTTATTCATTTTTCAGAGGAAAAATATAATCTGCTACCGTACAACCTTGGAATAATTGAAATTAACGGTATTGGAAAGTAGAATTATCTATTGCAAGAATGTTTACTATACTTACTACACTACAAGACTTACTCAGACCAGGACTGAACAAACCATACAACAAATTTCTTCTTGTTAAAAAACAAGGAAACCTATCTTCCTATTGTGTGCCAGTGTGCGTGTCTGCATTTTTTATACAGAACAGAAATAAAGCCTCTATTAATAGAGCATTGGTCTCTGTCGTATATTTATAAGAGCGTAATTTAAATGGGGAAGACTCTCCACAGACCCTCTCCCGATCTAATTTGAGTGCTGGGCCTTTCTACTCTATAAAGTGGAATGGGGCGTGTCGCGATTGTCCAGTCCACATATGAAGAGGTGAGGAAAGAAGGGAATGAGGAGTATAAGGATTAAGAATGAGGAGGGTAAGTAGAAAGAATGAGGAGGATGGGGAGAAAAATGAGGAGGATAAGGAGAAGGATAAGGAGGAAGAATGAGGAGGATAAGGAGAAAAAGAAGAGAATAAGGAGAAAAAAGAGGATAAGGAGGAAGAATGATGAGGATAAGGAGAAAAAGAGGAAGAAGAGGGTAAGAAGAAAGAATGAGGAGGATAAGGAGGAAGAATGAGGAGGATAAGGGGAAGGACGAGGATAAGAAGGAAGAATGAGGAGGATAAGGAGAAAAAGAGGAGGATAAGGAGGAGAAGAGGAGGATAATGAGAAAAAAGGAGGATAAGGAGGAAGAATGAGGATGATAAGGAGAAAGAATGAGGAAGATAAGGAGAAAAGAGGAGGATAAGGAGGAAGAGTGAGGAGGATAAGGAGAACGAAAAAAGCTGTATCGCATTTTCAGTCCACATAATTATGAAGAGGCGATGGAAGAAGCAGAATAAGGCGAAAAAGGAGAAAGAATGAGGAGGATAAGGAGGAATAAGGAAGACGTATGAGGAGAATAATGAGAAAGATGAGGAATCAGAACCGAGAGGAGGAAAAAGAAAAAGAAACAGAAATAGAAAAAGAAAATTGAAACAATTAGATGAAATTAATGGAACATTGAGTAGATGTGAAACTATGAAAAAAAGAGAGAAGTAGAACAACAAAAACAAGAAGCATTTGTAACAAAAAGGACAAAATGATGGGATGAAAAGGAATAAGAAGAGTGAAGAAGGCTATTTTGCATACGTCGTCTGTCTACAAGCTTATTTTTTCCAGTGAGTATTTTTATTTTTCATGCACTAAAATAGCAGCCAGTTGTCTGGCGAGGGTCTCAATTATTAACACTATTAATAAATCACGTGTTATTTGAAAATGTCTGGAAGCAACAGGTATTGCAAAAAAATTAACTTTCAAATTGACTGAATGAACATTTGACATCGATAATTCGAATTACTGTTGTCTCATTACCAAAAAGGTGTTACATTTACAATACTCTAATCTTTTCAACCTCCCAATCCTCCATTTAGAGATTCAAAGTACGTTCTCGCTTGTGATTGGTTTCCGACTAACAATGAATAACGCTAGCCCCGCCCCTCATTCCTATTGGTCGACGTCACTACCAATTGCAGTTCAAGTGAGCAGCACGACTAGCTGACTAGTTTCATTTATAGAACTTCTCTTCAAATTTGTATTTCCTATAATATTATGAAGATATGTTATTTCATTCGTTCCTAGCTTAAATGCTATTATTTGATCAAGTTATTTCATGTTTTACGATTCGATTTTTGAAAATTATTTCTTACATATGGAGGAATCATTTACCATATTCTCAACACAAAATCACGAGAATATTACAAACTGCAGTGTATAAATATTGGAATAAATTGTACACTCCATCTTATTTTCCTGTTCTTTTCGTATTTTCACAAACCATAATACTAATAAAAAATAGAGTTCATTTATATTTTTATCATTCTCTTATTGTTTTCTGTACATGAAAGCACAGAGAACAGACTTCTCTATGATAAAAGCTTCCAAAAACACTAAATAATAATTGAATAAAATTCTATTTAAATAATAAAATGCGCCACCACTGCTATGGAAATAGCAATAGAAATATTATAATCTTTCTATTAATTTTTAATAGATTCTATTCAATAATTATTTCGAAATCGGTGTTTCGATAATATTTTTAATTCTAAATCTCTGTTCATTCAAATCAATATCGAGATATATATCTTGATATCAAAATATATATCTAACTATAACATTACAGTATTTTGTTTGTGTTATCGGCAGCACGTAGGTCACAAACTGTTCAGTGACAGTGATTGAGTTGCACAGTGGTGTGTTGTACAGGTATGGTGCTGTGATATTTAAAGGTCACTCCAGTCTAGAAGTACAGTACGCTAGCCTCTACCATATGGGAGTGTTTGCTTCAAAGCCTCACTTATAAGCACTTTGTACACTCTACATGGCACTTATATACTTCAAATACATGTTCATACGTATATGTACAACCAGTGCATGGTACTTGTATCTTCTTCTACTTCCTCTTCTTCATCATCTTCTTCCTTTTGTTTCCTTCACCTTCCACTTCTTGTTTTCTCCTTTATTCCTCCATCCATCACAATTGAGTAGTAAAGTGGACAATACTGTCCTAACTTCTCTTCGTCAGAAAATAACGAAGTCATTCTATTCCATCTGTTTTCTCTCTTCAATCTCTCTTCCTGTCATGTTTTCTGCTTTCTTCTCACAATTTTGTTTCATTCTTTGCCCGTCTACTTCTCGATTTTATTCTTTTTCCTCTTCCCTTACTCCTTTCCCTCCAAATTCTGCGGTTTTTACTACATGTATCCTATCCTTCTTCTCATTCCATTCATTTTTCTTACTGTTTTCTTCTGCATCTTCTTTCTGGCACATCTTCCACTATTCATCATTGTTTCTTGTCTTCCTTTGTACTTTCATTTCATTCACCACTCCTTCTTGCATATCCGTCCCCAAGAATGGACATTTATATGTGCAAATGTCTCTGCCAATAATATTATTATCAGTTCACATTTTATCTTCATAATGTTGAATCTTACAATTTTTTATAATTTTTATTATTTATTTTTGATTATTAATTCATCAAATAATAATTTGGATTTTATTTATAAGAATATCCCAATCTAGAAATCGAACCAATTTATTCATCATCCACAATGTGTAAAGTGAATAATCTAATCTGATCTTCTTTTATCCCTTCAATATCGGGGTACCGAGCTCTGCTCGCTAAAGGCACAGGAATGGAAATTTTAAAGGAAAAAATGAATGAAATTGAATAAAGTACAGCCATCAGTCTTATGCACTGATTCATCATTGCACTATATAAAAAGTAATCTGAGCTTTCGAAATATTATGAATAATCGAGTTTGAATGCATATCATTTGAAAAATCGCACATGTGGTAAAATTTTGCTAGTAGTAATAATAGTAGTAATAATACTTCATTATTTTCATTAAAAAATATTTTACTACTATTATTATTTCTATATGCTTCATGTAGAAATTATTTATTTATTTAGCGTATGGCTTTTGTCGGTGGGGAGACCCGAAGGTTGTTCCACCTCGCCGTGTTTAACCTAATTCCACTAATTATGTAGAAATAATAATATGGGTTGATAACTATTTTTAGGTCAGCTGTTTTGATGAACTCTTGACGATTTTTTTTTTCAAATAAATAAAAACAGATCACATGGCTAACTTCATGATTTCATTGATGCCTCAAATTTTAAAATAACAATACAATATGGAATATTTTCAAAATTTCAAATTCTTTTTAATTTTCTATAGATAAATTAAAATCAGAAAAAAGGGGAATAGGAGCAGCTTATGTGTTTCGATATTTTTCTCAATTCTAGTAATGGAACCGCTGGTTTTACCAACAACATCAAGAACCGACGGAAAATTGTTTCTTCCTGTCAGCTGATTCTCTGTCACTGTCTCAGCAGCTGAAATAATAATCTTGTCTCACTCACACACTCACTCGCTCTCACTCTTTCTCATCATTTACAGCCGACGGAAATTTCTTTCTTCTGTCAGCTGATTCTTAAAGGATCAGTTTCTCCTTTTTAGGTCCTTTAGCGAGTTATCCCAGGGATGAGACCCGGCGCAAACGAATTTTTGTATCACAAACCTCTTATATTCCAAATTTCGTCAAAATCGTTAGAGCCGTTTTCGAGATACGTTGGACATACATATAAACATATAAACATACAGAAATTGCTCGCTTAATATAATAGGATATTCTTCTCCTTTTCTCTCTTTTTTCCTTGTTCCTCTTCTTCATATTCCTCTTATTCTGCATTCCTCTCTTCTGCTACTTTTCGTTCCTCTGTATTACTTCTTTTTATTACTCTTCTGCATTTCCTTCTCTTGCTTTTCCTCCATTTTCTTTTGCTATCCCCTTCCTCCGCCACACATTTTATAAACTGAGGCTGGTCCAGAAGTCAACATCCTACAGTCTGTTCTATTTACGTTCGCTTACGTACACTCTTCTTCTGCTGCTACAAAAACCAGTTTCGTTCAGAGCTAAGTCGTTCTTTGGAAGAGTAATTAAAAACGGTTCTTGTTCACACATATGCTCTAACTACACTCTAAAATGTTTTTTCTTAGTAATTGAAACGTTTTTTGAAGATTTTGTTTCAAATACTTCATGAATAATGAGTATTAGCCCGTGGCGAAGCGTGGTATACTTATTTATATCAAGTATAACTATTTCCTATAGGAAATATACCCGGCGATGTCCAAATAAGTATACCACGCTTCGCCACTATATTAGACCTATTCATATGTGTCAAATTTGAACCAAACTAGTCGTGCTTTGATTGTTTTTTTTTTTAACGAAGATGTTTTAAATCGGTTCCAAATGAATTTTGTTTCTAGTTTTCCAATTTATTCTATAACTTTGGTCCTCTTTTTGCGTTTAATTCTTATTTGATTAGTTTTGAACTCTTTTTGCGTTTAATTCTTATTTGATTAGTTTTGAATGGTGTGGTTTTAAAAATAGGTCTTGCACGAGAGAATGTTTAATTGAACTTGGAAAGTTCAAGTCCAATGTTATTTGGCATTGACAACTCACTTGCTTTTAAAGATGACGCGTTTATTTCTCAGTCAAGTTCTTAGTTGATAAATTTAAATGTCCGTTTTCACTAGAGTCGATCAAAATTTGGCTTTCCATCACATCTTGTAAATGATACGAGTAATCAGTAGTGAAAAGTCCCAGTTGTACAGAGGTCTCCTAAACTTAATCTTCAATATTAATTATTATGTGTATAGCAGGATCATTTTAACTTGTCAGAAAACAGCTGATTTAACGTCAGTAAACGAGCGTACATCAATCAGCTGTTTTCTGACAATTTAAAATAATCCTGCTATACTTGGTTAACTTAAATCCACTTTGTACAACCGACACTGATAGGTTTATTCGTATTTGTTTTCTCTATTGTTGTTCGATTACTTGGTTAGTTGGTAATTTGAGTTGATTATTTGAAAAGGCCATACGATGAAAAAAATTTGGTTATTTTGTATTGTTCGAAAGAGTTAGGCCTACAATCAACGATGATACAAAGTTAAACTTAATGCTGGTTAGTATTTGTTTCCTTCCCTTTCAAACAACACGGAATAACCTTGCTTTTGCTTGAACTTACACTATTCATATGATATACAATTATACAGATAATATAAGAGTAAGAGATAATATAAGAGACTATACATAATTTTTCAGTCTCTGTAACATCATTAGTATGTCTTGAATGACGGCCAGCACTCCAGTAAAGATTATTAGACCAATACTGATTGAAGTGAATTCCGTTCTGTATCATCACTGCACTGGAATAAAACAAGTAAATTAACATGTAAAATACTCTCCTAATCTGAACTAATGTTTCAAAAACTGGAAACATCAATCATTAAGTGTGATTGGCAGCTGCAGAGCAATGATCGTGCAATAGTGGATTCGATTCTGTGATTTTGTGAAATTCTTGCACCTATTTTACTAGAGGGCTGAAAAGAAGATGATTGATTCATTTTTATTGACATGCCAGGTCTTATAGTGCGATTCACGTCAAGAAGTCAGCATTGTTTATATGAGGAGCATTGATGCCAAGTTTCATCGAGAGAGAAAGAGAAAACTGCACCAAACGTGTTTGTTGGGACTGTGTGCGACAACTACAATACACAGTGCGGCAACTATGCACAGTGCGAATAGGATAGAGACATCAGCAGCTGCCTTGTGCTGAACAAGTATAGCAAACTCCCATCTAAGCAATGCTGACTTCTTGAATCGCACTATAGAAGACCTATTCCTATTGCAATTGCATTACACTATACATAAAAATATCAGTACAATTTTGATATTTTCGAATTGAAAATTGAAAAAAACAAAATAAATTATAAATAAACAATTTGCAATTTTGAAGATGCAAGGAAGAACAGAAGTATTGTAGAGGAGTGAGATAAAGAGGGAGGGATTTAAGAATGAAAAAGGAATAATGAGAGGGAATGAAACGGCTAGGAAAAGAAAGTTCGTGGAAGGAACACAGAGAGACCAAGAAAATGTCTAGTCGAAAATTGAAATATTCGTTCCACATTCGATGTTGAAATTCGTTTGGGGCAAGAAAGAATAAGAATAGAAGGATACTGTTACTAAGTTTTTCGTCTAGCCAATTAATTATCGAAAAAAACTAAAAATGACTTTGTAAAATAGGCAGATGAATAATAATAGAGCCAGGCAAAACTTAGCAGACAGACAGAATTGGCCGTGTCTGGCCGCACAAGAACAGGGGTGGGGGGGTGAAAGGAGGGGAAATAAAGAAGAATAAAAATAAAAAAATGGGAGCAGTAACCGCTGATGATGATGATGATGATGATCACAAATTATAGGAGCGGCCAGTTGTAGTAGTATTAGTAGTAGGCTACTACTAGAATAGGTGGAGTTGTAGTGAGAAAAGAAGAAGAAGAAGAAGAAGTGGTAAGAAAAGGAGTGGAGAACTACTATTTCAGACGTCAAAACACCTCACTGAGTACATAACAACAAGAGTAGACGCGATCGAATTGGACTAGAATAGCACACGGACGGGACTGTCTATGCCACACTTGCGATAGCGTGTTTTCTTCGTCTCCTCTTTCTTCTTCTTCTTCTTCTTCTTCTTCTTCTCCTTCTCTCCTCCTTCTTCTTCTTCTTCTTCTTCTTCCTCCTCCTCCTCTTCTCCTTCTTCATCTTCTTCTTCTTCCTCCTCCTCCTTCTTCATCTTCTTCTTCTTCTTCCTCCTTCTTCTTCTCCTCCTCCATCATATTCTTCTTCTCTCTTCTTCTCCTTCTTCTTACTCATTATCTTCTCCTCGTTCCTCTTCTTATCATTCTTCCCTTCTTCTTGTTCTTCTTCTTCATCTTCTCTTCTTCTCCTCCTTCTCCTTCTTCTTCTTTCCTACCTTCTATTCTTATTCCTCTTCTATTCCTCCTCTTCCTATTATTATTTTCTCTGTTCTTACCTCTTTTAAATCCAGTATACTCCTGTTTCACGAAGAACATCTTCAATAGGGGTTATGCCCTGATAATATGCCTTATCATTTGAATTTCTGGCATAATTATATTGGACCCTCTAATAAGACCCTCTAAATAGAAAGCCTCTAATAAGTTTAAAAATTTTGATCTCAACATTACCTTATCAATGCTTAGAGCTGAATTTTAAATCCTTTAGAACTATTCTTTATTCTATCCTTGAAGCATGTGAATAGGCCTATGACACTCCTTGGTATACAGACAAACTTTAGAAAAATTTCAGCTTTATCAGTCAAGTATTCTAGGCGTGAGGACCTAGACAGGCACCATCTCATTTTTATAATAGTATAGAGACAGTCAGTCATCAACCATAGTGAATCACAAAGGCTAATGAACTAAACTAATGAACTTTGCATCATGCACTGCTTGAATCTAAAATAATTATGTCTTTTGAAGCATAAAATGGACAATGGACCAATCGAAACACTCACCAATGATTATGTTGCGACAATGATACTCAATCTCTTCAACTTGAAACAATATTCAATTGTTCAATACTATTCGTTGAGGGGGCAAACTCAGCTCAGAAATATTTATTTCGCAGAGCATGGCATAAAAATAATACCTTTGTCATCATTTTAGATTCGTGCAGTAGATTGATTCCGGAGAAAATTCATTAATCATAATTATTAGAACTAAACATTTTTTAATTAAATATGATTCTATTTCAAGTATCAAGTAATGTTATTCAAGTACGTATTAAGCATGGGAGCAAATCAGAAGTCTCGAAGTGTAGACAATGATATATGCGCAGATGTCCCCAAATTGCCCTCCAGACATGGTAAACACTGTTTATTACCAAACTGTTGTTCTCAAAATAAAATTCAGTTAAGTCAATAACTTCGACTTTTGGACAACAACAGCGTTGTGATATTCGCTTTTGCAGACTTCATCACATCATAAAATTAAAATGCATATTCAAATTTATCATTGATTCATCATTATCTCACATCATTATGGGTCTCTTCCGATCCAATCATTCAGTACTTCTAATCATTCAGATAGTTTTTAGCCCAAAATCGTTTCTGATTCCCAAATCTTTATCTTTAAATCTTCATCCATATTCCATTCAAATTTCTTCAATATCACAAAGAAAAATCTCTATCCTAAACTGTTATGCTGTTTGTTAAAAAAAAAAAATGCTGCCAGCAATTATTATAAATTTCATAGTTTAATCATATCCGCATGCAGAAGAATCGATAAAATTAGAATACAATATCGTATAATGGAAAAACAATTTGGAATGAACAACTGAACACAGAAATACAGGAATAATAATTTGTTACATAATAATCTGTTACATGAAGAGGGAGGTAAAAAACAAGAGTGAATTAATATTTAATATTTAAAACTCAAAACAAAAATTAAATATTAATTTAATTTTATGAATAACTGTCAATTATCTTCAATAATTCAGTAATTGACTACTTTTGCTATTCAATGATTCATCTCCGTTCACTTTATTTTATGATTATTCTTTTTATTTCAATAAGTATTCATATTAATAGGGTCAATTTACATTAACATTTTTGTTGATTCAGATAGGCTATGTGAGTTTTAAAAACAGATAAATTTGCATAAATTATAAAACATATTTATGAGTGAGTGTATCCATTGAGTTGTCATATTCCGCCTTTGCATTCCATTGTGAGTCAGAATTTCTGTACTTCTTCTGAATAAATAATCAAGGTTTATGAATAAATAATGTTGTACTGTAATTGGTATGACCTGTCAACAAGTCATTATTATTCATCTTTCAGCGTGCTAGGAATTTTGAAATTGAAAGTATTTTTCATAATTATTACTGTATTCATCGAATTTGAGTGTGCATTGACTAGTAATGAATGAATAGAATACTATTGTCATTATGATTGAATCATATTTTTATTGCTTTTCTATTGCTCAAAATTACAATATTTACAAAGGTCATAAATTACAAAGGCCATGCCACACTTCTCACTTATAATCTGCTTATAATCTTCCATTAATCTCACTTATAATCTTACATAATCTTATTCTCACTTATAATCCTGCTTTCTGCGTTCACTTGGAATGTTTTATCACAAAAATCATATTTCGTTAACTCATATTTTTTTATACTTTCTCATAAAAACAATGTACAGTATAATAGATGGATATAAAACTGGGACAATGAATTTCAAATACACATATTTAATGTAATTTTCCTTAGAAAATATTCTTTTGTAAACATATTCCCACTTACATCCAATAATCCAATTGAATTTAACCACCGTAAAATGACGTCATTGCATTCACGCCAGACTTTGACAGATGGCGTCATTTTACGGCTGTCAAATTGTCAAATTCAATAGGATTTTTGAGTAACTGGCAATCATTTTTTTAATATTATGTTTTATCAATAAAATTTGTATTATAAATTGATGAGAAATGAGTTCAAATACGAGGTTGTTCTACCTCAGTTAAACTTTAAAAATGATTGATCAAACCTTAAACTTATCAAACTTACAGATAAACCTAATAGCAAGTTGCCGTGCTCAATACAACTTAGTTTTCTCTCATTATTAGCCCTTTAACTTGCAAATCAGCTCATGCCTTCTTGATTAGTAGGTTAGCCAGCTTTTCCTATACGATACACAGCCTTTACAATAACCTGTTACTGGGATTTTAATGCCCTATTAATAGTGTATGCAAATTTCGACCATAAATAAGTTACCACCTTGTTGCTTCCGTGTTGAGAATCGTGTGCTAAGGTGGTTGAAGGAGGGGTTGTTTTAAAAAGGGGGGTCAGTTCCAGTGTTGTATGCACAAACCTCCTATTAATGGGGGGTAATTGGTATTGACATAGTATTTCTGTACCTAGAGCGCAAACGGATTCATGTCTGTGCTTTGTTTATGTTACCTGCTTTAGAAAAAATCATAAACTAAAAAGTTTATATACAATTTTAGTACGTATCATCGTATCAGTAGTTTTTGATTCTACGAAGTAGTACAATGAATGCCATATTTTTTATTGTTATTATTGTATTGCAGTATATTCTAGTATTGTATTGTAGTTATTAACATTATTATTGATTGTTTCTAATATAGGTATTATTATCGTTATTATTAATTGTATTCCTCACCGATAAAAAGCCAACGATTATCAATTTAAGAAGCATCCGTACCGTTCTAATAAAACACTATTTATCAACTATTTATCATTCATTGTTATTCATTTCACTATAATTCAGTAGCAAATACAATAGTGTTTGTAGATACTGAACGTACTCACTTTCTTTGTTGCACCCATTTACTATCCAACGCACCTTCCTTTTCCCTCTCAATCACTACCAACCATACAGTCACTATTATGCTAATCCAATCAACTAATTAATGCCGGTGCAACAAGCCTGATTATTTAAACCAGGCCAATTATTTATTGTTTACGAAAGTGAGTTTCAATGAAAGCAGCAGCACACCTATTCAAAGCAGCCGTTGCATTGTTTTGCAAAAATCTCAGTGCTTTGTTGCTTGAAAATTTGAATTTTCTAGGCTTGCTCTTACTTTGTCTGTGTGTGTGTGAGTGTGTTTTTGCAAGTGGCAAGGTCATTAAGTGATGAGGGGGAGGGGGGTATAGCCACTTCCTGTGCGCTTGCACATGTATACCACAACACAACAATCTATTTGCAGCCCAAATCGAGCTGATTATAAGCTGAATATACGGACGCGAATGGAAGCGAGGTTCGGTTTGCACTGGTGACCTTGGTGTGTCTGGCGCAGTTTGGGTAGGTCAGGCTTCGCAAGTATGCTAATATTCAGGTAGACTGCTTTTGTGTTTGAAAGCGGCGAGAAACAAGCGGCGAGTAACCGCCGTAATTGAAGAAGGGGTTCTGTTATCGGTGAGGTAGCCTAATGAAAGATAGGGGGTTGCAAGAATCATGAATAGAAATGTTGGTTGGTTCAGTTTCAGTGCATTGCAAGCACTGTACAGCAGGATTATTCTAAATTGTCAGAAAACAGCTGATTGATGTACGCTCATTTACTGACGTTAAATCAGTTGTTGTGATGTAATAGGACAAGATAACTTGAAGAAAAGTTGGAAAAAGGCCGATTGCTGGCGTAGTTTATGGAAGTGTCCGAACACTAGCTCTTCCTACCTGAACTTGTGTACCAAATTTGAACTTTTTCAGTTCAGTTATTCTCGAAAAATGTGGAAATTCACATAGAAAAATTAGTAAAACATAGATATTGGGCGTTATTTGGGGATATCAACCAAATATTCTGAATCCACTATACCAATACCTAAGCTGAACCTGTGTATCAAGTTTGAACTTTTTTAGTGCTGCTTGAAAAAGCTTTAAACGCAAAGAAAAGCTAGAAAAATTTGAAATACAGTTTTGTTTTAAATACTGAAATACAGTATTACTGTAATACTGAAATACAGTATTAGTTTTGAAATTATAAACCTTCAATATCGGATGATTCTTTTTGAAACATTCTGTATTTTCAATGCATCTTTCCTAATACCAAATCTTTCCATCTGTACCAAATTTAAACATTTTTTGTCACTAGTTTAATGTTCCATAACCTATTTTTAATTCAATAAAGATGAAAATTGCACCAAATTGTTTAGAAATATTTAAAAAAATTAGTATCACTTCTAAAGATGTTACAAGTGTTGTCAAGTTGTCTTCCAACTTCTAGTTTTCTATCAGTATTTTTATTACAATTCCACAATCTTGATTTGAAAAATTACCTTCTAGAAAGTGATGTAAAAAACTTACGATAATAAATTAGCATCAATTACGTTGCTCATTCACGTAACGATTGTAGGATAACCCGTAGTAGCCAATGCTGCAACATTGTAAAACTAGAATTACAACTTGCCGCTTACTTGTTAACATTGACATTGAACTTAGAAAGACGAAGCCACGGTATTGGTTTCAATACCGCAATACAGGTCTCTATAGTACCGCAATTACTATACTACCAGTCTCATAACAAGAAACAACTTTGAATTTATCAGATCCTCACAAATTACCCGTAATTTCAAAATTATCTTTCGTAAAATGCGTGTTCGGAGCCCATTGACTATTCTGTACGCTTGTTTTATCAATGAAGAATCGTAGTTGGGTCTCGTCTGATTGGAGGCCTGTGGTTGATTCCACGAGATTGGCAGTGATTCTAGATTTGTCAGTGAGATTCTAGTATAGCTCAAACCAGTGTTTATTAGCTGTAATTTAGCTACCGTTATTATTTCTGTTGCTAATAAAACAGTATGGTGTTGCTGGTTGAGTAAATTGATGATGGTTACAAATTTTGTTGATTATAATTATAAAGTAGGCTACTGTGAATTGACCTTGCCTTTGACAGATTGAATCTAACCGGTGTAAAATGACGTTATTTGACGGACACATACAATATTGTGTTCCGTCAAGTTACGTTATTTATAGACGGTTAGATTTATCTACTTTTGTCAAACCAGCCAATGATCGCGCCAAATCATGTTCCGTTTTATTTGTTCGTTGATAAGTCTTTGTTGTATTTCTATATGTTTCCATTTTACTTCTTTTACTGAAACCATTATTAAATAATGGTTATTGGTTAAATATTTAAAATATGGTTGAATATGGTAATGGTTCATTAATAAAATAACAATTATTAATTAAATAATAAAAATTTTCTGGTTTGTATCCACATTATTTACTCTATTTACTTTATTAGGCTTCATATCTACTTCAGAATCTTTTTGTCGGTTTAAATTTCAATTCCGTTTCAACCATCATTCATTCATTTATCTTTGATTCATCCGTCAATACCAATTAACGTTTTCTAAATTCTTATTTTAATTTCTTACAACATTGTTTTTATTTTGTTTGCAGGTTGGTGAAGTGATTCAACTTGGACCGGAATAATTGGCAGGAGAAGTCGAGAGTCGTAAGTCAACTTTCTATATTTTTAAATATAGCAGGATTCTTTTAAATTGCCCGAAAACAGCTGATTGATGTACGCTCGTTTACTGACGTTGAATCAGCTGTTTTCTGACAAGTTAAAAGAATCCTGCTATATTTTAAAAACTTTTCACAATGTTAACATGCATCATAACATAACACTCCTGCTGAAACCTGGTTAAATTTATTATTATCATTAATAATTATTTATAGTGTAGTCGAAGAAGCCATCATCCTGAAGCTCATTATAGTTCAAGAAATTCATGAGGAAAGGAGGTATAGTACATGAAAATTCCATCAATTGCTAGATGCTGCTTGATTCAACTTTCAACGAAAATCCTATTCGATGCTAGAAACTGCTATCAACACTGCTATCAAACGCAGAGCAAATTTTCAAATCAGGATAATTTATTTTCTCCAGTACGGATCACACCAGACTTTTAGAACCAATTTTAATGTTTCTTGAAGCTTTCATCAACCTTACCAGTCTAATCACCATTGAAAGAAGCTTATAAATGGAGTCATAATAAATTATTGAACGAGAATCCTAAATAGACGTTATCAAACAGTCTGGCTTTATATTCTTGTGTAGTAGCATTCTCAAATTATTTTGCAGCCTTTTAAATATGTTGTCAATGTAAGCTGTGGCGGAAGTCTTCAGATTGTTTAATCACATTTCTATGAGGATTCTTGTTCAATAATTTATTGTGTATTTTATAGCAATTGACTAATGGCAATATATCATTATCCCTTCAATTTGTGTATGCATTCGATGAACGCCGCTTTATAATGAGTATGTAACATTCCCACAATGGCAGTTGGAATAAATTACCCATATTTCTTAAAATTTTCAACCCAACAGAGTATGAACTGTCATGAAATTTCAGGAAAAATGTACCAAAAAGCTGCAAACCAGCTTGTAAAGAACACCTGGGCAATCAATTACATTGAGAGAGTCACACAAGCGCGCCGAAAAGCTCTGATTCTCCCTCGGCTCGTGGCGTTGGAAAAAAGCTCATTGTACACCATTTATGAAGCTGTATTTCAGTGTGAATATGTATATGTATTTACTGCGTGCACTTTTTAACTGTGATCAAAACACTCACATTACACACGAAACGCCACGAGGCGCGGTTTACACGCAACAGTGTGTATATGACACAAAAAAGTGTGCAAGGTTCAGCGTGTGTTTAACAGGCCACTAGAGAAGTTTCATGTTAAAAAGAGAGGGCACGAGTGAGTATGGGTGTGTGTCTGTGTGTGTGTAAGGGTGTGAGGGAGAGAGATTGATTGATTTTATTTCCCTTGCCAGGTCTTGAGAGATGAGATTAGATACGACATACGATGATATAATTACAATATTTCATAGATAAAATAATACAATTTTTCGGTTATTAGGTTTTCCTCTGCTTGGGTTCTCGAGTATGATAGTTGGAACAATAATCTAAGTGAATATTCTATAAATTGGTGAAAATTTGAAGTTTAATGAAAGATTTGATTTAATGAAGATTTAAGATGAAGATTTGATACAATGTCATAAGAGATGATTGTGAAGTAGAAACTTGAAACGGCCACGTTTATACAAATAAATGTTCATTCTTGGAGAAGATTGTCGAAGGATATTTTTATCATAAGCATTTGACCGTGGGAGCTAATAGATGAGATTGGATCATTTACTTTTGATAGCAGTTTAATAGTTGAATTATTATTTATCATTGCAATATCTAATTATTTCTTCTATTGTAACTTCTAAGGGAGCTTTGGAAACCCAATCTACAAACAAGACGCATGTTTTTGGTATTCTTTCTAAAATAATATAAAGAGAGAAATAGGCTGTGAGCCTGTCAGAGACCGAAAAGGTTAACTTTTCCACGAACAGTAGTAAGAATAGCATGCGGGAGTTGAGTGTGTGATCTATAGCCTATAGGGGGATGTTTTGCAACACGTGTGGAACAAAACTGTTGAGTAGGTGTTTTGAGAGGGTGGTTTGTGGGTGGTGGGGGGTAGCCCCAAATGACCTTGACCTCGACACGTGCGCCGGAGTCGCGACGCCTCGTGGCAAAACGTGGAACTCGGTGCGCATGCGCCAATTGATTTTTCTCGCCTGGGGAGTAACCATTCATCCGTGTGCCACTGTCAAGCCAACCCTTATCAACCCACACCTACTTTCACCCTTTCCTCCACCTCTTTCTCACGCCTTTCTTCATTACCTCCTTCTTCTTACACCTTCTCCTCCTTTTCCACCTCCTTCTTTGTCTCATTCTTCACCTCCTCCCTCCTTTTTCTATATTTTCTTCCTCTCCTCCTCCTCCTTCTCGTCCTCCACCTTATTCTTTTTTTCTTTGTCTCATTCTCTACCTCTAACTTCTTCCTTTCCTTCTTCTTTTTATTTTTCTTTTCCGCTAGCTAACGCTCATACTAGGTTCTCTCTCTTTCACTCTGTACTGCTTTATTTTCTTCTTCATCATCGTCATGATTTTCCAATTTTTCTCCTTCCTCTTCTTCTTCTTCTTCTTTTTCCTCTTCTTCTTCTTCTCCTTATTCTTCATCTTTTTCTTCCCGTTGTTCTTCTCCTTATTTTCTTCTTCATCTTCTTTTCTTCTTCTTCTTCTTCTTCTTCTTCTTATTTTTCTTCTTCATCTTCTTCTTTTTCTTCTTCATTTTCTTCTTCTTCTTCTTGAATTTTCTTTATTTTCCATCCCGCAGTCCTCCTTCTCCCTTCCTCCTACTCTAATATTTCGTTCTTCTTTATCTATTTTCTACTTCTTCTTTTTCTACTACTACTTCTTCTTCTTTTTCTTCTTCTTCTTCTTCTTCGTCATTGTCGTTCCTCCATCTCTCTCACCTTTTTCCTCAAGCTTGTCTAGTCTTTCACACTTCTCAATTAACGTCCAATTATTTATCTATTGATGGCAAGGATTTCCTTGGAGATGCTTTCCCAAGAAGCGATATTCGTACATTCCAAGTACATTCCAACTACCTTCAGTGTTTAGATCACTGACATATTTCAGCTCGATTCGTCAAAATAATACTTGAGTTGAACTTGATCTAGAACTCGAATGAACTTTTACACCTCAACGATAATATTCCTCTATAAAACGGATGTTACACCTCTAACCATATCGATGCAGAATTAGTAGAAATAATTCAGTATTATTTGTCCTCTTCCTTCTACAGTTTATCGATAGAAAATTTATTGGAGTTTTTCCAGTTTATCGGTAGGTAAAAATAAAATTGAAACTTACCGAACTTTCCCAGATTCGTCCTTGTCAAGGGGGTATTCAGCAAAAATTATTCACCAAATTTGTTTCCGACGAAAAATCGCACATCAATCATACTTGCTCGAAAAACAGTTGTGACTTTCAAAGGTCAAATCCTACATAAATAAAATCCCCACCACAAGAAACTCACATCAATTCTTTGCAACTTTGTGCTATCTGCGCTTATTATAATTATATAAATGAGATTTATACACATGTTACATGTCTCTACTATGTGTTTAGAGTTGACTTCAACCTAGCCTCACCTAGAACACGATCATGAATTATTCATGTTTTCACACTATTAGCATACACACCGAAGCTGCGAAAGATTCAAGCGAATTTGCCTTCTGATATCTTTCTGAGCGCATAAATATATTTTAGGCCCTATTATCAGGCTGGCATTCTTGAAATTACGCAACAATCTAGTCCATTGTATGCAAATCTAGATACATCCGCCCAATTAATTTTCTGCAAAGATTTTTGTGTGTTAAGGATCTCACCTGACGTTGTTCAACAGGTCGAATCCTTTGTTGTGTCAGTTTATCCCCTGTGTTGTTATATTATGCTCGTTTTCGCGTAAGTAAATTATTTGTCAGATTTTAATGAACGAGTCGTGTATTTATTGTTTGATGAAACACTATTGAAGTGGTTAAGAACATTTCTATCAAATTACTGGTATTCGTTACTCTAGTCAACCAATAGAGAACGAGCCTCCCTAACAATAGAATTCAATCATCTACTAATTCCTCAACAAACATAATAAATATTCCATTATAAACAATCATTCATTTTATTATCAATTTCAAAGCCAATTTTATTGTCATTTTCGTGAAACAACTCCAACAAATCAAACATTTCATTCTTCACAAGCCGCCAATTTGTAAAAGTAAACACTCCCGATTTTAGAACGCTAGGCTATCAATAAATAAGTTGGAGTTATTTATATTAATTAACATTCAATCTATTTATTCATCCTCATTACTGTATTGTGTATTGAAACCTTTTTTAACTGTGATAGCAATGATTAGGTTTAGAACATACAGTACATCATGTTCTAAACCTAATCGTTACTATCACAGTTGAAAAAGGTTCCAATGCATAATACAGTAATGAGGATGAATAAATAGATTGAATGTTTAGATAACTCCATGTAATTTATTGAGTGATTGACTACTGTAATTTGATTCTGAAAAGGCATATCGACAATAAGTTTTATGGATTTGTTACTCATTAAAGTATCTTCTTGTCCTTACATTATTGTTCTTTATTCCAGTTTTCTGTATATTTTAACTAAATGTTTCCTTTTTTTTCAGGATGTTAGCAGAATGCTAGCCAGCGGGCTAGCGGTGGAGGGAGGGGGTGGCCTGGGAGGGCATTCACTGCACTTCGCCCACCCCCACATGGCCGCGTTTAGCGCCCCTCCCGTGCCCGAATTTCTGCGCCCCCTGCCAAAACCGGCGCCCCTGGTGCCCCAGACTCGCTACAACGGAGGGCCGCCCCGGTCCAAGTACGAGTCACCGGTCAACTTGGTGCAACAGAAAGACATCACCGAAGACGAGTACACTTCGATGTTCAGTTCGAGATTCTTCCCTCCCCCACCCCCACACCATTTGTCGCACTATTCGAGTCTTCAAGGACCTTATGGAGCGTTGTATCCGGGACACTACACCCCCATGCTACCCAGGGATCGCCCTGGATTACCGCCTGCAACCACCCCTCTTTCTCCCCTCGAAGCTTTCCCCAGTCCACACTCATCCACCCCCGACAGTCCCTCCAAATTCAGCCCCCCTGTTACAAACAAAGTTTCTTCCCTCTCCTTATCCTCCTCCACACCCTCTTCCTCTTCGTGCTCGTCTTCTCTGTCTACTACCACGTCGTCGTCTGCGGCGAAAGAGCGCAAGTTCAAAGTGCCCTCGGGCAAGGAAGGCTCTCTCAAACACCGTATCCTGACCACCACCCCGGCTACTGCCGGTGCACTAAACAAGCATCTCAAGCGAAAGCACTCTAGTGCGGCGGGCGCTGAGGTGCCTGCCTCGTTTAGTCGAGGTAACTGACAGTTTAAAATAAATAATAGTTAATAAATATAATAGTAAGCCAGAGGTAAAGCCGCCAAGAACCGGCACTAAATGGAGCGATGAAATGGGCTGCTTTTGCACAGAGAATGAAAAGTTGGTGGGCAAACAAAAAGAACACCTCAAAGTCCCATAAATGAATCATTTCCACTCAGCGTCTTCCAATTAGGGAGCTCTACGACAAATAATAATAGTAATAATAATAATAATAATAATAATAATAATAATAATAATAATAATAATAATAATAATAATAATAATAATAATAATAATAATAATAGTAAATAAATAAATGAAAAATCAATAAATGATTAGATAGATAGATAAATAAACTTTCCATTGCGTTTACATGATTAAGGTTTACATAATTTCCACATTTGCTTCTGGTACAAATCATAAATGTTTAACAAATCAGCTTTTGCTGAGGTTTCATCTAATGCTCTACTCACACTTGGAAACTCAAATCGCGGAAACTGAGCGACTTGGATAACAAACATGTGTCTTCAAATGATGACGTTCATACAGTACGATTGCAGGTTTGTCGATTGCAATCAGACGATTGCAATGATCGTCTGAGCGTCATCATTTGAAAACACATGTTTGTTGTCCGAGTCGCTGAGTTTCCGCGATTTGAGTTTCCAAGTGTGAGTAGAGCCTAAGAGACGGCGCCTACCACTGTTGTGGTAACGGTGACCGGCTCCTCTAAATACAGTACAAATTATGAGCTTCAAAATCGCTTCCTGGTGGTTCGAAACCTACCTATAGCTGTAGGTCCATTCATTTTTCATCATCATTCTTCCCATTACCCACGCACCAGCTTATGTGGGCATCATCTCCATGTAAAAAAAAGAAAAAATGTTGATTCAATCTTCTCTTCTAATAAATCTTCAATAATTAAACTTTTTTATTCACTTTTAAGTTCATATCTTGAGCTTCTAACTGAAAATAAAATTTCAAAATCAACAGGAAATGTTATTTACTATGACAATAAACATATAATCAACAACTCTTCTTCTTTCTCAACATGTGTTACTTTGACGCATTACAATGTGAAGGCCTTTTATTAACACTCTGCTCTTTAGTTATAGTCTGGCAACAGACAAAAGAACCTTCGCGCATCGTATCACTGAAGTGATACGAGTGAGATTACAATATCACGAGATTACGAGTGAGCGAGTGAGATAAACTGCTGCATTGCATAACGTGCGCTCTCTCTGCGCAGTAGAGTTCTTATTTTGGAGGCTCTTTTGTCTGTTGCCAGACTATAACAAGAAAATTTCAATTTTCGCCCCATGTTTCTTGCCTAACTAGAAATTGGTTATTTATTCGATGAATTTAAGGTGTTGACAGTCCGTCAACTATATGTTAAAAACCTAATTATCTTCATTAAAAATAATAAAAACCTATTTGAATTGCGTGAATCAAATTTCAATTTACGACCTTCCAGAAATATGTATGAAAATATTAGAATAGATCTGAATGTGTGCAGGAGACAGTTCTTTTACATTTCAAACAAACTGATCAACTTCATTCCAAACAGTTTTATTGAAAATACAAATAGGAAACTTGATAAAAGATTAAAAAATGAAATTATTGAATGGATAATGTCCAGTGGAATTGTGGAAAAACTTTTTGAATGATTCATGTCCTATTTCAATAGTATGTTTGCCATCTCTTCTCTTCTCTTCTCTTTCGTCTTCTCTCTCTCTCTTTCCTTTTTACCATCTAATACTATCATACTCACTCTATTTCTTCTCCTTGGTATTTTTTATATTCTCTTTATTACTTTCTCCTGACAGTTCATTAAGATTTTATTTGTCTATTACATTAGCAACTCTTATCTGCGCACAGGATTTTTCCTTGCAGGTAAATAGATTTGTAATATTTTGAACATTTGTTTTGCGATTATTATGTGAAAATCTGAATAAAAGTTTTGATTTGATTTGATTTGGTTTTCTGCTTTCAGGTTCGCTCATTCAACTAGCCAACGGCGAGCTGAGACGAGTCGAGGACATGCGGACCGAAGACTTTGTCTCGTCGGCTGAACGAAGTGCCGCGCTGCGCCTGGATCCGAGCACAGTCATTCGGATCAAGGAGGAGCCGGCCAAGGAAGTCAACCTGATCACGCTCAGCTACGGCGAACACAGGACTCAGGTGATTACACTATCGTTTTAATGGAATATCGATTAGGCAGGCTATGTAGTTGTTGATTGATTCAAAATCAATATTTTTTTGTACTCAAAATTTATTAAGATGAATCAACAACATAACCTCTCGACAATTTATCAAAATTTGGGAAAGAAGCAGTTTTGGACAAATGTCTGTTGATTCTTCCCACATTGTAATGTATCTTTCCAATAAATGAATAAATAAAATCATGTAAGCAATGAAGCCATAATACGAAGTCCAACGGCCACATAAGCAAATACAGTGAAATTCATTTCATTTGACCCTTAGCATTAGAGAGCTATTATTTCTTTGCCATCGTACTCTACGGTCATCAGCAACGTCAAGAAATGATATCTCTTTTTTTTCTGAGGATGATGCCCACATGAGCTCTAGGCTTGTGCGTGGGTAATGAGTGGGGTGATGATGAGATATGACGACTACTTTTTAGGCAGTCGGGACCGACGGCTTAACGTCTCCTCCGAAAGACGGGAGTGGCCGTATTTGTCAAAAATCCTTCCCTCTATCTATCAATATAATGCCAAGCGTCAAATTAAAAGAATGTCACTGTACGTGTATCCCTGAATTGTATTGTTATTTTAGTTCTGTGATGGCTGCATAGCCTGCATGTTGACGGTTCTACTAGAATCAATTCATAAGGTCGCCATACACGTTACGGTAATACATGTGGGCATGGAACATATTTTCTATACTTGATATTTGTTCATCTTTTATATACTAGCAAATAGACCAATACAAGCAGATTGGTGTGCATTGGTCTATTTGTTTGTGTTGAGTAGACGATCATAATTAAGTTCCATTTCCTTAGGTAAACCTCTCTGGAAACAAAATTCTCTTCATTCAAAATGTATGAGAAATTAGGCTGGGCGTACACCGGTTAGTCAAGACAAGACAAGATTAGTCACGTTTAGTCACAGTAATTCACATAGTTGCTTATGAAGCAGCACACACTGATGCAATGACTAATCGGTGTGTGTGTGTTGCTTCATAACCAACTATGTGAAGTACTATGACTAAACTAAACGTGACTAATCTCGTCTTGTCTTGCCTTGACTAACCGGTGTACGCCTAGCCTTATAGATGCTCACACGGATTGTGTAATGATGATGATTATTATTATTATGATCATGATTGGAGTAATGCGAATGGTAATAATCAAAATCGGAATAATCAAAGTCCGAGGACTGTTAGTAGAGTAACCACACTTATTGGTCTAACAGATATTGTACTAAAAGACAGGAGTGAAATTCTACTAATTTTACGTAAATTAGTATTACTGAATTACCAAATTATACGTGAATGAAAATGATACGACTAATAAATAAAAAAATACGACTACTATTTAGCGTATGACTTTTAATAGTGGGGAGACCCGAGTAGGGTTGTTCCACTTCACCAACATAACCAATTATTTATCCTTTGATAGGGAACATGGTGAAAGTTTGTTTCCACTTAGAAAACAGACATCAGCATTTAAAAAAAAAGTATTACGACTACTAAAATGATACGACTCGAACGATACTGCGGCCTGTTATAATTAACGTGAGAACTATCTTGTAATATTATTGAAATCAACATGAGAATATAATGCAGGAAACAGGCAGGCATTCCTTCGCGGGCCGACTCTTGAATGGACCAGGGGTGGGGCTGGGGGTGGCAACCCTCGGCTCGCGGGGGCGTAGTGGCATGGAGACAAAGAGTGAAATTATTTTCGAGTGGAACTAGTGAATGAACGGTACTGGGAGGCGGGGGCGGGGGCGGCTGAAGGTGTCTGAGTAGTAGTTTGAATGGGGGCGGCAGATCCATTCAGTGTGTGGTGAGGCAAGCCGATCAATGATCCCCACTGCGATGGGGGTGGGGGATTAAACTCCCTCACTAGGGGCAGTAGAATGCTATAGCCGCCCCTTGCTTGGATACCGTTTTGGAGTTTGTGTGGGGGCGGCTGAAGGCGGTAGAGCTCTGTGTAGTGCGGCCCCCGGGCCAAAGCTAGGTAGCCTACCCCCCACCATATCATCTAACCACTGCCGCTAGCTAACGCTCATACTAGGTTCTCTCTCTTTTACTCTGTACTGCTTTATTTTCTTCTTCATCATTGTCATTAATTTCCTATTTTTCTCCTTCTTCTTCAGTTCTTCTTCTTCTTTTTATTCTCCTTCCTATTCTTTTTCTCCTCCTCCTCTTCCTTCTTTCTTCTTCTTCTTCCTTTCTTTCTTTCTTCTTCTTCTTCTTCTTCTTCTTCTTCTTCTTCTTCTTCTTCTTCTTTCTTCTTCTTCTTCTTCTTCTTCTTCTTCTTCTTCTTCTTCTTCTTCTTCTTCTTCTTCTTCTTATTCTTCTTCTTCTTCTTAACTTCTTCTTCTTCTTCTTCTTCTTCTTCTTCTTCTTCTTCTTCTTCTTCTTCTTCTTCTTCTTCTTCTTCTTCTTCTTCTTCTTCTTCTTCTTCTTCTTCTTCTTCTTCTTCTTCTTCTTCTTCTTCTTCTTCTTCTTCTTCTTCTTCTTCTTCTTCTTCTTCTTCTTCTTCTTCTTCTTCTTCTTCTTCTTCTTCTTCTTCTTCTTCTTCTTCTTCTTCTTCTTCTTCTTCTTCTTCTTCTTTCTTCTTCTTCTTCTTCTTCTTCTTTATCTTCTTCTTTAACTTCTTCTTCTTCTTCTTCTTCTTCTTCTTCTTCTTCTTCTTCTTCTTCTTCTTCTTCTTCTTCTTCTTCTTCTTCTTCTTCTTCTTCTTCTTCTTCTTCTTCTTCTTCTTCTTCTTCTTCTTCTTCTTCTTCTTCTTCTTCTTCTTCTTCTTCTTCTTCTTCTTCTTCTTCTTCTTCTTCTTCTTCTTCTTCTTCTTCTTCTTCTTCTTCTTCTTCTTCTTCTTCTTCTTCTTCTTCTTCTTCTTCTTCTTCTTCTTCTTCTTCTTCTTCTTCTTCTTCTTCTTCTTCTTCTTCTTCTTCTTCTTCTTCTTCTTCTTCTTCCTCATTCTTCTTCTTTCCTTTTCCTTTCTCCCTTCCTCCTCCTCCTCCTCCTCCTCCTCCTCCTCCTCCTTCTTTTCCTCCTCCTTCTCCTCCTCCCTCCTTTTCGTCCTCCCTCCTCCTCTTCTTCTCCTTCTTCTTCTTCTTCCTCCTTCTCCCTCATCTTCTCCTCTTCTTTTTCTTCCTCCTCCTCCTCCTCCTCCTCCTCGTTGTAGTTTAAATTTTCCTTTTCTCTTTTGTTGTTATTGTTGCTAATCTCGTTCTTTTCTTATTACATACATTTCTTTCTACTTCACATTCATTATTGTTCTCCGTTACTGTCTTTATGCTATGAACAAATAATCATATCTAAATGAGAAACGTCATACCTTCCACAATCTTATTAAAAATGTAAAAAAAAAAACAAATTGTTCCTCACTCACTTACGTATTACTCCGATTATCCGTTTCAGTTTCAGTACAACCATTTAAAATTTAGACTGTGGAAATGTTTAGGAGATTTTCAGGAATAATCCTGTACAAACTATAATCCTAGTAAAGTACAGTAGTTGAATGAACCGATGTAGTAATGCTTACAAATTATCAAAATGAAATTTTTTCAAGATATCAATGTAAATTCTCGCAAAATGATGAATCCAGCAGAAAATTATGCTCTATAGTGCGATTCACGTCAAGAAGTCAGCATTGCTTAGATGGGAGTTTGCTATCCTTGTTCAGCACAAGGCAGTTGCTGATGTCTCTATCCTATTCGCACTGTGCATAGTTGCCGCACACAGTTCCAACAAACACGTATGGTGCAGTTTTCTCTTTCTCTCTCAATGAAACTTGGCATCAATGCTCCTCATATAAACAATGCTGACTGCTTGACGTGAATCGGACTAGAGCATAATTTTCTGCTGTTAAATGGTCTGCTGCATAAAATGATCAATGATCACTAGTCAGAAAATTCAATAAAATCTTAATTTTGATTATTTGAAGTTAATTTTATACAAATTGATGTTGGCCTATTATCATCATCTAAAAACAGAATGCTTGCAAAATTTGTGAATACAGCAGAGAATGATGCATGCAGTGTTCACGGTGTCGTTATTAGTCTAATCAAATAAATGGATGTAATGCAAGTGAAGCTGTGAGAGCAGTGAGTAATTGGGTGTATGAGTCATTTTGCAAGTGCATGCACCAACATTACACTTTACATGCAACTTGAAACAATATTCATAGTCAAATGGCGTGTGAGAACCGAGCGGAAAAAGAACATAGCCGTGGAGAGAGATGGAAGAAGAGAAAGAGGGAAGATAACTGATATGAGGAGAAAGAAGAGTACAACGGAAGACAGAGATAGTCGGGGGAAGAAGTGAGAATAAGCAGTGAAGAGAAGAGAGAGAAATTGAGATTGCGAAAGTAGGAGGAAAATTTAAGAAGAATGCGTATTAAGGAGTTGACGAAGAAGAGAGGGAAAGTGAGAGAAGGAGGATGAACGAATAATGAATAAAAAAAAGGAAGTAAAGACAAGATGGATGAAAAGAAGAAAGTGAAGAGTGAATGAAAGATGAGATTGCGAAAGTAGGAGGAAAATTGAAGAAGAATGCGTATTAAGAAGTAGACGAAGAAGAGAGAAAAAGTGAGAGAAGGAGCAAGGAGGAACAAATAATGAATAAAAAGAGGAAGGAAAGGCAAGATGGATGAAAAGAAGAAAGTGAAGAGTGAATGAAAGATGCAGGACCAGAGATAGTAGAAGAATGATGCTGAGAGAGGAAGACAAAGAGAACGGGAGAAAGAAGAAAGTGGTGGGAAGCGGATAGGAAGCGGTAGGGAGAAGAAAGAAAGGCAAGGAAAACAGAAGATGAGGAAGATAAGAGGAGAAATAATAAGGAATAATCGATAATGAGAAAGTAGATGGGAAATATGATAGGATGGGAAAAGATGGGATGATAGGCACAGTTGCAGGGGAAGAAAAAGAAGAAGAAGAAGAAAAAGAAAGGTAGATAATGGAACAGAGAAAAAGAAGTTGGTAAAAAAGATAGGGAAATGAAATATTTGAGATAAACTTAATGGTTCTTGGTGTTGGTGTGAGTCAGAAAACAAAAGAGAGAGAGAGAGTAAAACTAGAGAAAGATATGGAAAACTAGAGGAAAAGAAGATAGAGAATGAAAGAAGAATAGAAAGAGAGAAAAGTGTGATGAAGAGTGAGAGAGTCACTTTCCGTGCAAATTAATAATTACTTCACTTGGCAGCAAACAGTAGCTCGAGCTTGGAAAGTGAATTATGACCACTCTTTAATGAACATTATTTATCAGTCATGTCATTCGATAAATAATAATAACGGAAAATTGCAAGTGAACTAGAGATAACGGTGAACACAATTTGTTCAAGGTTACTTGGCTTTTCCAATCTAGCTTTTCTCTCAGTGAAAACCTGCATGAAAGTGGTTTTCTAGCTTTCAAGAAAACACGTTGAAATAAATTAATTTCTACCACACACTGACTTATTATTGTAGAGAATTATGAGGTCAATGCAAGTTCATGGTTTTGATTTATGAATGTTTTCACGTTTATGGTTTTAGATTATACCGTATTGTCATGTACTTATTCTTTACATCTCTTTATTTTTAACTTACTTCTTATTAAAGTTTACCAATATAGAAAATTCAATTATGGCCAACCTATATCCATAATTTCAAAAACAGAATTTAAAATGAAATCGGTTTCAGTTATTTTCATTCAATTAATTATATTGTGTGATGGATATCTAGAGTTCTAGAGGAACTCATCAACTCAGTTACTATTCCATAATATATATTGATAGAAACAACCTGCTAAGTTGATGGCAGTCTTGCCATTGTCAATATTATACGAATTATAAATTAATCTCAATCAAATAATTGAAAAAGCTGACGTGTTTACAACGTGAATAGGAAGTTTCAGAAGTTGTATTAATACAGCAATTTTATCAAATAAATAAGTATCTAGTTTCCAATAAATGAATCGAAAACTATGGAGACAAATAAGTAATGCAAATGAACCAAATTTTGAAGAAAATACAAAAACATGTAAATTAGAAGACAAAAATTCGGAAAATATAAAAAGTAAACACACCACAAATATGACAGTAAATGACAATGAAAAACAAACAGAGAATGAAAAATTACAAAAAAAATTGAGTCAGACAGGGAATATCTGGAAGTTGACAAAGAAAAATCCATAGAAAATCCACAGAGATGTTGGAGAAAATGTAGAAACATCTGAATCAGAAGAAAAATAATCTTGAAAAAGATGAACTAAAGAACACTACAGAAGTACGAGTTCAAGAAGCAAACAATTATTGTTGAACACAAAGCCCTTCAAGTTTAATAGCGGCAGTAATAGATTCTAATGACAGTTTTGATGAAGCTAGTGGAAAGACTGGCTTCCAGACAATAAAATTGTGACAAGAATTTTGTCTTGAATTGGCGTTGGAAGTACTACTATAGTAATAATAGTTGAGTATTGCAGTACTCCAGCTGTTATATATATAGTTAAGTGGCTGTAAAACAAGGGAATAAATCATGATAGTTCAACTATAGCTGTTTTACTATAGTATTCTAGCTGTTGGTTGTATATAGTTACTAATTTATATTAGATACAACTGTTTAATATATCTGTAGAGGGGAATGTGTATAGTAAAGTGGTTGTAAAAATAAGGATAGTTAATATAGTAATGATGATACAGTACTTATACTATGATACTTGCACTATAGCCTATAGTTATTGTGCCATAGTACTTTCAATAATTTAGTTCTGCATATACTACTGTACATTAGATAAGTTATACATATAGTGTGATATATATAGCAAATGAGTATAATGATCATCATACTAACCACTAAAGCCTAAGGTTCTGTGTTATATTATAGTACTCTATAGTTATATATAGTACTATAGATAGTACTATATATAGTACTGTGTTATATATAGTACTCTATAGTTATATAGTACTTGTGATAGTAATATAATTATATACTACATTATATGCAATATATGTATATACCAGAACTAGATTAGATTCACAATATATTTGTAGTGAGAAATGTATAGTAAAGTGGTTGTAAAAAGGGGTACAGAGCATCGTCATCATCATCATCATCAGTGGCATCAAAGCGGCTGAGCGTACGGTAGGAATAAAGAACTGTCAGCAACTCAAACGAAAGGTCACGTGAGGTCATGAGAGGTCAATGACCTCTAGCAATGACCTTCCCGACTCTCCACACAAGGTCCTTGACATACTCTTAGCAACTGCACTCCTTCACTATACTGAACAACACTCATTATTAACCCTACGTTATCGCGCTCTTGTTTATGGTTCGTTTCGTTTTGGTGGGTACTGGCATAGACCAACAACTGTATAGTGTTAGTCTATGGTACTGGTCACAAGTTATGTTGGTCCATCCATATGGTACACCATTATACTTTTTATGGTATCTATGCACTCCTTCTATGCACTTCTGTTTAAGTGTTTGAGTGTGAGGGTTAAGTGTAAGAGAGGGCCGGCTGTGCCCTAACTTCGCCCTCCCAGGAAATAAAGGCAGCCAATCAATCAATCACTTTTTTTTTGTTTTTGATTGGTTAATAATACATTTATTTATTTATTCTTCCAGCAATTGACTGAGTATAGATTGTCCTGCAAAATAGTGATCCCAATGTTATGCCGATGTCAGGAAATATGGAATAACACATTAATGGAATATCCATAATCCATTAAGTCTAATATCTACTCATAAGTAAATCATCTTCAAATACACACTTGGTAATCATTCAGGTTGAGCATAACATTACTATCAAGTATACAAATAACTTACTATAGTCCGTGCAAACCTTAGTTTGCAGTAAGCGTTTAAATGGCAATGCTATTTGTTATGGGGATATGGAAGCGCTGTTGCCATGTTTTGCTTATTATTTTATTCATTACCCCTCACTCACAGCTGTTCGCTCTCTTTTCTGCTCTCTCTCTTGTTTTGTTTACATTTCTTATTCTATCAAAACTACATGAATGAGAAAAAATTAGCACACTAATTACCTATTTATATGTTTTTACTATTATACTATGAATAATTTTTAAAAGGTCATTAGGTCATGAGTTAGATTCTACATGAGTAGATCTGGCAACACTGCGCCCCATAAACGTAATACTGCAAACTAAGGTTTGCACGGACTATAGTAGAGTTTGCAAAGGTTCAAACTTTACTTGATAATACTATTCGTGATAATAATTGGAAGTTCAGACCCATGGAATTAGTCAAGCGAAAGAAAAAGTTGTCTAGTGTAAATCATTTAGTATAGAATTTTGAAGACAAATGAGAGACAATGTGGGGGTAAATGGATAAATAAAATTGATATATATTGAGAAATCTAAATTGAAAAGGTGATCAAATATAAATTTAGTCCGCTAAGAGACCAGAAACTCTCACGGGAATATAAAGTTAGCAAAAAAAGTGAATTAAAATGTGCTTGTCGATACTAAGGACAAGTTGTTTTAGTTTTCAGCAGTTTTCAGTTCACTTTATCAATAATCAATATCCTGAAGCTTGTAAGGATCAATTTTGATGTGAATATATGTGATTCACGTCACAAATGTCAAAGAATTCTCACCACCTTGAAACTGAAATGTTCTTCAAATATTAATATACTGTAGCTGGTTACCTAAGCAGCCTCACTTCGTATAATCACAGACAAAACAGACAACAGTATAGTTAGTCTATGGTATAATCTCTATGTTTATCGTTCATGCTAATAAATAAAAAATACATAGACTCTTGATAAATTACCAAGTCATTATCAACTCCATCTCTATCTATTCCACGTTCTTAATTCGTATTCCTGATGCATCATACGTAATTCTTGAAAACTCGCATTTACGTGAAGGTATGTGTTCGTATAAAACGATATGCAGGAGTTATGCAAAATAGTTCAAACAATTTTTCATGGCACGTTCCATCTTTCGCATAATATGAGAGGGAGACAGAGAAAAAATGAATGTGACAGAGAGCGAAAGAAAAGATGAGACAGGAACATGCCGAAAGAGAGAAATAAATTAAAGTCGCATCTAGCTTTGTGACTTACAAATTAGTTACATGCTTTGAATAAAAACATCTCCTTCACTCAGAACGATAAGTACGGTACTTGAAAACTGTGACTCATACTTTTGAAGTACGAAGTGCACTTGAGTGGTCAGATTGATGTGAAGTTGATCGAAATAATCGAGAATGCAGGCTTTTATAACTGACGGCTGTTTAAACTGAATGAACTGGTGAATAAACAGATAATCTGGATAAACAGTAATCGATAATCGATAATCGAGCCACAGATGAAGCGGTTTTCTATTATCTGTGTTTGAGCCGATTTTATATAGATTTCTTAATGTATTAATAATAATAATAATTCAGAAATCGATATGTGAAATCAGCTCCATTGGAGTTATTTTCTTGCTGTGATAGAGGTGAAAGTACTGTATATATTTGTCTGTTATTGAGAAAATTATAGAAATCGGTATTAACACAATAATTAACTTTATGGCAAAGCTGAAGAAGGAGAAGGAGGAGAAAAAAAAGAAGAATTCAATGAATTTTCAATAATAATAGGATAGAGATTAGAATTAGTGGCATAGGAAGGAGCTCTTTATACTCGTAATTGGCGACAAATTGAAATAACCTGGGTTCACTCTTCTTGAATTCGAATTCTCTTTATCTGGGAAAATAATAAAAAATCTGTTGCATACATTTCTTGCGTTATTTTTGTGTCACCTCACAAGTTGGGTGGGGGTTGAGAGAGAAAGAGAAGAGAGAGAGAATGACAGAGAGGGTAGGTTACAGTGCTGTTGTTTTCAAGCAATTCAGACAATAATTAAAGAACTTTATTCTGAACGAATTGAATTACTGTATTTTGACAACAGCGTTAGTCTAATTAAACTTGCGTGAGTTTTTACACAACACGATATGAGACCGCTTTATTACAGTGTCTGGCTTTCTGTTGCTGTTGTAGTTCATTTCCTTTTGCACCCACCAATTATCATTTTTCTTCGTTTTTCCATTGCATTTCCTTTCGGACTTTCCGCGACGCTGGCACAAAATGCTAATAATAGCTCTAATGAAGTTCAATTGCATAGCGTCGGAGTCATGAAGTAATAATAAATGTTTGAATGTTTGTAGTATTATTTTTCGTTGACAGGAATGAATGGATTATATTTTAAATTTATAATATATTATTAAAAATATTATTATTTTCTATTTTTATTTATTTTTATATTTAAAATATTATTATTTTCTTCACTTATTGAACTATAGCAATACCTACAATAAATTATAAATATCATGTAAATAATCATGTAATAGTAATGTAAGTGTAATAATAGTCGAAGAAAGCTTTGACTGTTGCACGAGAATCAAACTGAATTTAACCATCGTAAAATGACGTCATTGCATTGACTTCCGATTAATTTATTGTTGCATTGGTTCAGTTAGATGACATCATTTTACGGCGTTCAAATTCAATTGGTTTTCGGTCAACCGGTCTTTTAACGCAGTTGATGTATTAAATCAGAATACTGTACTAGACCGTAGGCCCAAATAGAAATTCGAATTCTCTGCTATCATTACTCCTACTACCCAACGTGAGGATAAAGATATATTGATGGTGAGCTGGTATAGATTGAACTATGGCCTTTGGGTGGGTGGAAATTGGAAATCAACTTGTCGACCTGAATTTAGTAATCTCTATAAACTCTATTAAATTATTGAAAAATACAGCAATAAATCTGCATAATGTTATCCCGATCCATGTGATCTCTTAAATGGATTGTTCAATTATGATTACAATAATTATGATGAATGTGATCATCTTATCCACTTTCAGAAGATAGTTTGACATAAGTTTGATAATATTATTATCATCTAACCTCAGTCTTTGATAATTTATTACTGAAGGTACATCAGGCACTGAAAATGGTCGATATCATCAAATGACAGACTGGTATAGCTTAGGCCAGGCCTGGATTTCCCACTAGGCACACTAGGCACTTGCCTAGGGGCGGCACGGCTCTCGGGTGCTATATTTGTACATTTTTCGTTTTATCCAAATATTAAGAAAATTTTCAAACTACTGGAGTACTGGTAATGAGTTTATTTAGGTAGTTTTGTAATTATTTGATAATTTGTTTTGTTATTTTCATAGATTTTTATTTTTTCTCTGCATCTGCATACCAATAGAATATTCCACATATTCTAATCATAAAAAATGAATTATTTTTTTGCGAATATTGATCAAGATTCCTCTTGTGTTCAATTTTCATGTTTCAATTATTTTACTAGTAGGCCTAAGTTTAAATTTTGTTCTAACAACTGAAATATTCCAAATACCCCATTCATAAAAAAACTAAATATTTTTTGTGATTGATGATTAAGTTTGTTTATGAGTTTCATTTTTCATTGTCAGTTATTTTTTACTTTGAATGAGCATAGGTACATTTTAAAATATAATAAAAATCTAAAAGTAACCGATTGTTGTATTAAAACCATCATTATTGACTGGTAAATTTGGTTTTTTATTATCATAATAACTTATATAATATACATAAATAATATATAGCCCAATAACATACATAATATATATTATAATATCTAATATGCCAAGGGGCGGCAGCCGGAATAGTGCCTAGGGGCGGCAAAAGGTTGAAATCCGGCCCTGGCTTAGGCAAGCTATTCCTCGTGAAGTGTAGGTTACTCTACTTTGTAAAGCCTGGCCAGACTTTCCCCCAATTCCAAAAAGAATTAAATTTGTGTTTAGTGTCCTTGCTTTACACTAGATGTCGGTGGCATTTACGATCATGGACTTGAACTGAAGATTCAAGTTCAACTTCAATCGCGAGACTGCACAGTGTGATTCGCGCACGCACAGTTACCAGACGGAGGGGGGGGGGTGCGTAGTAAAGCTGCTGAGATGAAGACCGGTTGTGAGTTGTGATGATGATGATGATGATGTTGCGGGATGGAATAAGGTGACCTTGAATACTCTTCTTCCAGGTCCTACTACTCATGGAATTCCTGATGGTTTCAGTCACCAACCACTCAGTCATCTTCTTCTTTTATTTTTTCTTCTGTACCTTATTCTACCTTATGTACCTTATTTTCCCCATTCTCTTGCTTATTCATTGTTCTTCCTCTTGCTCTTCACCTCCAAAACCTTTCTTCTTCTTAGTTTCTCATCTTCTCTTCTCTACCACCATGATTTTGCTTTCATAGCAAAGCTTTTTGCCTCTCAATACTCTCAATTTTTCTGTTTTTAAAATAATAATAATAATAATCTTTATTTCTGCAAAAAATACATAATACATAAAACTTGTGCAAGTAAACGAAAACAAACATGCTTATGGAGAAAACAATAATTAGAAGCTATAACAGAATATGAATAAGTCAGGCTACCTCGATTACCTACACTGTTAATGGTTTCTATGCACAGAAACATACATTCATGCAAGTGATTAAATCACGTCCGCATGATGGAGCAATCAGAGAGACAAACTAAAAATAAATAAAAAAGAACAGCAACAGAGAAAAAATAAGTAATAAATCAAGATATAACTAAGGATAAAATTAATATATTATATCCATCTACGTACAATTCTATAGAAAGGATGAGACATGACTACATTATCTAACATCAGTTTCTAAAGAAGGCATAACAAAACTTCAGAGGTTAACTAAAAGATTATTGTCTAAATTACAAAAAGGATTCACAGGGAGACATTGGTCATTGAATATTCAAATGAAGATAAAAATTGAGTTCTTCAAACAATAATTCAGAAGAATACCACCTAAAAAAAATATATTTATTTATTTAGCGTATGGCTTTTGTCGGTGGGGAGACCCGAAGGTTGTTCCACCTCGCCGTGATAACCTAATTCCACTTAGGTTGTAGTTTTATTCACTTTTCAAAATGATTTAGAATTTTGAAAGCATTTCTTTTTGATACGTAAAAGTCCAAAAGTTCATAAACCACAAGCACAGCACAAGAACACGAAAGATACAAGAAAATATTGAAATTTTGAACTAAAAATTTAGAGCCCGAAATTTGTTATTTACAAATTTTGTCATGGCAACCAGACAAAAAAAAAATATATATACATAAATAAATATTAAGGTCCTTCAACAAAAAATTTTGAAATTATAATACCTAATTATTCTGTATTCTTAAATGTTTTATTTTTTTTAAATTAAACTATGGGGTTGTACATGTTTTCCAGTTCCTCTCTACTACAATTCATTAGCCATTTTTTGATACTCATTTTAATAAAATATTTTTTATTAAGTGACCTGAAAATGATTTTTATGTTATTGGGCAATAGATTGAAAAATCTTGTAGTTAGAAAAACAAAAGACTTTTTAAAAAGGGTACAGTTTGGCCTAATTCCTCTAAGGTGGCTATTCACCACTCCTCGTGTAAAGTGAGGGCCATCCACCAAACCACAATAGTCCACTGTGACACCGTCATTTCCGCTCATCAGGTAGAAAATGGAAAGCACCTTGAGGACATACATGTGTCTTAGCGGAAGTACCTCAAAACGGCAAAACAGTGGAAAAGTATGGTCTCTATATCCCACGCCAGCAACTATTCTAATAAAAGATTTTTGTAACTTGATAATAGGTTCCAATGTAGAATAATAAGAACTTCCCCAATCATTTCCTTCACCTCCATCATACTTCTCTCTTTCAATTTCTTTTTTGTTTTTCTTCATTTTCTCTATTCCTCTCCTTTTCATTCTCTTAGGACCTGGTCACATACGATTGTGGTTTGCTTCACTTCACTTACTATGCTACTTTGATTGTGGTTTGCTTTAATTCACTTACTATATACCATATGATTTATATAGATTTACTATGCGAGTAAGTGAAGTGAAGTAAACCAGTTAGCTTTGTTAGTGAAGTGGAGTAAAGCAAACCACAATCAAATGTGACCAGGCCCTTATTCTATGTTCCACCCTTCTATCTAATTTTCCTTTCTTCAATTTACTTCTTCGGATATTTCTTCTTCTCCTATACTTCCTCTCTTTCTTTCTTTCTCCTCAATCGCCTTATATCGCCTCGTTCTTCTTTGCCTCTTCATTCTCTTTCTTTTGTGAGAATCTTCTATCATTCTTTTTATTTCTCCACTTCTCGTTTAAGCGCTATTTCTTCTTATCTCGCTCTTCTTCTATTTTTCCTCTCCTGATCTTTTCTTTCTCTTCTTTTTTCTCTCCTCGAAGCACATGCCAAGCAGGTTATAACAGAACAGTCGTTGGAGGGGGAGGGTTGGTTGAGTGAAGATCCTGATCCTTGCCCAGCCTCCAGAAATAACTTATGATAATCCAGATAACTTATGGATTATGAGCATCAACGCTTTCTACAAGCTCTGAATCCTCTTTGACTTCGTTGTCCAGTCCGTGTAGTTGAAAGATCATTGGTCATCATCATCATCATCATCATCATCATCATCATCGACATTATCAGTATCATTACCATGGCCATCATCATGATTTCCACATCATCAAGTGGAAGAGAATCTGAAAATAATAGTAGAATATGGTAGCAAAAGCCACTTGATGAGCTGTAGCAATAGCTATGTAGGCCTGATGAATAAGTTTATGCGTCTAGTGTCTCATCGTCTGGTTCCTTCTTAAAAAATTCCAATTTATGAAAAGTTTATAAATTGAATAAAATAAACTCAATTCACTTGAATGTAGCCTACTATAAATAGTTCGTGAATCAAATGAACAAACTAATAATCCTTGTATCTACAGTAACTTACATGAATCCAATTTTATTATAGGCTACATCAGGCTCACAGTAACGTTACTGTACATGGATCAAATTTCTTGGATGTAGGATTCTTTGAATTTTTCATGATACACTCTGCTCTTCAGTTGAAATATAGTAGGAGCACTTTTTCAATAGGTCTACTGTAGTCTGTGAATTGCACCTATAGTGCGATTCGCGTCAAGAAGTCAGCATTGCTTAGATGGGAGTCTGCTATCCTTGTTCATCACAAGGCAATTGCTGATGTCTCTATCCTATTCGCACTGTGCATAGTTGCCGCACTGTGCATTGTTGTCGCACACAGTCCCAACAAACACGTTTAGTGCATTTTTCTCTTTCTCTCTTAATGAAACTTGGCATCAATGCTCCTCATATAAACGATGCTGACTTCTTGACGTGAATCGGACTATAGCTTATACTGCATATAAATATAATACAAACTATGCTCCACTTTCAAGTAGCGATTCTCCCTCATTCATAGACGCATAGTTACGGGACATAGACACTTATTGGGGATAGGGTCTATAATATTGTAATTCATTTATATCATTTATATATGTGGTATACATTTTCATCTATATTGTAATTTTAATTTAAGAATCTATTGTAATTCAATTTAATCTTCTTCTATTATAACCATTACTTATTTATGTAATGCTAGTCCCACTGCCACTGTGGAGATGTGCAGACTATGCAGCACTTGGTAGATGTTTGTCCACTTTATTCCTATGAAGGGGGACTCAGGGGAATTCATCTGGCAGATGAGGGAGCCTTGTCCTGGCTAGAGGAGACTGCAGGAGAGCTTGGCATCTGACAATACATATTTGTGTAGAATATTATCTTATTAATATCTGTTTACTGTCTAATCCTATATGTATGTACATATTTATATTATTATTTTTACTGAACTGGCCTGAAAAAAGCATAAGTATATATATATAGAGTTAGAGTTTTGAAATCCTATTTTGGAATAAATTGATTCGATATGCCCAACTTAGGGCTATATGATTTCCATAATTTATTATTTCAATTAATAGAATGATTTGTGTATTTTTGCAGGTTGAAATAGAATCGGCCGCTGAGCATCCGTACTTTGTGTTCAACCGCGGCTGGGCGTCGTGTGACCCCGACAAAACGCTGACCACCTACGGTCTCAAGTGCCATCGGCTGCAAGTCGGCGACGTCTGTATCTCACTGTCACCTCGTCCACAAAACGCCGCCACCGCTGCGCAGCTCAGCGCCACAACTGCACAGCTGACGGCATCGGCTGCACAGCTGGAGGCGATCTCGTCGCAGCTGGCGTCGTCAGCTTCCAGCTGCAAGAAACGACGCTGGTCGGCGCCCGATCAGCTGGACGCCATCTTGGGAGGGGCGGCTCCCCCCACCACGATAAGCGGCAGCTCGTCCAATCATCAGCAACTTCGCAAGTCCAAGGACTGAATCAGCTGGCATACACCGTTGTTTTGCAATTATTCTACACAGCTGCTGAATAGATCAAGAACTGAGCCAGTGATTAATGATCAGCTGTTTATTTAGATCATGTTTTGAAGGTCATGGATCAGCTGATTCTGTAAACATATATAGCAGGATCCAATTAACTTGTCATAAATCAGCTGATCCAGTAATAATTAAACAGTGATTTCGACACAATAATCAAAAGGCTTGAAAGTCTTAAAGACCTTTAAAGTCTTTAAAATACCTTTTAAAAGAAGACTTTTCAAAGAATAACTTTTTAAAAGACCTTTTCAATAATCTGCGAGATTCAGCATTTGTAGGTTAAGTATTGTGATCATATGCTCGTCGATCATATGTTTTGTGACAAGTTAGAAGGGACCTGCTATACACAGTTGCTGAATAGATCAAGAACTGAGCCAGTGATTAACGATCAGCTGTTTATTTAGATCATGTTTTGAAGGTCATGGATCAGCTGATTCTGTAAACATACACCGCTGAAAGCTGGATCAAGAACTGCATCAAAGATGTCAAAGGTTTGAATCATGTAATGGATCAGCTGTCATACACAGCGGTTTTGTAATTATACACAGTTGAATGGATCAAGAACTGAATCAGTCATCAGGTGATATAGCAGAATTATTTTAAATTGTCAGAAAACAGCTTACGCTCGTTTACTGACGTTGAATCAGCTGTTTTCTGACAATTTAAAATAATCCTGCTTTACCTGAGAATATTCATAAATCAGCTGGTTTTATAGTCCTAGTTTGTTGCTGTGTTGTAGTGGGGGTAGTTGATGTTGAAAAGCTGTTTTTGTTGTCAAGGGTCATTTCGTGAGTTCATTAAGTAACTCAGTTATCGACTGAGCTGTTCAAAATACTTGTACTGATTTAAACTCGTTGGCCGGTTTCTCAAATTTTTTGTCAAATTCTGACCGCTAAAAACTATAAGGATCGTCTTAATCACTCTATAAAGAGCTCTAATACATGATTAGATGATCAACTTTTGATGTATGATTTCGCAACTAGCGGATTTTTACATTTAGCACAATTTTATGTATAAACCCGGAAAATATGGGGTTGATGGCGTATTTTTCAAGAAAACATTTTTTGTTGAATTTAAATTGAAATGACATGTCTGAAACAGATTAGATTACTTGAGCTTGAGAGTATCTATAATATTGTTCAATCAGAGATCCAATTTAATAGACTGTAAGTTTGTGTCCACTAATTTGACGACTAAATCAAGAATCGTGCTATCCGCCTTATGAAAAATAGCGCTTTGAGATTAACTTAATTTACTGGTCTTGAAATTAAAAAGAATTTCAATTGGATTCCTCCTGGTCATATTCCATGTATTAAAGATCGGAAACTAACATTTTCCCATTCTTAATAACAATAGAGTATAGAATGAAATTGCAGCATATTTGAATTATTTTATAAACAAGAACTAGTTCAATAACGCAATGAAACATTCACTCTTGGGAAGAGAGGCATTAAAAAAAATATTTCTTACTGTTTAGAGTTTGTAATTTAAAACTGGTCTTTGTCATTCATTTTGCCATTTCATTATTTTATTGACTCATTTTAATCGATTATTATTGTGTATAATGCAATTTAACGCACTATGACCTTCAACCCCAAAAGAAAGTAAAACCTCTACCAATAGAAGAAACTTGGAAAAATGAATTCATTAATTAGATCACGTTTAACAAATTTCTTGTGAGTATAATCACAGAATAGCGAAGGATAGTTCTTTAGTTATTCTCTATTATATAATATACTATGGTTAGTCTAACCATATAGACTAACTATATACTATATGGTCAGTCGATGCCTATATTATCATGAATTTTTTAATCAAAGACGTGAAAATGAAGTTCATCTGTCTGTGAACAATTTTACAACATTTTCCAATATTGTTTATAAATTCATTGTTCAATTGTTCTTCTGCTTGTATGTAAACTGTTGAATGAAGTTTATAGTTATTTTTGTTGTTAGTTGATTGTTTGTTTGTATTTCTATTGATATGTATAGGAATAATTAAAAACTCGAAATTGTGATAGACTATATTTTGATAAGTGTAGATATAAACTGCTTTATCCAACTCAAATATATCTAATTGTTACTACAATATTACTTTGAAGCGTGTAAATAAAATTAACTATGACGAGATAGCTATAGCTATATTATACTATAATCACCCTGCTCTTTATTTTATAAAAGAACTAAGGGAAGAAAAAACTTGTATATTTGATTTTTACGAAATAAATCATATAAAATTGGTATATTGCTCACTATTTTGATAATCCAATGAAAACTCTCTTTGCAATGACTCTATTTGAAAATATATTTATATTTTGATCTCATTGCTTAGTTGCCTAGAATAATAATAATAACTGAATTTGAATGTCTCTCATTACTGTATCTAAGTTTTGTTTTTGATGAAGTTGTAGGCTTGGTAGTTTTTTGAATGCCATTTTGTGTGTTTTCAAATATTTTGTTGAAATATTTGTTAAGTTGTAATGATTGATAATTGAAAATTTGTTTGTGAATTTGTATCGTGGGAGCTTCCAACACTTCCAACCATTTTGATTTTCTCAAATGTATGGTAATTTTAAGATGTTGAAAACCTATTTCATGTAGTTTTATCTGTAAAATTTGTAGATGTCCATCTATTACATGTCGAGCATAGTTTTATTATGCATAATTTCCACTTTTATTGTGTTTCAGTGCTAATTGCATATTCACGAGTATGTAGGTACGATAAAATGTTGACGGCTCATTTACAAGCTTCTAATTAGTTGGACTATATTTGAAAAATTATCTCCAACTTTAAAAGTTCTTTTTTTAGTTTTTAGTCTTTCAATATGTCTTTCAAATTTCTACATTTCAATATAATACTTTCCAGTTTGTAATAAAATAATTATTACTATTTGTAGAAGATTAATTGAAATTGAAATTTGAGATTTGAAATTGAAATTTATTCATAGGTAATACTGACAAAAAATACAATAGTAATAATTGAAGGAAGGAATTGAACAATATTGTTGATTTCAATTGTAGGGCAGTGAAGTCTGAACTTAAACAACGTAAAATTCAAATTTGTGACGAACAACTCACTAAACAACTATTAACTTACACTCGGAAGTTTTTAAAAACTATTATGATTTTTCCCCCCTTTTAATCTTAACTGAAGGTCAACATATAGCCATAGTTTATCGAAATTTCGAGTAAAATGTTATAGAAAATACAAAAGACTGAAATTGTAGGGAAACTTGTAGTGATAGTGGTTTGGAACAAATAATCATGATATTTAATTCTACAAAATTTAAGCGAGGAGGAAACTTTTAGACCATTCATTATTGGCCATTCATTAATTCCTACAACGTAGGCACATTAGTAGCTAGGATACTGATCTTGTGAAACCTTAAGAGAAAAGCAGTTGAATCCTCACATTATTATGAGGAATTAGAGTTTTAATTGACGCCACGTCAATGCCGCCTCGTATATTATGGTCCATAGGCAAATAACTTGCATTATAGCCTTAATGTACTCAATTTATAGTGGAGAAGAGTCCACTCTTTAAGTTATTGTACAAACTAAAACTACATGCTAAAACTGGTAATGTTTTCTTATATTGTTTGTAATCAGCCAAATAATATTCAGTCAACCCTTATTTTATTCTCATAGTAGTGTTTGAGCAAATAGTCCCCAGACCTATTTTGCTACTTTATGTGGCAGATTCTGTAACTCACTATGCCATAAGTAGTCATAAGGTGATAAAATAAGCATGACCTTGAACTTGCTTGGAAACTTAGAATTACTTTTCCATACGAATACATAACCCACACCATTCACTTTTCATATTCTTGACTTGAAAAAATTGGTGCTTTCCTCTAATGTAGACGATCTGTGTATAGTCACATAATATATCACTGTTATCCAACATAGAGTCATCTTATACCAGTTTTGTAAATACAGAATTGTAAATGTAGATTCGATGTATAGAAAAAGTAATATTACAATAATAGTGTTGTTTTTGACATTCACTAGAATTCTATTGTAAGTTGATATTTTTTACAAATCAACCGACTAAAAGTAGCACTGATATGAATCTTGCTGTATATTGAATTACATAATTTTTTATAAAAATGAAAATGCATAGCTTCTCAGAAATGTAAGATGGAAGAATTTCATGAATGAAAATGGGGGAAAAATTCAGATAACCGACCACTAATCAGAGTGAAAATATTTTTTTAGACAGATATTTTTCTAATAGATTATAATGGAGCATTTAGAGGAAATTAAGTGTTTTAATATTTGATTAGAAATCTATGAATTATTGGATATAATATTACACCACAAAAGCAAAAATGAGTTTTACTTTGATGATCTATTGAACCAACTTTAAATGAGGATGATTTTATTCTATTTGATTTGTGACACAATACTTAAGAATATGTGCTATAAAATGGATAATGAAGAAATGAATAAGAATGTGCTGTAAATGAATAAAGAAATAATGTGCTATAATAAATATAGGACTGTTCCATGACTATATTGTGAGAGCTATTGATAGTTTTATGACAGAATGTAACATTTTAGTGTATGTAATGAATAGGTACTATTCAACTCAATATACGTAATTTATCAGTTTTTTGGTTCATTTATTAAGCATTAGCTGTAGGCTAACTTGAGAGTGAAAATGTTTTAAATGATTATTTTAATTATTAGTCGCTGCCGTGGGCTTTCAGTTTGATAGTTTGCAAAGTAATTGTGTTTTAATTTAAGATTCTAGTAATTAAAAAAAAAAACATGTTATATAATAGATGACGTTTTGAAGATGTTAAATTATATATATATATCAATTTATAAATTTGGGGTAATTGATTTCTCCTATTCATAAAATCTCATAATCTTTTATTTAATCATATTCGAATATAATGTTTGTTAGTTTAATAACATATTCATAATAGTTTTATTTATCTAAATTTGAAATAAATCTATGTAATCGATGAACATGTTGAATTTTAAATTATTCAGTCCGTCGAATTGATTGTAAAAAGGTTCGATTCGCTAATTACAAATGAAATTTGATGAATATCGTAGTGCTAATCAACTGTATTTACCGTACTGTATTTTATTGATGAAATAAGATTGTTTTATCTCATCTCAACAAGAGATTTTTCAATAACTAAATCTGTATTCTATGTACATATGTATTGAATAATAAGTGTGATATTGTACCACTATCTGCTTTTTAAACTTTGATGTAATATGTTTCTTTAATTTTATGACAATTTACAAAGCTTTTAGTGCAATACGTTAGAAAATGACTTGTTCTTCGATGTAATAGTTTTCGGTTTTCGTCCAACTCGACTATTGCCTTAACAAAATACATTATTATTTCGAGAAATAAAATCAATCATGTTTGCTCAAAATAACTGTAAATGAGCCAGATATTTTGTGCATACCACAATAAAAAGGATTTTCCATTTTATTTAAACGCTTTTCATTCCTTTTCTGACCATCAACCTTGTTTCTATAGGAAAGATAACATAATGCTAGAATAGCAGCAGGCTGAGAATAATGATTTACAATATTCAATTACTTCCTTCCATCTTGAATATTATTCAGTAACAGCAGTTTCAAAAATTTTAATTAAGTCTTCAGAAAAGCATCAATTGTGATTTACTTTGAAGGGTGATAAAAAGGATTCATATGCTTAACCAGGGGGGGGGTTGGGGTTTGTAAACCCCCCATTGGTAGGCAATTGTATTTTTCTTATGAAAATCTGTTTTAAACATTAAAAAGTGTTAAAACTAATACCTTATGTTTATAGTTAGGCTTATCTCTGATCAAATACATTTCTATTAAGTATGACTGCATTAGCATTACATTGATTACATCTTGCTACTTGCTGTATACCCCACCATGACTCCTCCATAGCTAACCCCCCCCCCCTTACTTGAACCTAGTTACGCCTATGAATGAATTTGATCTATACCTAGAGCTTCAACCAAATAAGACATCCATGTAGGTAATTTGAAGAGAAATAATTTCGTATCACTAGTTTTCTCCTAAAACTGAAAATGCTCTGAGACTCTGACAACTGGCAATAGTTACAGAACTCTTCAGCATTTGTTTAGAGTATCAAAAACTGCTATTTCAAATTTCATTCCAGAAGTATGTAGTGCGATATACGAAAGCCTTAGCAATTTCATTAAGGTGAGTTTTTAATACCAAATAGAAAATGTCGTAAACAAATATTTATGAGACATTATTTAATGTCTGTATTAATGAGACGTTATTTTAATAAATAGGTGGTTGTGACAATTTCTAATCTTTTTATTCGAAATGGATATCTACCACAATATTACCTTCACTACTACACAGAAAGTTTTTAATACAATATAAAAATGAAGCAAATCCCTTTATAAACAATAAAACCATAACCTCGATTGGTTAGTACTCTGAGCCTGTGCTTTGCTTTCTCTGCATACTCTCTCAGTATAGCAGGATTCTTTTAACTTGTCAGAAAACAGCTGATTTAACGTTAGTAAACAAGCGTACATCAATCAGCTGTTTCTGACAATTTAAAAGAATCCTGCTATTCTCTCCCTGTGCTTTCTATCTGGCTGTCTCATCTGCTGAGCAATCAGAGGCATAGAGTACTAACCAATCGAGGTTTATGTTTTAAAGGGCTTTGCTAAATCTCTCTGTTGAAAATGAATTACAATTTCCCATTATGGGAAATCAAATTCATATTTAACCACCGTAATGCCTCGTCCACACCATCGCCGAACTAGGCGAACGCGAGTCTAGCCCGATGAGACATCAAGGTGGGTTTTCGTTACTGCGACAAAGTGCCGCAGCGGATCCCGACCGACCGACCTATAAATAGTTGGGATTTCTTATCAATTTCATCTGGCAACGCTGGGTCGGGCTCCGCTGCGGCACTTTGTAGCAGTAACGAAAACCCACCTTTAATGGTGGTTGATTTTTTTTTCGTGCAGCATGTCATTATTAAATAATATCATGGATTACGATAAAAAACGTAATATTTTGTTAATTACTGATTTATTACACGAACAATGATCATTTAACATATTGAAAGTATTTATACATATCTATAATTATACATAATATAGTACATATCACAATATTTATATTATGAAAGTTATTATTTATCAAGCTAAACTCTAAGATAGAATATCTTAGCACAATAAGCCTTTACTGGATTGTAGTGGATGTTTCAATTTCTTCCTCAGAGATGTCTTGGGTATCACTTAAGTTAATGAGCGACTGTGGAGAAATTGAACGATCCTCACGTTGAATGGGAATTGAATGATTCAACGAAAGATTTGATGTTGTAGATGGTGGTCCAGATGACAATGAATCAGACAAATGAGGAAAAGGGGCAGCTTGTGAACACGACTGTAGACGATATTTAGTGAGGATGCTTTGAATTTCATGTTGTGCCACGATGGACTCTTCCAGTGGCAATTTGTTCAATGTCACTCCTACATATGCACCAAAAGCAGTATTGTCATTATCTTCTAATTGTGAAGCATTCGCAGTCAGGCTTCCATGAATGTTACAAAGCTCTGCAACACTCTCACGCAGCTGTTCTGAATTTCGTTTCTTGGAATACTTTGCTTTCTTAAACGGCTGCTTTGGGAGTTGATGAGTTTCTGTTTCTTTTGAAGTCGATGCTTGTGCAGTTGATTGTGATTGATGTGGATGTGATAGAGATGGTGTATCCTCATCATCATTCATGAAATCAATTTCATCATTCTGCTGTAACAAAAAAATAAAAATTATGTTTTTGATTTCAGTTTCTATCAACACATGAAGAATGGCAAAAACATTGTATTGGTTAAAACCTTATAAAAGTTATAGGAGGGCTCTTACTGTTCATGAAAAAGTTTTTAATTACCGCCGTGCAAGAAGAGTGGTAGAGAACGCCTTTGGCATATTAGTAAGCAGATTTCGATAATCGGTATTCGATAAAAAAGTGAATTTGAAAATGAAAACTTTGAACAAAATCGTGTTTGCTGCGCGTGCTCTTCACAACTGGTTACGTTCATCATCACCAAATATAGCAGGATTCTTTTAAATTGTCAGAAAACAGCTGATTGATGTACGCTTGTTTACTAACGTTAAATCAGCTGTTTTCTGACAAGTTAAAAGAATCCTGCTATACATACATGCCACCTGGTTCAATTGATGTAGAAGACACTGATACAGGAAATATTATTCCCGGTCAGTGGAGATCTGAAATAGCACAGTTGAGATATTTAGAGGGGAATTGTGTTAGAAATGCCAACAGAATTGCTAAAAAAATTCGTGATCACATGAAAGATTACTTTAACAAATGGAGGAGCTGTTCCGTGGCAGTATAGACATATTTACTAAAAGGGTAGTAATGTTAAAAATGACCTCCAGGATCTACAAACTATAACTTATCAGTAATAATAATAATAACAAAGAAACAAATCTCGAAGGCTATGAGCTAGGTTATGTTGAACTAGTATTCCTTTTTAATAAATTAGATTATTATGTATACTTTACAAAATCATAAGTAATTCAAATTCAAAAAAGTTTTATTTGTTAACAGGGTCGTGCCCTATACAAACAGAGTTGCGCTATTTTAACAAGCATGCAAAGCTAAAAAATAACATAATAATTATTGACTAATAATATAACAAATTTGATTGAATAACAATAATTATAACAAAGAAAAACCAATAAAAATGACAAATTCAACACATAACTAATTTATAAATCATAAGTAATAAACTTCCATACTAACCTCAGAATTCGTTTTATTCAAATTGTCCTCTGTTTCACTTGTGCCTTTAATACTTGTCATAAAAGTTTCCATGATATGAAACCATTTGAGTGCAGGTATGTACACGTCTTTTATCCCAGCTCCCGATTTAATAGAGTTTTTCACCTTTAAACGTTCCTGATTGTAAGTACATCTTAGATTTTTTATTTTTTGTTTCAATTCAGCCACACCAAAGTTTTGTTTGTTAAATTCAGTTACAATTGCTTCATAAGCTGAAGCACGCTTTGTTTTGTCTTTATAGTCTACACAAGTAATATTCCAAAGGCACTCAAATTCACCGTACAATTGAACTAACTTGATCGTTTCTTCCACAGACCACTTCATTTTTCAACAAACTTACAAGACTTGATAGTAGCGGAACGACTCTACTCTACTAGCTCGAGACTGGTTTCATTAGGATAGTGGTGGTAGAGTAGAGTGAGAAGCGGTGGTGGGGGAAGGCAAGTGGTAGAGTACTATCCCACGGTGCTATCCCACTCTACTCTACCAAAAACAAGTACTCTACTCTACTATGAACGTTTTCATTGGTGGGGTTCACAAGATAGTTAGTACTTTGTTTCTATACTAATGAAAGCCAGGCTTTAAAGATCATCATTCATCATCATCAATGCTTTTGAGGAAGACAGTTCGTGCTTTTAAACTCAGCCCGCCAAGCGCACTAGCGTCTCTGGCGTTGAAAAAAACAACTACTAAATTCCCCTCAAGTTTCTATTAATTACTATATTTGAATTATATTCACATTGTTAGATAATTATATTTATTTTATGGAGGTAAATATCAAATGAATGAAAAATTTGTTTTGAATTCATGGATTTTTAGCAAAATATTTCTGATTTCCTGGCATGTGTTGGCTGTGCAACATCCACGTAGCGGCGTTCCAGTTGTTTTCTGTGTATGTGTAGACGATCTACGATTACGTTGATAGTATTTCAGTTTTGGATTTCTCTTGCGGTGATTGTTATGTTTAGTTGAGTCTTGTCTGCCAAAATTCCTACAATGAAGTACTTTTTCCTATTAGGTCTGCTGGTTTTGCCAGCTATTATATCAACATTTGATCCAAGTAAGTGAAATATTCATAATTTTATTCTAGTTCCATTAAAATGTTTTTCCTCTGAATAACGGTAGCCTATGCTTAACCCCTTCAACTGTTCAAGATTATTTTTAACTTGAGAAACTGGACCATGCATACACATCCCAGTATCCCACAGATGCTCATAATTGCATTCTCAAAATTTTGGGTTACAGTGTTCAAAAAACTAGATCAATCGCATTTCTATAGTTAGGTTATCATGGTTTCTCTTGAATTATCTATGATCTATCCACTTTCGGGCAAGCTTCACCAAATTGTTGCCTACTGATTGTACTGAAATATGGTGCTTCGAATTCAATCACTTTTGAGCTAGACTGCTTCAAGTTACATGTATAATTTTTTATGAAAACAAGATTTTCACGAATAAACTTCATGCCATGATGAATATATAGGACATAGACATTACTTCCACATCGAAAGATTTTATCTCCTTATGTTCTAGCTTTAAATTTAATGGCATAGCCCTGACAGTGGCTCTTATCTTGGAATCCGAAATACAGATTTATTAGTATAGATTCACTTCTTGTTCTATTAACTATTTTCCCATAGAAGCTGTCACCTGTTAGACCTACAATAATTGCTAAGCTATTGTGAAAGAATATAAGCATGCCATTTACTCTGTTAAAGTTTCTGTAATTCTCTAATTGCTTAGACTTTACTGCCTTCAAAACTAGAGTGCTTTATTTTTGCTACTGTACTGTACTTGTTTTTTCTGGAGTTTCACTTGAACTATCTTATTTCCAGACCCAAAACTATTCGCTCTTGCGGATGAAGTAGAAGATGAAGACGATGATGAATTGGTGGATGTGGGAGAGGAAACTGAAGGCGAAGAAACGGCAATGACGGACGAAGGTAAACATTTCAAACTTAATTTCATAGGCTACATGATGGTCCTAATGTTATTGTATTCTTGGATCACTCTTGAAAAATAAAAATAATATCAAGCAAATAATTTCTTAATCTTCTTCCTCAATATTTTAAAAAGCTTCCCTTGGCGTATGGTATGATTCTTCTAAACTTACCCAATTTAAATAGCCGAATTTTTATCTTTGTAACCTAATGAATTATACTCTCTTTGTCACTCATTCTTTATTTTCAACCCCACTGCCTTAGCAAATTAAACCAGCTATGCTAAAGAGATACAGATAAATGAAAAATCGACTATTAATGAGAATACCCAAGTCCAAACTTGTCGATTTTGGTGTCCAGCATTGGTAGCATGCTGTGAAACACAAAAAATGGACCAAGTGTGGATATATGGATTTTTTGGTGTTGTTTTTGAATCTTCACGAATCGAACATGCTCAGTGAATAGTAGCCTATTCGTCAAAACTATCCGATCATTTTTACCAGTATTTGTGTTGCCAAGAATGTTCTGTGACGCCGCGGCTCCAGTATTGAATCTTGTTTCTACAGGGTGGCGCATAAAGAGCGGATGTTTTTCAAAGTGTTATAAGAAAGTTTTTTTGAATCATACATTTATCTTCCTAACACCAAAATACTAATTTAATAACCCAATTTGAGAATTTGTACGAAAATCTCCAAAACACAGTAAATTATATTTCAAAAATTACATAGGAAAGATGGCGCCCTTAATGCGTTAATTCTCATTAAAAGCCTCAAATTGGTCCTTAACTTTTGATACAGCAGCAATTCATCCATGTATTGCAGTTTTCAAATCTTCAATGTAACGATATTAAACGATAGTAAAATTGAATTTCAAGTAAAGAAGAATCTTATGCCAATAGCTCGACTGGAAACTTTCTGCTGAAGCTCCGTTGAACGACGATTGCAGATTCATTCTATTGGAAATATTGTTCAACAGCAAATGCAAGGTCAATTGCGCTATTGATACTGGATACTTTAACCTACAAAATGGTGTCGCTCTGCGGTCACAGACAGTTCTAGTCCACTGATACTATCCTACTCAAACCCATCCGTTCTTTTTGCGCCACCCAGTATATGTGTTAAACGAAATAGCCTAAAATTTTATATAAATAATTATTTGTATTTTCTTGTAATATAGAATAATTTGTTTTTGAAAGGAACGGAAGAAGAAGAAGATCCTAACGCGCCGAAGAGCGGAGGTTCTCCCAATGCAGACACGACCATCCTGTTCATTCAGCCGGTGGCCCAGCCGGGGTCAACCATGGACTTGCCAGCCGGCAAGATAGTCGAGTTCCTGGTCGGATTCCTGAACAAGGGCGACGAGGACTTGATCCTGGAAACTCTGGATGCTTCCTTCCGCTACCCCATGGACTTCAAGTTCTACATTCAGAACTTCACCACCCTGGTTTACGAGAGGCCCGTCAAGCCCGGTCATGAGGCAACCCTGTCCTACTCGTTTATACCAGCTGAGGCGTTCGCGAGTCGGCCGTTCGGCCTCAGTGTCAATCTGAGGTATCGCGATGACGTAAGTGTGCTTTCGAATTTATTTTTATTTGTAAAAAAACAGCACAAAATCATACTACTATAGTCCGATTCACGTCAAGAAGTCAGCATTGTTTCTTTGCCATCGTACTCTACGGTCATCAGCAACGTCAAGAAATGATATATCTCTACCTATTTATCTATCTAGTGCCAAGCGTCAAATTGAACGAATCAATGTAACTATAGTCCGATCCACGTCATATACGTCGTATATGGCATTGTTCATATGAGGAGCATTCATGCTAAGTTTCATTGAGAGAGAGAAAGAGAAAACTGCACCAAACGTGTTTGTTGGGACTGTGTGCGACAACAATGCAGAGTGCGGCAACTATGCACAGTGCGAATAGGATAGAGACATCAGCAACTGCCTTGTGCTGAACAAGGATAGCAAACTCCCATCTAAGCAATGCTGACTTCTTGACGTGAATCGCACAATAACCGATACAATAACAGCTTCAGAATTATCATTGTTCGAAATCAATTTAGTATTTATAACACTGCCGGCAGAAGATAGTATTTTAGACCTATAGTTCCTTTTTAAATGAATATATTTGTAACTGACAATGCGTTTTATATTTTAATTGTAAAATATTATTTCTAGACCTGTTGCAATGACCTATGTACTTCATGTTGACAAATTACCTATGAAATGAGAGTATTCCCAGACATTTTTTTTATCGTATGGCTTTTATTGGTGAGGAGACCCTTACGGGTAGGTTCCACCTCGCCTCATTGCACGATTTTCCCAGACATTGATGTTTTTTAATGATAATGTATAAATAAATGAACTTTAACGCAAGAAGTGAGTTTTACCCAGAATCTAAAATATATACTTATTTTAGTATTCAGTGCAAATCAGAACCTATTGAATTCAATAATAAATCTGATTAAATTTAAAACTCAAGCAAATTTTTTTTAAAATTTCTTGTTTCCACTGTTCACAGCTAAAGTAAATTCACCGTAGAGTCGTTGTATATTCGTGTATCATCATTATAAACTTGAAATTCTAGTAAGAGTAAGAGTATCTTTATCTAGAATAGATCATTTCCAAAATAACATAAAATTGAAGAAAATTCACACATTTTAAAAATAATCATTGATATGGATATTACATGAAACAATGAAAAAATTCTTATCTTATCCTATTATATTAAGCGAGCAATTTCTGTATGTTTATATGTTTATATATATGTTTATATGTTTATATTTTTATGTTTATATGTTTGTATGTCCAACGGATCTCGAAAACGGCTCTAACGATTTTGACGAAATTTGGAATATAGGAGGTTTGTGATACAAAAATTAGTTTGCGCCGGGTCTCATCCCTGGGATAACTCGCTAAAGGACCTGAAAAAGGAGAAATTGATCCTTTAAGAATCAGCTGACAGAAGAAAGAAATTTCCGTCGGCTGTAAATGATGAGAAAGAGTGAGAGCGAGTGTGTGAGTGAGACAAGATTATTATTTCAGCTGCTGAGACAGTGACAGAGAATCAGCTGACAGGAAGAAACAATTTTCCGTCGGTTCTTGATGTTGTTGGTAAAACCAGCGGTTCCATTACTAGAATTGAGAAAATTATCGAAACACATAAGCTGCTCCTATTCCCCTTTTTTCTGATTTTAATTTATCTATAGAAAATTAAAAGCAATTTGAAATTTTGAAAATATTCCATATTGTATTGTTATTTTAAAATTTGAGGCATGAAGTTAGCCATGTGATCTGTTTTTATTTATTTGAAAAAAAATCGTCAAGAGTTCATCTAAACAGCTGACCTAAAAATAGTTATCAAACCATATTATTATTTCTATATGAAGCATATAGAAATAATAATAGTAGTAAAATACATAACATAACCTCTGTTAATGAAAATAATGAAGTATTATTACTACTATTATTACTACTACTACTACTACTACTACTACTATATGAAGCAAAATTTTTACCACATGTGCGATTTTTCAAATGATATGCATTCAAACTCGATTATTCATAATATTTCGAAAGCTCAGATTATTTTTTTTATAGTGCAATGATGAATCAGTGCATAAGACTGATGGCTGTACTTTAAAAAATTGTTCAATTTCATTCCTTTTTTCCTTTTAAATTTCCATTCCTGTGTCTTTGTAGGCCTACCCCCGAGCAGAGCTCGGTACCCCGATATTTTTTTATTCATTACTGTACTTACACAGTAATGAGTACCACCCTAAACACATTATATTTTATCCCTCTTTAGACAAAGCTTGTGTTGAGCGATGGTGCATCCAGGGATAATAGAATACATGGTAGGGTAATGAGTAGGATGCCTAATAAACTCCAAAAAATTTGCGTAGCTCTTAACTCAGTTTAATAACAATGGAAAAGTTGAATAACAGCCACGTTTCTACTGCGTTCTGGGTTTCGCCTCTCAAAATCTAGGCGGGGTTTTGCGCGTGAAACCAACTGTATATTCTAGTATCTGTAGGTGCATCTATGACTATGAATATGCTGGGCCATGAAAATATATTAATTTCATAACTAGATGAAATTTTTAGTGAAACAACAAAGGTGGTTTACAATATATAATGAAAACACTAGAATGTAGTCGAAAAATATCACTGTATTTAGTAGAATTTAAAGTGACTGTATTTTTTGACTACATTCTAGTGTTTTCATTATGTATTATAAATATCACAACATCTCACCAGACACTGTGTCAGTGGTTTACAATGTTTTATGGATGTAACTCCCATAACACTCTTATTACTTTTGATCTAAATTTGTAAAAAATCGAATCATGTTTATATTAATCAATCAATGTCTCTCGTAGAGATGCAAAAGTCAAGGTTCGATGCTTGGTTTATCTGATCAAAATCCATTTGGAAATTGAAGCGAAGCTAACCTCTGTTGTGTATTGTGTTTGTTTAGAGCGGCAACCAATTCTACGAAGGCGTGTACAACGAAACGGTGAACATTGTCGAAATTGAGGAAGGTCTGGACGGCGAAACCTTTTTCCTGTACGTGTTCCTCGGCGCATGCGCAGTGCTGCTGCTGGTTCTCGGTCAACAGTTTCTGGTGTCGGTGGGCAGGAAGCGGGTGGGAGGCGGCGGCGGGGGCAGTGCCGCCTCCAAGCGGCCCGCAGCCGTTGAGACTGGCACCACCAACCCTAACGATGTGGACTACGATTGGCTGCCTCGCGAAACGCTGCAGAGTCTTAGTGAGTTGTTTTCTATAGCAGGACTCTTTTAACTTGTCAGAAAACAGCTGATTTAACGTTAGTAAACGAGCGTACATCAATCAGCTGTTTTCTGACAATTTAAAAGAATCCTACTATAGATTCGTTGATTGTCGCAAACATAATATAGTTATTTTTACAGATACCTTCTTTTTTTTGCTAGGGATGATGCTCAGATAAGCTCTAAGCTTGAGCGTGGGTAATGGGAAGGATGAGAGATGAATGGACCTACAGCTTTAGGTGGGTTCCGAACCACCGGGAAGCGATTTTGAAGTTCATAATTTTTTGTATTTAGAGAAGCCGGGTTTTAATAGTAATTTTCAAACTATTAGCAACTTTTTCAAACAAAAACTTGTACGTACTCGTACATAAAAAACCGAATATTAATAAATACAGTAAATAAACAATATTAATACTGAATAGTATCTATTTTCGTATGTTAACTATTGTATATTTTTATTTCAAATTTCAATTAGTTGCTATTTTGCAGCGGACGACGGCATCAACGAAAACCTACCTTTAGGCCGCACTGCTGGGTTGTTCCTGGATAGTAAATGGTTTATCTATAGCTCATTTAACATCCATAATAATAGAACATGTAGAAAATGATCACGGCCTTCTTGATAAAACGTGTCAATCATCCACAATCCACCCACCTGCAGTGCGGCCCACTGAGCTAAATTATCTAACTGGAGGTAGCAATGAATGAACAAGCTGGGTTCCTCCTATTTTTTTATCATGCCCCACTGTACTGCCATCCTAACAAAAAAAAAACGAGGCCCGTGTTCCACCTAATATTGTTAGGTTGGCAAAACAATGGGTACATCATATGTTGCCTAATTATAAAATGATTAGGGCATAATAAAAAAAATAGGTGGAACACGGGTCTCGTATAGCAGTCCTAGCCACTGCTACCTCCAGTTAGATAATATTTAGCTCAGTGTTGCGGCCCACGGTTTACCCACTGAGCTAAATATCCATCTGGAGGTTGCACAAGCTAGGGCTGCTATACAAGATTAGTGTTCCGTCTAATTTAGTTTGGTTGGCAATAAGATGAAGATGATTTTTAGAGCAGTATTTGGTACTAAAAACAAAATAGGTTGTCAATAAAATGGAATTGAAATTTTTTAGAGTATTTTTTTTAACAGTAACCACATTCTATTTTTTTAATCTTATTCCTTTATTTATATTTTCAGACAAATCTCCACGTGTCAGGCAAGTAACGAAACAGAGTCCAAAGCAGAGGAAAGCCAAAAGAACAGCGGGATCCGATGACTGATTCAAAAGTACTGAAACCCTGGTGAAAAAATTGTTAAAAACAAAAGATCGAAGAAGAAAAATGCGAAAGTTTTGAAAAATGATGAAAACAGATAAAAGAAGAAAAAATGCGAAGAGAAAAAAATTGTATGAGGTGTTTTAGGAGGATGAAATATTGAGCAAGTCGAGTTTCTTGTGAAGTTTTGCAATAAGAACAATATTTCAACTTTGTATGTAATAGTAGACTCAATACTTGTAATTATCGACGTTTCTACTCCTTAATAAGTTTTTAGTTAGCTATTCCAATTCAAACACTTTCTAAATTTTGGGATTAGTTTTTAAAATTACTTGTCTTCTCAACTATCCTCTCCAAAGCTGATTCTTTCCAAATACTATGAATTGAAATAAATCTGAATGATCGTTTCTTGAAACTAAAATATGGTGACTAAATTTGTATTTACATTCAAACTCCTGTATTATGTCGTTGTTTAATTTATTGTTTACTTTATGGTCGAGATTGATTATTTATTGTAATGAGTTCATGTGCGTTGTGTTTATAAAATAAGTCCGATAAAGTAAAACTCGATTTGATAACTCGTAACTAGTAAGTTTAAATTTTCCAATTCAACATCGAATGTTGCTTAAGAAAAAAACCGCCAAAATAAAATTATCCATGTTATTTTCTCGTTTTGGGTGAATATGCCAATTATTAATTTTGTGATGAATAATAATTTGTGTTCCACTTTTTTATGTGATAATTTTCAAAACTTTTACCCTAACTGACTTCAAGACTTGAAGCTTAAAAGTTGAATGAACATTTCAAAATGGCTCACGCACATTGATCATTATCTAGGAGAAAGCATGTGCTAATGTTTTTTCTACGTCGTATGTTTGGTGCTTGCAACCGAATTATATTAAATTTATAAGCATTTCACTTGTTTTTTCAAGTGTATTGACTAAAAAAATAGAATTTGGAAGCATCCAAATGAACAAAATACTTTATTGAAAGAGATAGTTAATGAAGAAACGTTGAATAATAATTTTTATCAACAATCATATAATAAAAAACGCTCCTATCATTAAATACAATTCGCAATAAACCTCTTATTTATGATATAAGTGATTTGAAATGCTCTCACTAATATTCGAATCGCTTATTAGATCCTTGATTGTGTGATCATTCAAATGATCTTGCAATCCGAGAAGTAACTCATCATTGGCAGTTTTTGTCGCTTATTCACGATTATTTTGCTTTGTTCGTGCAGTCCATTGTGTTAACAGTTTCATCGATATCACTCAGAAACGGTTTAACGCAAGCTAAGATGCAAGTTTGTGTAGAACCACCAAGAGAGTCTCAAAGCAGTCTTGTCAATTTCGATTTTCTGTGTGTAAAATGTCAATGATTCTTCAATTAATGCTGTGTGTGAACTAATTCACTTCCACAACTAACTCTTTTGCCAATCTTAGCTTAATTTATTTATTTTGGTTGAATTCAAAAGCTTGCTTTTGTGGTTGCCAACGTCGAGTCTTGGAATAAAAAATCAACTGACTAGATTTGACTAGACTTGAACTGTTAAAATTATGATTCATTACGAAGAAATGAATAAAACCCCGTTGTATGTTATCATCAACTTACAGCTAAAAATTCAACTCTTCATTTATGCTACCTTTAATTGAACTAAATTAAATCACAATTTTGGGGGAAAATCAAGTTGTATGTTATCATAAACTTACAGCTAAAAATTCAACTCTTCATTTATGCTAACTTTAATTGAACTAGATTAAATCACATTTTTGGGGAAAATCCTATTACAAACCCAATTTTCATGACAGATTTCTGTAAATTTTATTCTAAGTCTATTTGATATCAGTAATAATCATCTATTGTATGATGTCCTTAATTATAATTATTATTTATGTAATGTTATTTCGGTTGTTTTTCCTTTTTTTTTTTAAATAAAAACGATGTTTCTAGAATTCTTGGTGTTTTCCCATTATTTTGTGTTGAAATAACCATTTCTAGTCCATTATTCAAGTTGAGCCTCTAACGCCAGTGCCGTCCGGTCCCGGATAAGAATGTTTGTCTGATGTATTTTAATGGGTGTATTCACACTGAATAATATTCAGACTCTTTAGTGTGAATCCACCAATTAAAATACATCAGTCATTCGGGCCCAGACCGCAATAGTGTGAAAAGAACATTAAGATGTTTATTGGCAGAGCTCTTCTACAATAATATTCAACAAATTATGCTGTATAATTAGGCTTGCCATAATCTTTGAGGGCTAAACCGGGACTCAAGGTTTAACACAAGTTTTCTTGTGTAATACATTTAAATTTAGTTAATTTTCAACGGGAAACACAGGAGAATAAAGAAAGAAGGCTGTATAAAATAACAATTAGTTTAGTTCAATTACGGTATTTTTAGTAATTCTAAAAAATAGAAATGAAACTGTCAAAAAATGTTTACTTGTTTTCTGACCATAGAGTCTACAAAAAAGTACTTCAAGTTCGATACTAAGTACTTTCGATATCGATACTTTTGTTGCGATACTTATTTGGTATCGAGTTGAAAGTACTCGTATCAAATGGAGTGAAAAATTGAGTATTCAGTTCAGTACAGTGGAGGATTATCTTAGAAATATTACCTCCAATTACCTATGCAAACTTATAAAAAACTGTAAAGTAGGCCTATTGAATTGTTTAAATCCCGGGGGGGAAGGAGTGGAACCGGCCGGGACGTATGGCAAGCCTATCATGTATAATACAACTTTGAACTAACAAAAACTCCCAACTGTATTGGCGAAGGAAGTATTGCGGTAGATATTTATAATGAGTAATGAAACTAGATATTACTGTCACAACCACATTTATTACAACAACGAGACACTGGTTCTGGTTAATACATTGTTAACAATATAAGATAATTAGTACAGTAATCTCAGATGAAATAATAATTGATGGTGTGGAATGTTTGTTGAGTTATATATTTAAATTTACACAAATTTCTCTAAACACTTATTTAAAAAAATAATAAAAAAGTACAGTACATCTAACACGCTGAGAGATGTACCCAACAATATTGCAACCAAGAATGATGACAATAGAATATATTTATCAATAACAGTATCAGCTACACCAAGCCGATACCCATGATTGTGGTTAATCAGTTATTTCATTTGAGTGGTAGAGACATACATACAGTTCTTATACGTACTCGTATATTGATGAATTATGAAAAACTAAAACTAAATGATATTTGTACATTCATTTTGAAACAATACATAAAAAGATTTTAGGAAGCGAAAACATAATGGTTCACACACGGTTCTATATAAGAGTTTCTGTTTAGCTAGAAATAAACTAGGATTTGATTTTTTACGACTGTTAAGTATTGAAGTTAATTTTTTAAAGGAAGACTTATTTTTTTGAGAAATTACTTCATCAGGTCATTTTCATAAAGATAGTTTTTCATAAATTATACTCATTTTCTCTATTATTCTACATAGACGTTAACATCTTAGGCTAGGCGTACACCGGTTAGTCAAGACAAGACGAGATTAGTCACAATAATTCACATAGTTGCTTATGAAGCAACACACACCGATTAGTCATTGCATCAGTGTGTGCTGCTTCATAAGCAACTATGTGAAATACTGTGACTAATCTCGTCTTTTCTTGTCTTGACTAACCGGTGTGCGCCTAGCCTTAGATTGATGTTTAGGCCACCTTTTTTGATTATGAAAGAATGATAAGAACAACTACAGAAAACATTACTTCGAAAAACGTAAGCATCGAATAATTATCAAAGTCATAGATCTGCTATGAATCTAGAATATTCTTAAACTTTCATAATTTCATTTATTACTATCCACTGTTGTTTACTGACTCAAGCCCACAGATAAGTGCGGGAGACGATAAACTGTCAATACGTGCGAAAATTCAACTAAAAAACTAATATTGTGATAGGACCAGTTTGAACATTGAACAGTTCAGTCAACAAATTGGTTAGGCTAGGCGTACACCGGTTAGTCAAGACAAGACAATACGAGATTAGTCACATTTAGTCAAAGTACTTCACATAGTTGCTTATGAAGCAACACACACCAATTAGTCATTGCATCGGTGTGTGCTGCTTCATAAGCAACTATGTGAATTACTGATACTAAACGTGACTAATCTCGTCTTGTCTTGACTAACCGGTGTACGCCTAGCCTTAGTCGGTCTACTGATGGAACCCTATTCATCTCATTTGGAAGCCTTGCAGGTGACCGACAAACCAATTCACAGACAATACAAGCACCTCAACAATCTTTCTTTGAAAACTGATAGGAAAAAGACCGACAAATCGCAAAGTCTAATTGAGACTCCGCCTAGTAAATGATATTTTCAATTTTTAATTTCAAAGTACAAAGGCTTTAGGCTAGGCGTACACCGGTTAGTCAACACAAGACAAGACGAAATTAGTCACGTTTAATCACATAGTTGCTTATGAAGCAACACACACCAATTAGTCATTGCATCGGCGTGTGCTGCTTCATAAGCAGCTATGTGAACTACTGTGACTAAACGTGACTAATTTCGTCTTGTCTTGACTAACCGGTGTACGCCTAGCCTTAGATTGTCGGGCCACCTCCAACTTGGAACTGCAACATAGAAACCGTGCATGAAACATTATAATTTCCGCAAATAATGATTTTCAGTCGAAATAGATCTAATTGGAAACGGTACTTGTAGAGGGTTTATCGGTATTTTCGATGGTAAGCGATGAAAGCTCCTCAACCATATTACCCAGCTCGTCCTTCAGTTGCTCTTTGTTCTCGCTTAGACGCAGACGCGTTTCGAACGCATTCAGAAGTTCATCTTCGGCCGATTGCTTCTGCTTCTTCACGTACTGGGTCAGAATATCAACCACCTGCAATAAATGCATTACTTTAGAAATTGTTTTCAATATTGAACAACAAGATTGAATTGAATTTTCAATCTCAATACCAAGATATATAGCAGGATCATTTATGCTTGTCGGAAAACAGCTGTTTCGGTAATAAGTAAACAGTGATTTTGACACAATAATCAAAAGGCTTAAAAGTCTTAACGACCTTTAAAGTCTTTAAAAGACCTTTTTAAAGAAGACCTTTCAAAGAATAACTTCTTAAAAGATATTTTCAATAATCTGCGAGATTCAGCATTTGTAGGTTAAGTATTGTGATATTGCTCGTCAAAACATATGTTTTCTGACAAGTTAAAATGATCCTGCTATACACACATTCATGTTAGAGAATCAACAAAATAATTAAAAAAAAAATCAACTGATTGAGAACGTAAATTCCAGCATGTAAGATATAACTTACAGACCGCTGGAGGGAGTCTTACAAGTGATAAAAACCAAAAGCGACAGAGAGTCAAGAAAATTTTAATGGAAGAAAGACGTTTGAAATGAGAGAAAGTTTTATTTGAAACAAGTTTAAGAATTGGGTAATGGAAAAGTAACAGGAAAATAAGGAGAAATAGAAGTAAGAGAAGTCGGCTATATTGATGGACTCGAGAAATATTATTATTCTATCAAAGGAGTGTGCAACAGGCTTTATGCCCAAAACTGTTTCACTAACTTATTACAATTTTCACAGACAGTCCAGGTTATGTAACTAAATAGTTTGATGATGAAGAAACTATGTAACTAACCTGACTAGTTACTCGGTTTCTGAGTTCGTTGAATACATAGTCGCCGGGCCCCGTACAAGAACCAGCCAACTGGATTGCGCTCAGTCCACTCGAATTGCACGAATCTGGTTTTGCTCCTGAAAACACATTAAAAAAAATCAAAATTAGATGGATAAATGGCTTCAATTTTCACTTTGAACAATACATAAGTGCTGTGGGCGAAGTTGAGTCACAAACCCACTGAAACCACCACAATCATTGTTATTTTAGAAAAACGTCTCAAAAGTGAACTGGAAATCAACATCCCATAATACAACCTTGAATTAAAAATCTGATTTTCAAGGGACTATAAAAAAATAGAAATTTTAATAGAAATTGAGGCGTTATAACATTGCATTTTCAGTGTGTGAGAACCTTACAAGACAGCTGTTCACTTCAATATTGGGTGTTTAATTTATATCAATGTTTTTTCCATGACAAAAATTCTGTTAAAGTAACGACTTGTATTTCACTGTAAATAATTAATGCTATTACTAACATTATTGGACACAATTGTTATGCAATTCACTCCGGATGAGGGCTGATGAAGCTCCTCATCAGGAGTGAAATGCATCCCAAAAGTGCCAATTTTTTTACAGCATGGCCTTGACCATGCTAAATTTCAACAAAATTAGTCAAAACATTCTGAAGAAAAAAAATTTAAAAGTGGAAAAACAAAATGGCGACTACGGGGGAAACAAAGCATTTTAGGACCCATGCTTACTGGAACTTTTTTCTAAATTTCAATGTCAGAAAACCGCTCACGAAGTTTGTCAGTCTATTTTAGAAACATGCTGTATATAAAGAATACAGAATCCATGACAACGATAAGAGTATTTATAGCAGGATTCTTTTAAATTGTCAGAAAACAGCTGATTGATGTACGCTCGTTTACTAACGTTAAATCAGCTGTTTTCTGACAAGTTAAAGATTCCTGCTATACTTTGATAGGATACATCAATCATACCGGCTTCAAGCAGAAGTTTCACAACCTCGAACTGATTTCTGCGGGCAGCTAGCTGCAGAGGTGTATCGTCAAGTTGGTTGGGAATATTCGGGTCGGCACCATTTCTCAAAAGAAGCCTGAAATAAAAAATTGAGCTCATACACCACAATCATCAATCTACCATATCAAGGCAAAAAGGAATGAAAAGTTAGAAAACTGTATAAAGGTTGTGAACATTAACAGACATTGGAAATCAGTCAATAAACAATTGATCACAGTTTCTCAAAAATTTACAGTATCATTTACAGTTTATTCATCAAAATATTTGTTTATTAATCACAATTACAGTTTATTCATTACAGTTTATTCATCTCACGGGCAAAAAGAGAAAAGTCAGAAAACCGTTTAAAGGTTCTGAGCATTAACACACATTGGAAATCAGTAAATAACTAATAATTGATCGAAACTGTAAATTTTTGAGAAAACTTACAGTTTATTCATCACAATCATCAATATACCACATCAAGGACAAAAAAAGATCAAAGTCAGAAAACCTTTTAAACACAGATTGGAAATTATTAGGCCTAAATAAACAATTGATCACATTTACTAAAAAAAAGGGAAGGTTTTTCATTTACGTATTTTTGTAATGTTTTGTGAAAAGGAAATACAGGGGAAAGGAAATAATAATATGTGAAAAGGAAATATACCCTGTATAATCAATATTGATTTTAATAGGCTACATCAATCAATGTTACTTGATGGTAAAAAATTGTGTTGTCGAAAGAATAATTTTTGTTATAGTCTTTTATTCTCTGTTCTGTGCGAAGATAAATCATGTTCAAAATAGTTTTCAATCCAATATGACGTTATTTGCTTGTTGGTGGTTACAGTTCTTTCATTACGATAGCCTTTATCAGTATTTTCCCCATTGCTTAGTCTTACTTTTTGAATAATTACGAACACTTACGTCCTGTTGCACGAAAATCCAATTGAATTTAACCACCGTAAAATGACGTCATTGCATTGACGTCCGATTCGTTCATTAGTTCTAGTTAAATTGGTTCCATTAGATGACATCATTTTAAGACGGTCGAGTTCAATTGGATTTTCGTGCAACTGACTGACATACTTATGAGAATAATTAAATTTATTGTTTGTAAAGTTCATTATTCTTTGAAGGTCAATGTTATTGGGTATTACTGACTGACTTTCACAATAGCAAGGTGGGCTCCTTCACCAAATTCGAGCTCATTCTGTTGGGAAAGTAATTCCTGAATTTTTAGTTAGGTATTTAGTTGCAGTATGAATAATTTATATTGTACTTTTAATAAATAAATAAATTGTACATACTTGACAAGATCGACGAATCCAAATTCGGCTGCCAGATGTAGAGGCCTATTAAATTGACTCCATTCGCTTCCATTTATGTTCACGTGTCCTCTCTTCAATAGGAATTCTGCTCGTTCAGTATTGTTGAAAAACAGGGCTAGAAGAAACTCTTTTTGATCTGCAACAATAGTTTTATAATAAATAAACTGAATATTGAGTTTGTAAGTGAAAGAATTCGTAGTTGAAAAGTAACCAAAAAATGGGCAATAAGAGCAATGGTTGGTGAGTCATCACGGAATAGTTGTGTACCTCATTTTAAAGGTCTGAGAATCCTTCCTCTATCTAGTGTCTACGTTCTAGCTAGTGGCTCACCGCTTTGTTAAAGAGACGTAAATGTGTGTTTTTAAACACACAATGAGATATACTATCATAATACTAGGAGTAAACAAATGCTGAGAGATGAGATCAATCGCTCTTTCTCCAAGCGAGGCGTCAGGAGTTCAGATGTCTAATTGTAATATGTTTTACCTGAGTACCTGACACCATTAAGGATATCAATCAATCAATCATTAAATAATTAGGATACAAAAAATAATTAGGCGAGGTGGAACCCACCCGTAAGGATCTCCCCACCGATAAAAAGCCATACGATAAAAAAATCAATCATTTATTCAATCATTCACAAAGGAGAGTACAACAGGCTTATGACAAACTGTTCCTCTTCCAATTCATACAAACAGTCCAAAGTCAGGTTATTCAATATCATCTTACTGAATCACTAATTTCCTCTTCGAAAACGAAAACTGAACAATTTTAGAATTTTAAAATACATTCACATAATAAACTTGCAAACAAAATCATCAAATAAAAAATACAAAAGTTATTGAAAATCTTGAAGTTCAACGATACGAATGAATGCTAGTTTATTCTAAATTGAAAATTGATTTCTCTGAGAATGCTTTCTATGCAAAGGAAGAGTACTCTTCCTTACGATGGTTAAGACTTTTTTATCTTGTCTCATGTCTTGTTATGTCATATATTTGTGGACCTATTGGAATTTTTGACAACCTCCAGGTGGGCAGTAGATGCTAATTAATCAATATAATCAACATTAGGCTACTTCTTATTCTATTTTCAAATAATATTCCAACATTGAAAACAATTAATTTGATACGAACAACTCACCTCGATTAAGTAGATGACTTTTGGCAATGCAGCTTCTTAGTACAATGCGGTCGTCCCTTATTTTGCTGGTCTGAAACATGTTTTTGAACATGGGATCCGAGTAGGGAGAATTCAAAGACGGCGCATGCGCAAATCGTCTTTTAGTCGCTGTGAATTTAATTTTCCCTGTAGACAATCAAAATAAACGACAGTTAATGACTGCAATCGAACACAAAAGCGACTAGTTACATTGTGTAACAATTCAAACCTCCCCGCTCATAATAGTCTAATTATTTAGGAAAAGCGGAGTCATCACTCTGACCACCGGGTTGGACTCTTGAACGGGTGGGGTGATGACTACCGGCAGAACGCGTGGAACAGTCAGTGCGGACGGGAGTTGAAGTTGAAAGGTGAACGTTGAAATGTAATAGGGCTCAGTAAGGAAGTTATATAATTATGTACAAGAGAGAGAGGTTTTGTGGTAAACATGAATAGATGAAGTTTTCAAAGTGAAAGTGTTCAATTTATTTATATTTTTAAATCAATCTCTAACTAAGAGGGCACAGACCCTCAAAACCTGGTGGTAGCAGCGATGCTACACCGCTGCTAAAGCTCGCCACGACTGCTATAATTGATTCGATTGACATCTTGAAATTACAATTAATTTCTTCATGTACCTACTAATTAGACAAGATGCAGAAACAAACGTAGATAAATATTATGAGAGATAGAAAATTCTCAAGTGAATAGAATACATAATAGCCTACAAATGAAACTAGCATTTAATTGTGATGCTCTTTTTGAAAAAATAATCATAAAATCAGATTTAAGTCTGGATAGAAATTCAGATTATGGGATCTATTTGAGTTCAAAATTAGCGGATTACCAGTTGACATAGTGTTTAAAATTTTTAGATATATTTCTGACATTAACTTAGATGAAAATTATATACAAGAATTCTTCTTACCACAGAATGGGTGGGCTGGAGTGGGAGGAGGATAGTATACAAACGGGGTAGAGAGTACCATTGGAGTGGAGGCTAATCTCTCTTCTTCCTGAAACAAAGAAATCGACAAAATTTGAACATTTTGATTTGAATAATCTTTCTACTGGTTTCAATGCTGGGGGTTAATGTAAAGTAAATTATGAGTATGCTAATCATGATGTAATCACGACTATGATGTATCAAGTTTACCGGGTTCAAACCCAGGTCAGACCGTGAAATTTTAGCTCGAGCCACTCCCCGTGTTTCGGAGGACACGCTAAGCCGTCGGTCCCGGCTGCCTAAAAACAGTCGTTAAGTCACGTCAGAGACCCTGAACTGATCAGGAGTGACCTGAAAACTCTGACACCAGACCTGAGCCAGCCAGGTTACACGAAATTATTATTATTATTATTATTACTGATACATCATAAATATACCGTATTGAGATTTGATGTTACATGATAGTCCTACATTACATCTCAATAACAGAGATTTATTATACCATAATCAATGCAAAATAAAGAGAAAGTTAATATCAATGCTGATTCCGGGTGATTGTTTAGTATCCGATACTGCTACTATTTATGGTCAATTTTTTTACAGCATCTCTAAACCCATCTTAAATTGATTTAGAAGTCATCTAGAGAATGTTGGGAATGTGGAAGTGGTTGAATGATGACGCATGAGATTATAAAGTGGGTAAGCTTAGTAATAAATATCGTAAACAAAATATGGCTTCATAAATTTGAAGAAATTAATATCAAATATCATCGTCTTGTAATGTATCACTGTTTAGCGAATAATTCCAACAGAGTGGAGAAGTAGGTGAGCTAAAGAATTGGACGTTCAATGCAGTTTAGAACTATTGTTAAGCTAGTAAGACCCTGTCTGTATTCGACAATCTAACAACAATCCAATAGCTTAACCCAAAACAAAAAAATCTACTTATTGTAGAATACAAAGGAATTCAAAGTTGAATAAACTGTAAATTAGTAATCCTATAACTTGAGATGAGGTAGCCTACCCTAAACTACTCACCTCCATTCTTGCAATGATTTTTCGTATAAATTGTACTATATCCGACCGTGATTCCATCTTATATGAATTTATGTAGCAGCACAAAGTATATCTCGAAATGAATAATTTCTATTGATGATTTAAATTCTTAAATCACAAAATTTCGCCTGAATTCTGGAACATGTACAACTTGGTTGTCATTTCTGTTTGTCAACATGAAATCTCGATGGTCTCTTGGTCTGTCGACTGCTCTTCTGTCGATACTTTTAGCAAAAATGTTCAACTGCATCGTAAAAGACAAAACAAACGTGTATGATAAAGTATGGATTTATGAATAATTTCATTTTAAAATACTAACTAACACATAAAGCGCATTGAAATTGGAATTTATAACTCATTATTGTTGGCAAGTAGTAGGTTGTGTCAAGTTGGCATTACACCTTGAGTCACAAAGCGGGAGATTGACATTCAAAATATCAGGCTCCCATTAACTGATAAAATTCCTCTTTTCTTAAGAATATTATTAAATATTCCAATAATTCTAATAGAAAGATAATAAACCGCAGGGGCGGATTGAGAGGGGGGCGACCGCCCCCTCCGTCCGCTACAGAGATCTTATCAAAAACTAATATGTATAGGATTATAGTTTCAGTAGTTTTATTATTATTAGAGTAGAGATACATTAGTATTATTCTGTAACAGAAATGAGGATTTAAATGGTTATATTTTAAAAAGGAACGTAGAAAGCATTGCTTTTGCTCAACGTCGGCAGTGCCGGTCCCAGGAGGTTTTTTGGTACACATGCGAGCCGTGGATTTGGCGCAAATATATATAGCAGCGGTGCCAGGCCATTCAAAATTTTTAAACTATTCATACAATATTAATTCTCAAATCAGAAATATTTATTTATTATTGTACGATACAACATGAACAGTGTCAATATAAATGAAACCAAAACAAATTTTTGCTGGAAAACAATTATCTATCAATATTGATAGTTTAAATTTAATTTATTTATAGTCCAATTATTGATGGTTCAAATTAGAACAATAACTCCTAAAATATTCTAATTGCAGTTGCAATATTACTGTCTTCTTGATCACAAAAAAAGTACCAATGAGCAGAGACTCACTAATACAGAGCTTGCCATCCAAATTGGCTTCTCACTGGAGCATGCGCGTTGATCGCTTTCTCCCACTACAGTGCCTGCTGACTCGCGGTACAGTAAATTTCAAAAGTTCATTCAGCTGGCAAACTCAGCTTCATAAAAAAAATCATATTCGCTTCGGTTACCTAGCAGTACTATGATGTTATTTGCTTCACTGACTGTACTAGCCTTAGCGGCTGGAGGGGAAGCGTGGTGGGAGAGATTATCCATCTCTCTCGCACAGCCTCCCCTAGACGCCAATTTGGATGGCACGCTCTGTATTAAAAACCTCTTCAATTCAAGTTCAGATGCCGTTCCTTCCTTTTGTCTGATGCTCGTTGGTAGTATGGTAGGCTCCCATACAGAAGAGTTTGCAGATTGCGCTCATCAATGCAATGCTCTGAAAACAATTTCTGAGAAACCGAATATTGACATGCACTGCGTTTATCTCGGTCTCTTTCTCTTTAGCTTATCATCTTCTTCTCCTTCTTCGCCTCCTCCTCCTCCTCCTTCTTCATCCTCCTTCCTCCTCCACCACCACATCCTACTTCATTTATTTTTCTTCTTTCTTGTTCTTCTTCTTCCCTTCCTCTTTTTCTTTCCTTCTTTTTTCTTTCTTCTTCTTCATCTTTTTTCTTCTTCTTTCTTATCATTAAGAGCCTGGTCACATACAATTGTGGTTTGCTTCACTTCACTTACAATGCTATTTTGATTGTGGTTTGCTTTACTTCACTTCACTAACTATATATACTATACGATTTATATAGATTTACTATGCGAGTAAGTAAAGTGAACCAGTTAGCTTTGTTAGTGAGTAAAGCAAACCACAATCGTATGTGACCAGGCCCTTACTACTAGAAAGAAAAGCAGCATACTTTTCAATTACACGTTCTAGATATGTTCGCATATTTTTACAAGTCAAAATGGAGGATGGCGAGGTTAGCAAATGAATTTTAAAAATATTCACAATTCAAATTTAATTTTTTCTTTGCTTTTAATCATCTTTTTGACAAAATTGATAAATAATCATGATACTATTTACAATGAATATTTACAGCATTACATTTGTCCCTGTAACTCCAGTTTGAGAAAACTTCTAAACAGATAGTTGCATTTTATCATGTAACAAAATAAGATTATCAAAGATTATTATTATTAAAGATTCATATCCCATCATCATCCTTCCATTACCCATGCACAAGCTTAGAGCTTATGTGGGCATCCCTAGCAAAAAAAAAATTAAAGATAATATAATAAAATTTAATATATAATTAAACACTATTATTCAAAGATTATCTATTATTAAAGATTAATGAATGAAATTAATGATTTAATTTTTGGACGTGGCACAATGGTCTAAGAACTAAAATTTCGCACATATTAGGCTACTGCACATTCACAGCTCATATCTGTGTTGAATAAAAAATCAATTGATTATAGTTTTCAAATAGGCCATGAGTATACTATCAATAAAGAAGACAAGATGAGACTACTAAGGTTACTAGAAGGTGAAAGTATCTAATAGCCTTGGGAGCCTCAACTTTGCCATAGCCTTGTTAGCCGCAGTCACTGTATGTTAACCCACCGTCCGGGGACATCTTAAAACTCAAAGTTAAAAGATGTCACCAGACCGAGGGAACCCATGACATACGTTGCCCGGCCCACACGCGGAGTAGTACCAGCAAAGGAAATACAGATAAATTTCTGTGTTACCTTGCCAGACCATCACCATTCGAGGACGTAAGGCTTGTGGGCCACGCGACCTAAGGCGAATACTGTTGTCTTGCTACACACCCTATGACGGAGGGCGGTAGGGTTGGAGTCGAGAGACAATCCATGGGGTACCGCTACAGATCACCTCTCTCCTGCCAACCAAACAGTATCCCCAATTTGGAATAAAAAATTTTGAAATAACATCACTTCCTCTGGGTCTTCTGCGGTACAAGAAGGTTAAAGCCTACATGAGAATACTTTAAAGTAACTCTCATAGACCTCAAGAGCCTATACAAACAACCCCCCCCCCCCTACAACAACGAAGTTCAAAAAGACCTCTACAATCCCCCCCATCCCTAACCCAACAAGAAAAGAAACATCATCAAAGGCTCCAGAAGAACAGAACCTCTTGGATGCCTTTTGAAGATGAAGTCGACCTGAGTTGCATCCTCCTTGCACCGCAGAAAACCAAGAGGAAGTTTATTTTGCTAATAAAATTTCAAATTGTAATGGAAAATTACCAAACGATCTAATATAATTAATAAGAATTTTTAAAGTGGAAATTGAATTTGGAAACGATTTAGTATAAGTTGGTGAAGCCAGTAAACAGAGTATACGATTGCATTAACAGAATGATAATAAATAAATTATTATTATTCTGTGGACAATGCTTCCAACTTTAACAAATATGCAGTAGACGTCCTTCCTCCAGTCCATTAACTTCACTCTTTAATAATTGCAATGTAGCGTAAATGAAGTGAATGCTTAAACTTGGTGATCTGTAACAAAAAAACTTTCATTAGATGAAATACATAGGCTACCCTACAGAGAGTGTATAGTAATACATGACTATATACTCTCTGTAGGCTACCCTAATAAAACACAATCCTGAAACAAAACACTTACGTGTGAATCTTAATATTGGATCAAGCTAAATACGTGAAGTATGCTCTGAATTCTACCAAAGATGCACCATACCAAATCTAACATGCAAAGAAGGCGAATAAATAACATCCAACATGTAACTACACACAGTTCTAGATGTAACACAGAATATTCAATCCTTGCACACAGTATATCATAAAAATAGAATGTCCATGGCCTTGGATCCCTTGGAAAAGCGAAGCTGTATCTGAAACACACTTAGAAAATGAAGAATTGAGTAAATTTTCAAGATTAAAGTTGAGTAGTCGACCTGGAACTTATAACTAAACTCTTATAAGTACTCACGCCTGAACCGCCAGGAGTGGTCTAATCTATAACTTTGACTAATAAAAATCAATCGATATTCATATTGATTTCAATTGATAACTGCACCTCTCAGCGTGTGTGAGAGAATGCCCTAAGCTACTGCGCTCTCCTAGCGTGTGTAGGAGAGCGTCTTAAATGAAGATTTTTCAATATCTTGAGAATATTTGCACTTTTCAGCATCTATAAGAATTTCTAACTTTCTAACAGTACTATACGTGAAATATTCCTTAAACTAGAACTAATCAATTTAATAATAATTATAATATATTATCATGATTCAGCACTTCTCAGCGTGTGTGAGAGAATGCCCGAAACTACTGCGCTCTCCTATCGTGTGTAGGAGAGCGTCTTATAAACAGATATTTCAATATCTGCATTTACATCACTCATTAAGAGTTTCTAACTCTCATTGATGTCTGTAACTAAAATTAACTTAAATCCTATTAGTAGAATAATAATAATCATGAATCTGCACCTCTCAGCGTGTGTGAGAGAGTGCCTTAAGCAGTTTTCTTTTCTAGCATGTGTAGAAAAGTACCAAATCATTCAACTCTTGAGTTAGAACTCAAGAATATCTGCGCCTTTTGGCGTATCAAAGCATGCAAGTTAATACTTATGATGAAGGCTAGAATAAATACAGCCCCAAAGCCATAATAGCTTGAACCCCCCTTCCCCATGCCAACCAGCAAAGGCTGGAGGCAATGCTATGATCAAAATTTTTTGAATAAGTATAAATTTTAAATTAGAAATGACTCTTATATAATATACATGCAGCTTAAAAGCTATCAAAAATATCTTTTGTACCCCCTTCCCTAAGTTCTAACCCCTTTGCTGAAGGCACTACAATCTTATACTTGCAATTCCCAGTCTCCTGTATAATAGATCCCAACAGGCTACAGTGTAACAGTTACCACCTCGTCATAAAAATGATGCTGAATCGAGCCCGCAATCATAGTGACAACGCAGTGGAACTACCACACAGAACACTGACTAGGACACTACGATACTCGACTGAAATCTGCAAATATCCTACGGGGACCCACCCTATCTAGCTCAATCCCTATTTATGGCTGTTATCTTGTCTCACATCCAACTATGCAAACACAGGCACAGTACCACATATCCCATCATTGCACGATGGTGAAAACATGTACATTTACATCTGCACTGCATGGCGGTGCTGCTATTAAAGCGCCCGACCAAGACAGAAGACACCCTCATCGCAAAACTAGCATGATGACGTGGTACTGCACAGGATTGTGTCAGGTATGCTACATGACTAACAACTATAAACGTCCCACCCCCTATACCCCTATCTATTTATGGCTGTTATCTTGTCTCACATCCAACTATGCAATCACAGGCACAGTACCACATATCCCATCATTGCACGATGGTGAAAACATGTACATTTACATCTGCACTGCATGGCGGTGCTGCTATTAAAGCGCCCGACCAAGACAGAAGACACCCTCATCGCAAAACTAGCATGATGACGTGGTACTGCACAGGATTGTGTCAGAGTATGCTACATGACTAACAACTATAAACGTCCCACCCCCTATACCCCTATCTATTTATGGCTGTTATCTTGTCTCACATCCAACTATGCAATCACAGGCACAGTACCACATATCCCATCATTGCACGATGGTGAAAACATGTACATTTACATCTGCACTGCATGGCGGTGCTGCTATTAAAGCGCCCGACCAAGACAGAAGACACCCTCATCGCAAAACTAGCATGATGACGTGGTACTGCACAGGATTGTGTCAGAGTATGCTACATGACTAACAAACATAAACGTCCCACCCCCTATACCCCTATCTAGCTCAATCCCTATTTATGGCTGTTATCTTGACTCACATCCAACTACGCAATCACAGGCACAGTACCACATATCCCATCATTGCACGATGGTGAAAACATGTACATTTACATCTGCACTGCATGGCGGTGCTGCTATTAAAGCGCCCGACCAAGACAGAAGACATCCTCATCGCAAAACTAGCATGATGACGTGGTACTGCACTGGATTGTGTCAGAGTATGCTACATGACTAACAACCATAAACGTCCCACCCCCTATACCCCACCCGCTACTCTGGGACAATGTTAGATAATTCTAGCCTAACTCTTCAACTAGTAATTTAAGGGAAAGATACCTGATACCAGATTCACTTAACCACATCTTGGTTTGATTGATTCCACATCTTTATTTGTATTGAATGTGTTGAATGACTGCCTTTAATTGATTCCTGGGCGGGCGAAGTTAGGGCGCATCCGGCCCTCTTGAGAACTTGACCCTCAACCTCCCTTTGTAGTGAGGTTACCATTCAATACATAATTGATGCCTTCCAATAATCGATTGTTCATGTTTGTTTTTGTATTTTTCAAAAATTCATCCTGTTGAAACAAATGAAATTTGAGTTTAGCTTGTATTTTCAATTTGTTAATAATTAGTGCTATGCATAGGCTGAATATTTTTATGATATTAAATAATAGTCTAATATTCACAATGTTAAGATAAAACCCTTAAGCATACTCATCCAATGAGTTTGTGAAGATAACTAGACTTCGAAAAACAAGCACTTCAATATCTCCTAAGATGAAGGGTAAAGTTTGAGATAATTGAACCAAGTAAAAACCTGCTTCACTTTGAATTGATTAAATAAAATAAAGAACCATAGGATTTATTGAATGAATTGTTAGATTAGCACAGGGAAATGGCTGGATAAATTTCATGAAAACTATTTGTGAAAAACTACATATATTGTATTGATGAATGGAATATAACAAGGTCTCAAATCAAAATCAAATCAACTAAGAGTAAACGAATATTAAAGTTTGGAATATTTGTTGAGAATGACGACTCCATATCGGTTTCAATAACTTCGACCAATTTGTGAAGTAGACTTCAGATATCAACCATACTCAAATGTAAAGAAATTTGAAAATTTTAAATAGTTCAACTGATTAGAAAATATTTAAAACTTTAATATTATTCACTTTGAAAATAAATAAGATCAACTAACCTCAATAGTAGAATTTCCGGATCAAAAACTTTACAACTCAAACTGTAGTATAATTTGCTTCATTTAACCACCAAATTATGAAGTTGAACACTGGTTATAATTGAGAGCTTCACTGTATTAGTTTAAAAATAGACTGTAGTTGAAAGCACTCGTAAATATTTCGAAAAATTCAGAAAATAATTCGACCGCTGTTAACACTACTGGTTACGAAGCAGAAATGAAGTGTGAGTGAGCATGGATTTCATCTCACAGCTGATACTAGCAAGTCAGCTGATCAATCAGTGATGCCAAGATATTATATTTGCATAAAACATTCAACAATCGATAAAATTATTTATTTAGTTAATATGATAAAATTTTCAATTATCAATTTGCTTATTGTAATAATTCGAAAATCAATCTAATAGTCAGTCTTTCGTAAGACTTCGAATCGTTCGTCAGCTTTTGATACAGTATGATCGATATTGTTATCGACCGGGAATTTCAAATAAATATTGACTATTTCTAGAATCTTTGAATTATTCTTTAGATTTTTAGCTGTCCGCGGGTGAAGAGACAATACATTCAGGCATCTTTGCTCAAAAATTTATGATTTTATTTGCAACCAGTTGTGAGATGATCTGTCCCAAAAATTTCACCTTTAGGCACCCAAACCGATACAAAGGAGTATCCAAGGACCCAATATAGTGTACAGATTAACAGAAAGAACAGGACAGTACTTTCAAGAATTGCTCAAGTAGTAAACATAGTGCTATTGAGAGAAACGTTTCAACATTTGGATTACTTTCATAAAATTAGAATAGGTTATTGTAATAAATAATAAACATAATGAATAACTTCAAATCATCAATAATGAATTTATCACAATAAAATGTATGAATAATTGATTAAAATCATAATAATTAATTGAACGAAATTCCTAATTAATGCCATACATTTGCTTACTAGCTATTATTCTGTTATCAATATTTGCAGTAGCAGAAGTCTTCAGAATATTAGTATATGGCATTAATTAGGAATTTCGTTCAATTAATTATTATGATTTAACAGCAACTGTATAGTTGCAATATCTAATTTCCTTCCATCTTCATATCTGGCTGAATTGGCTAAGTCAAAAATTAACGCAGAATATCTCCGGTGGTCAAATGGCTATATAAGGCACTAGTCCTTCAATACACTGAGCTAAATAGATCCATCATAATAATTAGATAATTTAGCTCAGTGCTTCTAGGCCTATAAGAGATGATACACATTAATATTATTGACTGGAAGTAAGACAGCTGTTATGTGAAAATTACAGACTAAAGTTGAATAAATTTCACAAAATTGAATGGCAGTAGCGTTGAATGTTGACCAAAATATTATACTTAGCATTCCTTATAAGTGATTCTACAGATTGATTGATTTGAAGTTGAAGATTATGCCCATCTCAAAGTTAAAAAAGTTATCACAAATTATAAAAGTGAATGGAGGACTCAAACAATCTCTCTACAAATTATTCATTCACGACAACCTCAAAGATGGGAAGAAAATTGGGGAAGATCAGTATGGAAACAGATACTTTGAGAATAATAGGTAATACGGTACTTTAATAAATAGGTAATACTGTAATTTGCTCTACATGAATTTATTTTTACTTAAAGAATTACAGGTTGAACTTACTGTACGTGTATGGTAGGTCAATCAATACCGGTATAGTAGTATTTCTTTTTTTAATTTGGCGGATGACGAATCACTTCCATTTAAATTTTCCATGGTAACGGGAGATGTTCTGATGATTTCTTCTTTAAATATATTCTTCAAATGTTATATACAGTATTTATGAGAAAAATTCAACATAACATTAATGTTATCAACAATGTTATCCTGTTACCATAGAAACCATCCGCCAAATTTAAAGATAGTACTATACTAAATTGTTGTTCAATCTATTATTATGAATTATCGCTACTCATAAAACACAAGGATAAATTATTAATAAATAAGTCTACTGGCAACTATAACTTGTAGAACACAGAAAATCGTTTTGAAAAAATAAAAAAGCAAATGATAGTGTAATACTCTTAGGCTAGGCGTACACTGGTTAGTCAAGGCAAGACGAGATTAGTCACAGTAATTCACATAGTTGCTTATAAAGCAGCACACACCGATGCAATGAGTGTGTGTTGCTTCATAAGCAACTATGCGAAGTACTGTGACTAAACGTGACTAATCTCATCTTGTCTTGTCTTGACTAACCGGTGTACGCCTAGCCTAAACGCCTAATCAACTGGCGACGTCTAAGGCTAGGCGTACACCGGTTAGTCACAGTACTTCACATAGTTGCTTATGAAGCAACACACACCGATTAGTCATTGCATCGGTGTGTGCTGCTTCATAAGCAACTATGTGAATTACTGTGACTAAACGTGACTAATCTCGTCTTGTCTTTTCTTGACTAGCCGGTGTACGCCTAGCCTAAGCGATATATTCTGTCAAACCACTAATTTATTATAAAATCGAGATACCGGTATCGGTTGTTACACCATTATCAATCTCTGGTAAACTCCTTTTAATTTATTATGGATAACTAGCACAATATCACCTTCACAACTACTCAAAGAGCGATATATTTTCTTCTTCGTAGACGGCCAGAATAAATATTATTCATCTCTTTATTTTTAGGTACTTCAGAGGCGCTAATCGCTGGGTAGAGTACAACCCAGACGTGTTTCTGGACTACGACCCAACCATGATGGACCCAGAATGGCACGGCTACATGCATCACCGCACTGAATATGTGCCTTCCGAACAGCCGGGTCGGCCTCCCCGCTACCGATGGATGCTACCTGTTGAAGAGAACCCTTCTGGCACCCGACTGGCTTACACTCCTTACAGCACGACCACGCCTAAAATACAACACTGGATTCCTCCCGCGTTGGGGTTGCAGGAGAAAGAAAAGAACTTGAAAACCCAAGACAAATGTGAATATTAATTCCTTATGTATATTAACTCAATTAATGTTTGTATTGATTAAATTATAATTAATTGAATAATAATTAATTAATAATGTACGTTAATTGAATCAACGTTAATAGTACGTCAATTTCGGAGGACACGCTAAGCCGTTGGTCCCGACTGCCTAAAAAACAGTCGTTAAGTCACGTCAGAGACCCTGAACTGATCAGGAGTGACCTGAAAACTCTGACACCAGACCTGAGCCAGCCAGGTTACACGGAATTATTATTATTATTATTATTATTATTGGCGATAGAACTCCCTAGAGGAAGACGCTAAGTATTTAATGATTCGTGGTGAATGGTATTCATTTTTTCTTCTTTGCCCAGTATTCCTTCATCCTTTGCGAAAACCGCTGCTTCCTTTCTTCACTCCATAATGGTCTGTACGGTTTAGGGCGTAGCTCTGAGAGAATTTCCCACTTATCCACTTTTCTTCTGAATATCTCCCTTTTTAATATCTCCTGTTCATTTGTGTTAGTGAAGTTAGATATTATTATTATTATTATTGAATCAATGTTGCGAAACACTATATCTCAAGTGCTGGAAACTTCCGACTAGCGTATGCCAATGGCAAAATGTAAACAAGGCTTATTTTTTGAGGGGTTGAGTTTGCAGGAAGAAGTAATTAACTAGAAAACTGAGGACAAGTGTGAAGCATTCTTGAATGTGTGTGAAGCTTCCATTGTTAACAAGATTGAAATACAGCAATTGATTTTACAAAAGGTTGCAGCGACAAGTTCAAAAAGTTATCTTTGTTAATGATGAAAGTATATTTTTGTACATTTCCCTTCTTCTATTTTAATTAATAATTGTAATTAATTGTATAGTAAGACTTATTAGGATTTTTGTGTGGGATAAAATATTGTTCTAGTCGATGTTTTGTTTGTGACTGAAATAATGAAATTTATTAGGATGTGATATTTTACGAGATAAATATTGTTCTGTTCTACTGTAGGCCAATTATATTGTAAAGTGTCATTCTCACAGTTTCGAAAATTTTTAAAGACATCCCAATCACATAGAAATCATCAATATTAATTATGTATACATTATTATTATTACACAAACCTGATACATGAATACTGTATAGCAACCTAGTTTCATAAAACATTAAAATTCAAGTAGGCTAATACACGAGAATCCCTTCAAATATAGGAGTTTCTGTTTTGAAAAGCTTTCTCCTGTAAGGCGGATACACAGCATACACGGTGCACTATAGCAATAAACTGATGAGTCTAGTCTTAATTCTAGATTACAGCAAGACTTCTAGGTTTATTGAAACAGGTATAGTAAAATAGAGCTGACGGAAATGTTGGAATTTGCACCTCAAGCTGGAAGTCATAGAGATAATGTTGAACGTGTCACTTAAGCATGCGCAGAAGTCAAAGTCTGATAAGATTCACAGTTTTCAAGAAACACCGCTTTGCCAACATCCATTCTCACGAATTCTCGCTCTCCTTGAATCTGTAAAAATCAGAAATTAATTACTAAATATTGCAAAAATGGAATATTGTTGGATTAATTCTCTGATCATTTATTTATGGATTGATTTGGGTCATTCTTCAAAAACGGACAGTTTCAATTAAATTAAATTAATAAAAAATAGTTTTTTAATTTTCTACCAAAATTAGCCTACATTTTAAATATGAACTTCTAAATATTGTACTGATAACAGTTGAGCTTAAAACACTCAATTTTTCATTTTTTTTAAGAAAATAAAATTAGCTTGTCCACGGAAGTGACATGATGTCCACAGAAATGACTGAAGATTAGATCTTGTTAATTGTGCATAGTTATAGAGCTGGAAATATTTAAAATCAATCTTCAGATGTTACACAACAGCACTTATTGTGTTTTATAAGTTTATTATTATTGTAATTTTTTTTTATTTTGTACTGGATGTGACCCTAATGAATGTATAGATAGTTACATTTGATGTCATGGAGGTTACAAATTTATCTAGACATTTGAATATGAAGTATAATGTATTTTTCACATGAAATGAAATAATATTTAGTCATGAAACATATACTGAAGAAAATACTTGAACATTAAACTATTCATTATTAACCTGCAAAAGCATTTTACAATTTATTTTCATCAAAAATTCGTTCAATTTTTTTAAGTTCTGTATCTCCCAAAGCAAACTGACGACTGGATATTGGGTGAGGTGGAGTTTTTATTGTACACAGGATGTTCTCGATGACGACACTCTGCACATCTGCTGAAGAAGGCCAGTGCAACGTCTTTCCATTGTTACTCCTGTGCATAAAGTTGATTTTCAATTCTCTCTCAATTTTCTCTTCAACAATTCCTGTAAAAGAAGCAACAAACTTAAATAACCTAAAATGGCAAAATTTATATTTTAAAATTTTTTTGCAGCTGTTTAATTTTTTGGTTTTTCATTTCTCTATTCTTTCTTGCTATCTTTTTACCACACTCCTGTTGTCTGCTTGTGCTAGGCTGAATGATTTCAATTTGAGATTCTGGAGTTAATGGTGGACTATTGGATACTACAAAATCATGGATGTTTTCTTCATTTTTCTTTTTCAAACGGTATTTTTCTGACCTCTTCCTCCATTCCTGACGTATCCGTCTTTGATCACGGTTACTCATTTCTCCTATTAACTTAACTTTCCCTTCTTCTTTTTTTCTTCTATATCGGTCTCTATCTTTGGCCTTAATTTCTTCATATTTAACAGGATCACTTCGCAACTTCTCTCTAGCTTTCCTCATACTCATCTTCTTCATCTCTCTCCTCTTCTCAAGATAACGCTCTTGTTCTTTTTTTGATCTTGCCATTTCATATCTAGAACAAATTTTCAAGTAAAAACCAAATGAAATTAGTAGACTAATAATAATAAAAAATAATAGCTCAAGTTATAGTCCAATCGCGCCTAAAACAGAAAATTTTGTTGAGATGTATCCATAAAAAAATCAAATTTGGTCATTAAAACAACTGCAACTTAGAATTTCAAATGTACAGAGTTGGCAGCAATGAACTTTTACTATGCTTTTCATGATTTATGAATGAACAGATTCACTTCCCCTCTTACACCTTTAAGTTAATCAATCTATTCAGTTCTAGGCACGATCAGACTAAACATAAATTATGCAAGAATAACTAGAAACATTAAAAAAACTTGATTATAAATAAACCATTGTGATCAGAAGGCAACTCTCATAACAAAATTTAAATTAACAACATTTAGACTAAATTGGCAAAGAAACAAAAAATGGAAGATTTTCTTATTCAAGCATGCCTAGAAGTTTCAATTGATTGTAGAAATAACCGATTTTAACACATACAAGTTGAAGATAATCAACAGTGAGTAAACAAACACTTCCGTTGACAGGCATCACTTCTGTGGACAACAGCTGTCCACAGAAGTGATGTCCACAGAAGTGATGAATGAAAATAAGCAGCCCATAATTGAGTATACTTTTGAGGTTATGAACAGTGTTAATGTTGATAGTGATTGTAGAATTAAAAGAACTGCATTACTATTAAATAGTATTATAATTAAAAATGTATTTACCTTTTTATAACTGGTCACAGAAGTGATTGTGGTAGCTTGACAAACGATCAAAATATTGATAATACACTGAAAATCTCAGCAGCACAATAAAACAAAAACTTCCAACGTCTTTACACGACAATATGGCTACTCCTTCTTCATCCAGTTGGTGGAGAACTACACTAGCGCTGCCTAGTGAAAATTTATTGTACTATTTACATCTGTCCACAGAAGTGATTGAAAACTAGGTGACAAGAGTTCAATTGCATTTTTCTTTCCAAGTAATTGAATAAACAAGGATAAAATTGCAGGGATAACTCCAAATACTATAGTTTATAATTATTATCCAGTTTTAAAGGTGTAAAATCGAATATTGAATAAAGATGCAACCCCTAACTGTCTCAAACTACAGATGGTGACTGTCCACAGAAGTGACTTATCACGTTCAGTGGACATATATTTATCCATAATTATTTGTAATAAATGTTTATCAACTGTATTATTGGGTTAATATCGATGCTTAGTAAGTATTTAACATGTAAAAATAGAATAAAAAAATCACGTTTTCTTTCACTAGGCTTGTGACCATGTTCTGTCCGTTTCTGGAGAATGACCCATTTATTTCTCACTCTAAGGCTAGGCGTACACCGGTTAGTCAAGACAAGACGAGATTATTCACTTTAGTCACAGTACTTCACACAGTTGCTTATGAAGCAACACACACCGATTAGTCATTGCATCAGTGTGTGCTGCTTCATAAGCAGCTACATAATTATTGTAACTAAACGTGACTAATCTCGTCTTGTATCGTCTTGACTAACCGGTGTACGCCTAGCCTTACACAACAACCAACTACCACTCACCAAATCCAACTCCAACTAACTCTTGCAATCCCAGCCCTAGCTGATGATGATGATTGGTAAGATATTTACATTGGCAAGTTATGTATCAAGTGAAACAGAATTATTTCTTAAATTTTATATACGGGAATGCTAACCGTTTCTTTGAGGTGGTATCACAAATGGCATTGTTAAAATTATGATTACATTAAAAAAAATAATTAAATAATTCAACCTATTACAAACAATAGTCACAGCTTTGACAGATCTCATACACTTCATCAAAACTGGGAACAAAAGAAAAAAGCTCTAGGAATTAAATGGGTACTTATGTATTATACCGACTACACCCAATAAGGAACACAAAAATATATATTTTATAGAAACGAACATTATATCATGAAAAAAATTCTTTAATTACAGAATTACAAAGATTATCAATTGATAACGGGTTTATATCAATTATACAATTACAAACTTACAATGTTGTTATCACGATTAGGAGTGAACAGAAATCGATTCTTTTATACCGATTCTTTGGTGTGGTCGGTATAATACATAAGTACCATTGAATGATTACAGAGTGACTCAAAACTCATTCAAGCTTCGTTTTGCAGTCAGCATGGTTGCAAGGGCGCAAGTGGTGGAGTTGTACAAGAAGCTACTTCATTTGGGGAAAGATTATCCACAGGGGCTACGATTTTTTCGATCCAAAGTGAAGAAGGCTTTCTTGAAGAATAAGGGGGAGAAAGACCCCGAAAAGATTAAAGCTCTCATTGGTCATGGTAACTTTGTCATCAAAGAAATTGAAGCATTGTACATGTTGAGGAAGTATAGAACCCTCAAGAAACGATATTCAAATGGAAACCAGTGACAGTGTGTAGCCTGTAACGTCTAGTTTCATTGTTTGGTAGATCTCTATAGATAACATTATAGTTCTTTTGAACATTGACATCGAAATCGCCATCGCATTATGTTAATCTGATTTTCAAGCGTCAAATTTATACTTCTAATAAATTCCCTGGAAACTCTGTGACAAGCAATACTTTATTAACTGTTGACTGACTAATGTTTAGTCAGAAAACTATCATCTACTGGCAACGTCTAAGGCTAGGCGTACACCGGTTAGTCAAGACGAGATTAGTCACAGTACTTCACATAGTTGCTTATGAAGCAACACACACCGATTAGTCATTGAATCAGTGTGTGCTGCTTCATAAGCAACTATGTGAATTACTGTGACTAATCTCGTCTTGTCTTGACTAACCGGTGTACGCCTAGCCTAAATGAAAAGTCTTTTTCATTACCAAGATGTTTTGTAGATAGAACAAAAATACTAACCCGCACTTGGTACAAGTGAAAAATACAGTCTGCCCTTCATCAGCTGATCGCAGCTGTATTGTGGCATAGGACATTTTGTCGTTGTTGCATTTTGGGCATCTTCGTTCAACAAGTGGGCCATCGCATTCTTCATCCTCCTCATCCTTGGCACCTGCTTTCTTAGTCTTTGTTATATTGTTGAAGTGCACCACATATGTTGTTTCAGGTTGGCTGAAAACTGCAACGAAAAATACTGATTTACTAAGAATTAAATGTGATTCACCACATTTCCGATTATAGTATTGGACCTTTACAATGTTCCCGATTCAAACACCTGAGTAGGTAGCCTATTATTTGTGGTGATTTAGAACATGTATACACATTTTGCGTATTAAATCCAACTTCGATTATTCAATGAGTTACTTCTATAGCTCTACTCTTTTGCTTAGATCTGGATGATCACCAACTGCTGAGTGTGACATTTAGCCCCTGCGCCCACTAAGCAACTGCTATCTGATTTCAGTAAGCAACCCAGCGTTGCCAGATGATTAGATTATCATCAGTGGAAATACATTCCACCACCTAAGAACCTAAGGGCAAAATGATTGGGTTGCTGACTGAAATCAGATAGCAGTTGCGAAGTGGGCGCAGGGACTAACAAGGATATTATCATTTGTTGTGTAAGGCAATAAGTTGCTAATGGTAATCGATTAAAAAGACACAAACTTACAGCAGAATATAAATATAAATTAACTATGACCTAGAAGCCATCAACAGAAGCACCACAGGAGCGTATGACAGGCACCACATGCGTTGGCGGTACGTTATCAACGGACCGCATTTGCCGTCACCTATGACATGTACACGTTCCGTTGATAACGGTACGTTATCAGCGCTCGTATGACATGGCCCTTAGCCTTAATGAGACTGAAAACGTAAATTGAAGCGGAATTTACAATTTGGAGCAAGAAAGAAGTTAAGATCATTGTATTGCAGATTTGCTAACCTCTGGTCTACAGCGCAGCTCAACATCAATAGTTATAAATGAAAGCTTTATCAAGAGATAAAAAATGCCATACATGGAAAACTAATAAAATTGTTTGTAGTATAACAATAAAATCTTACCATCAGCATCAAATTCGTTCTTGCATCTCAGGCATGTTACGTTTCCTGAAAGTCCAAGAAGTGGTAAAACAGAACCACAGATAGGACAAAATCCAGGTACACCATGAATTATTTCGCCTTCAGACATTTATGCTGGATTATTGAACTAAAAGTGCATTAAATTCCTCTCTAATGAAGTTGTCTCCAGGTCCAGACATAACCTATAAGCTAGCTGCGCGTGCTGCGTTGCTGCCGAACACGTGCACATGCTTTTCAAGAATCGATGTTTTTATCGATCTATCGTAATCGTAATATCAAAAAAATCGACTACTCCATTTTTCGATAGCTGTCGTCATTCTAACCTAAATTCTAACCATTCAATTTTTGTATCAAATAAATAAATTAATTTCAAACCTAAGTTTTAACTTAACCGCCGCCGCAACCCCGCTTCCGCAACAGAAGTGAGGCTGAGGCAGACATCAGTAGGCTATTGTATAATATTGTAGATTTAAGTTACCAATATTATGGTATTTGCTTGTCAAAATGATAGCTTTTTGAAGCAGGTAAGTTTCATTCCATATTAATTAAGAAGAATTTCACATATTAGGCACCGGTACTTTACTACAGTAGCGTCATTTTAGCTTCTAATCTGGGGTGGCAAGTGGCAAGGTCTGCCAGGGTTATGGGGCAATCCTTATTCCCACACTTGCTGTACAGCATGCAGCCAAAACTTGCGCATTTATGCAGCATGCTTGAGTCGCACACAAAATCGAACAAGTGTGGACACGGGGATTGCCAAATTAAAGATGCACAACATATTGCCATTGTGAAATACAATGAACGATTATTATAGCGCGTTTATATGTTAAAGTTGATAATCCGATTGACTGGCATCTGGCAAGAATAATCTACTCATCTTGCAAGTGACTGAACTTGTTCACCACTAGCATAGAGAAGCATACTCTTTAGTCTGATACTATCTGTTCTCTATGTCACTAGTCTGTCACGTCAAATTAAAGCGGCTTATTGACAGGGAAAGTAGATGAAGAGGAAACTTAGTTCCTGCAAGTACTTGTCATTACGTCACTTTCCCCCTTATTTGCTTATACAGTATACAGGAAAAGTACTGGCTGGAAGTAACTTGCCTTTTCTTCTTTACTTTTTACCAGTAGAGCAGAAGAAACGCATTTTTGCTGATGATTTGTGGAAATAATAACGTGTTGAAAAAAACATTTGAAATGGATTATTTTGAGTTTTTAAAGGCGCTTATTGACAGGAAAAGTAGAGAGAGAAAGTAACTTCCAGCAAGTACTTGCCTCTTCAACTTACCCCTTACTTTCCCTGTCTATAGGGGTACTTTCCACTTCAGAGAAAGTAATCACTTCCTTGAAGTAAAATCAAACTTGTTTGTTTTTACTTGCCACTCCAAGGAAAGTAGAGGGTCACGTGGGTGGTCATGTGATCACTTTCTCCCACTTTCAGCCAGTAGAGCAGAAGAAACGCATCGTTTTATTTATCAGATGATTTACCATAGTGACAACTAGTATTGAGACATTGTAAAGAAGAAGGCAAGTCACTTCCAGCAAGTACTTAAATCAAACTTGTTTGTCATATTTCCACTTAAGTGGCCACTCCAAGAAAAGTAGAGGGTCACGGGTGGTCTTGATCACTTTCACTTTCAGCCAGTAGAACAGAATAAACGCATCGTTTTATTTATCAGATGATTCGTGGAAATAACAACATGTGTTGAGAAAAACATTAAAAAGTAAAGAAGAGAAGGCAAGTTACTTCCAGCAAGTACTTCCACTGTATATAAAGGCGCTTATTGACAGGTAAAGTAGAGAGAGAAAGTAACTTCCAGCAAGTACTTGCCTCTTCAACTTACCCCTAACTTTCCCTGTCTATAGGGGTACTTTCCACTTCAGAGAAAGTAGCCACTCCAAGGAAAGTAGAGGGTCACGTGGGTGGTCATGTGATCACTTTCTCCCACTTTCAGCCAGTAGAGCAGAAGAAACGCATCGTTTTATTTATCAGATGATTTGTGGAAATAATAACATGTGTTGAGAAAAACATTAAAAAGTAAAGAAGAGAAGGCAAGTTACTTCCAGCAAGTACTTTCCCTGTATATAAGCAAATAAGTAGAAAGTGACGTAATGGCAAGAGGTTCAGTTTGATTCTACAGTTATCTCTTGCAAAGAGAAACAATTGAAAACAGTGACAGATGGGAAGAAGGTAACATTAAATGGTTACGATGTTATTCTAAACGACACTATTCTATTTCCTGAAGGAGGTGGTCAGGTAAATAAAATGAATAAAAATCAAATTGAAATAATTTTGAATCAAGAAACTAGACTAGAAATTTTCTCCATTATTGCAAAGTAGCTTAGAATCTATAGCTAGTACCATTAAGGTACATAGCAGAAGTTGTTTCATTCATCTCAAGCTCTCATCGACTTGAGAAGTAATATGTGCTGTGCTTGATAAAGTATTTTGTCTACTAAATTATTGCATTCTATATCTACTATTACTCTAAAATGATAAAATAATTCAACTCAAAATCTTTTCATTCAAAAACACATCAGAAGGGATCATTGAAGTGCAAATCAACGATATTTTATGTAGATTAAATTAAAAATGAATCTCAATATGAAAATCTTTAATAATAGTTGTATCCTAAATTAAGGAATCCTCCCTTATTCATTAAACATTTTTTGTAAAGACAATTTTTTTTTCAAAAGAGAATGTATGGGACAATTTGTTCTCTCCAACCATAGTCTTTTTTTCTTAGACAAAGATGAAACTTTGAATTGAATTGAGTTTTATTCTCAATACCAGATATACAAATATATATATGTATACACAAACATGTCAGAAAAAACAACCATACACTATTGTACAAAATAATGCAATGACCAATCGGTGTGTGTTGCTTCATAGCACGTAAGATTAACTTATGTGACCGCTGGGAGTCTTACAAATGGTACTGACCAAAAGCGATAGAAAGTCGATTTTGAAACTTCACAGGCTATCAAATCAATTATCTGTAGCTCATAAAATATCCTATTCTAAACAAATATGTTAACATATTCATGATTATAAGTACCCCTAGATAAGTAGCCTACATAGTTGAATGTCAAATGCAATTATGTAAATAATTTTTGTTTAGAATAGAATACCGCAAACATTGAAAATGTCTCTATAATGTTCCCGAATTTGAACTCTGGCAATAATAATATAACTCTGATGCCGGGTTTCACCAGCATTGGTCAAATATTTAACGATGTTCAAATGCATCAACAGGTGAAAAGGTTATGATCACACTGTGTGAAAATTTGAAGAAAATTGATCTGTGTGCATTGGTGCATTGCTATATTAGCATTTTATCCGGCTGTTTATGTATGAGAATTCCAATCACTTGAAATTCATTATAAAAGATCAGCTGGAGTTTCCGTTCCTTCGCAAAAAAGTTTTACCGTGAGTGCCATGGCCTTTTTTTGAACATGGTCAAATTCTTTTGACCAAGGTTGGTGAAATATGGCTTTATCAATGACAGACGCATTGAAAATGTGAGAAGGGACGGTGCTACAGCTGTTCATTTCTCAGAATCTCCATTCAAGGAAGGAGAGAGTGTATCAGTGGTCATTGACTGGAAAAGAAGATTCGACCATATGCAGCAGCATTCAGGTGCGCAAAACTATCAAACAATTCCATCATTGTTATAATAATTATTGAAATAATATTTGAACCAACTACAAAAAAATTATAACTGAATTTACTGAAATGATATTTAAACTAATTACAATAACTGATATGATATAGGATCTGAAGATAGTTGAAGAAATTGTAAATTTATGGATCCAATACGTGAGAACTATATCAGTTTGCATATGAATTTACCAAATAATGTCGCGTTTGAACCAATTACAAAAGTTTTTATGACTGAATTGATATTTGAACCAATTAATGATATTTGTAGCCTATAAAACTTTTATAACTGAAATACATAAATAAATAAACGATTCATTCTCCAAAAACCCATATCACTACAAATACAAATTCACAAACATTTACAGTTGATAATACAAAGATTTGTTAGTAAAAATCTAACAACGGCTTAGTAAAATCGTTAGACGACGGCTTCTCGTCTCCTCCGAAAGACGGGAGTGCCGTTTTTGTCAAAATCCGTTCCCTCAACTGTATTCGATCTTGGAACCTTTGGATTATTAGACCGGCCGGCGCTTATCGCCCTCGGCTACGGACCACTTGAATCGATTGTTTTTACTGTGCTGTGTAGGTGATAAAATAAACAAAATTAATTTTTGCATTGAAATGTTTTATTCATCTATTGTAACTATTTTCGGCACAGGACAGCATCTGATTACTGCTGTAGCTGACAAAGAATATGGCTATTCGACCACATCATGGTGGTTGGGAAAAGAAATATCTCATATTGAATTGGGTGAGTTGATTAATTCCTATTATTCTTAATGATTAATAAACTAATTCAATCAGAAGTCGTGGTAGGGGGTAACTACTGTATTTGGGCTCAAGTGAACTTGTCGAGCACAATACCCTTGGAAGTTATTTGTATAAATCACATTATTATTCCATACGCTCTGCATATTTAAATGGGTCACTCTTGGTTTGAAGTGAAGTTATTGAAGGTAAATTTGAAACATACTAATCATTCTAAAATGATCTACTATTTCAAGATAAAGATGGAAAATAAGTTTAAAGACAAAAAAATACGGCCTCATAAATAGCCTACTTGTAGAGAATTGTTTTATTTTATTTATATTTGTTTTTCCAAAATATACGATTTTATATCCCCTTTCTAAAAATGTTTCAGATGTTGAAAGTTTATTATTGTGCCTATCGTATTGGCTTCATCTGAATTAAAACATTAATATAATCAATGTTGGAGATTTTTAATAAACTGAAAAAAAATCATCCTACCAATATTTCTCACATTCTGACTGCTTTGCCTACAAAGATCCGGAATCTTATTGTAATTATTCATATTTTTCAGATACACCATCAATAAAAAATGAGGAGATACAACAGTTGGAAGAGATTGTAAATGAATATATAAGAAATTCCACACCCGTCACTGTTAATACATACGGGGAGCAAAATCCAATCCCTAAAGAGGTATGATAGTGCAACAACTGTTCAACTAAATTCACTGTTTAGGTTCACAGATATCTTAGAAATAGTTTAATAATAAATAACACACGGTATTGATACTCAAAAGTTTTTCTCTAATAAAAATAGTCAAAAGTATACAGCATCAAAAAATTGAAGGAATCACGACTGCAATTCAACAGATTCCATTGCAAATAGCCTACTGATGAAATACTTTAGACTCTTACAATCTTCGCACAGAATTTTGCAAGTAGAAGAATGCAGCATATCAAATCATATCATATCAAAGTTTATTCATCAAAAATAATTACAATACAAATTTGGAATCTATAACATGAAATACAAAAATAGAACAGACATTTTATGCATTGAATCGTTTTCGTTCTGATAATTTAATGGATAAATATACACCCGCTATAAATATATGTGTTGGGGTATGTATATTAATTATTATTGCTTATTATTTTTTCATGCTAATAGTGTTTCAAATGCTAGTGACCAAGTTACAAAGTTTATTCATTATATCTCAGTGATGTTATTTGTGAATATCAGATTCCCATAAAATTATTTTTAATTGGCTTTTCAGTCATGTATGATGTTATTATGTTGAAAATAAAATTCAATACTGTTTGGCTATCTTAAATAGTTTTCATTACACGTATGCCTCACCCGGTAAGGCTAGGCGTACACCGGTTAGTCAAGACAAGACGAGATTTAGTCCCAGTAATTCACACGATGCAACTAATCATTCGTGTTTGCGCCATGCAATCATGTGAAGTATTAACTTAATACTTGACTAACCGGTGTATGTCATGTCTTCTACACGCCTATCAAGATTCTATCATAAACTGCTTTTATATCACAGCCTTGATGATTTTCAATGTGTCAATCGTTTTCATACCGGTAGAATTTCCAAACATGTTTATTTATCATTGGGTTTATGTTTGAAGGTGAGAACCAGAGGCCTACCAGATGACCATGTTGGGGATGTAAGAGTGGTTACAATAGAAGGCCTTGAAAATAATATGTGCTGTGGTACACATGTAACGAATTTATCACAACTTCAGGTCAGTATTAGAATGTAATATTTCAGTTGATTACAATATTTAACTTGAATATGGTTCGCCCGTTGCTGAGTATAATGCTGGTCTGATAAGCCAAAGGTCCTGGTTCGATTCGAGTTGTAAGCAAGATAGCTTCCTCGAACCACTCTCGTGTTTCGGAGGACACGTTAAGCCGTTGGTCCCGTCTCCCAAAAAGCAGTCGTTCAATTTATCTTTCATTGTAATCTATCATAATCTAGAATTTAAGCCAGTCTATTTTGTAATTTACATGAATTAAGTAAATAATCTAATCTAGTCACCCTTCCCATTACCCACGCACAAGCCTAGGACTTATGTGGACAATATCCTCGAAAAAATAAAATTTTCATTTATGAATTATTTCAGGTTATCAAACTGGTTCGAGCTGAAAAAGGCAAGAAAGGCAAAGTGAACTTGGAATTTCTGGTTGGAGGAAGAGTTCTGAGACAGATGGCGACCATGTACAATAGGGAACAGTCGCTTTCAAATCTATTAAAGTAAGTTTGAAATTGATTGTATATGTTCGAAAATCTTCAAGTGGAATGTCAATTATAAAAAATATCAACTTTTGTAGATAATATAGGATTTACTGTATAGTTTATATTCTTGAAACGATTCGATTCCAATGCAAAATTGCTCGTTATTGATATTCTATACTTGTACATTGAATTGTTAATAGATAATTTTCAAATTATCAGTAAATTAAAAAATTGTTCAGCGTTTGAAAAATGAAATGTAATAGTTATTCTTCTTTTATTACATGACAATAACAATCAAATTCTATTTGAGTTTATACTGAAGAACATCATACTATAATAAAATACTTTTATACATAATACACTACTTTCAATCTAACTCACTTAGAATTTAGGAATTAGAGCTGCTTGCGCTAAACAATACCATCTAACCACCGTAAGATTACGTCATTCTATAGAGCTCAATTTCGTGATTTCGTTGCATTGATTTGGTCAGATGACGTCAGTTTACGGTGGTTAATTCAATAGGCTTTACGTTTAACCGGCCGTACTGAAACAACTGTATCTCAATTCAGAGCAGTAGCAATCGATAACTCCATTCCAAAACTGCAATCAATATTTGTTAAAGATGAAAAATTGTCTTTTTAATTCCATGTCTATTATGTAGAAATAAAATTATACATATTATATCAAACGTATGAATTTTTGTCAAAATTTAGGAATTCACCAGCTGGACATGTTGAACAAGTGGATAAATTACAGAAGTCTCTCAAAGCTGCTAATAAGGTGAGCTATTCGTGATATCTTAAGATTAAATTAATTAAATTCCAATCAAATTAGTTAATTAATTTTTTTTAATTCATACAAAATGTTTTTCTTCATGTGAACTAAGGGTACTTGCTATATGTCTGAGAATTTCAAATCGTTCTACTTCCAAGAATATTTTCAATACTCGAACAGAAGTTATGCATTTCCATTGCAATTTTCTTTTCCTTCTCCTACCGTACATTTATCGTCTCATAAAAACAAAATTTTTAGCTTAAAACTCATATTTGTAGCCTACAAATATTGTTTTTTTTTCGACAATTGTTTTGTAGTAGTTCACCGAAACAAGTCAGTAAATGTAACAGCTGGGTGAGCTTGTGTGTGTGTCTTTTGTGAGTGTATTGCATGACGGCATGTTCACAATTCAGCGTATGCAACTAATCGCGTATTCAGCTGATACGGATTGAGAGCGAGAGAAATTTATAGCAGGAGCCAATTAACTTGTCATAAATCAGCTGATCCAGTAATAATTAAACAGTGATTTCGACACAATAATCAAAAGGCTTGAAAGTCTTAAGACCTTTAAAGTCTTTAAAATAACTTAGACCTAAATAATTCAGCATTTGTAGGTTAAGTATTGTGATCATATGCTCGTCGATCAGCTGATTTAACAAGTTAATTGATCCTGCCATAGTTATAAACATGCTTTTGACGCGGTCGTCCAGCTGTTTTTCGATACACGCACGCACACTTTCTTTTTCGCGCACTGACTTGTTTCCGTGAACAGAGTATAGGCTAGAAGTGGCAATAACATGTTTACTAGGTACGCTACAAGAATAGTAGTGTGGTATAGCAGGATTCTTTTAACTTGTCAGAAAACACCTGATTTAACGTTAGTAAACGAGCGTACATCAATCAGCTGTTTTCTGACAATTTAAAAGAATCCTGCTATAGTATTGGTTCTTATACGATTAATGTAAATCACGAATTTGCCTCCCAATGTTCGTTGAAAAATTTGTTTTCTTCATTTTTATCAATCATTTCAATTACTGTATGTACTTATTTTATTACACAGAACCTGCAGACCGTTCTGAAAGATTTGGCAGCCTATACCGCGCGAGAATTGCTATCTCAGTCACCAAGGCCCAAATACTATTGCTTACACAGGTAAAGAAAATAATATGCCTAACTTTGGTAAATTATGATTTTTAATATATCATAATCATTTATCATTTTATTTAATCATTTACTAAGGAGATTATAATAATTCTGTAATATATTATTTCAAGTTAAGAGTAAAGCTTTTGTACAGAATCAGATTTTTCATGAATTACCATACAGTGAATTAACCTTGAACTGAACAGCTGACAAAACTTAGCCAAAGTTACCAACAAAACGTAGGCTAGGCGTACACCGGTTAGGCGTACACTGATGCAATTACTAATCGGTGTGTGTTGCTTCATAAGCAACTATGTGGAGTACTGTGACTAAACGTGACTAATCTCGTTTTGTCTTGTCTTGACTAACCGGTGTACGCCTAGCCTTAGTCGACACAGATATAATAATTTGTTTTGTATAATAGTGCATGTCTAGTTTATGAGTATCTTACAAGTCAGCTATTCAATTCGATGTATTTCGGATTGAAATTGATGGTAAATTTTAGGTCTATCGTTTACAAACGTCTGTTGTGTCTAAAACTAATTCCTTGAATTTGACAAGTACATCAAAATGAGCTTGAGGACTTGAAAACCTATTGTAAAAGATGAATAAGAATTTCCATTACCCTTTATTGCCATCAAAAATGCAAAGAAGATCGTAATTGGGTACCGTATACTCAAATATTCCTTGATATTTATATTTTGGTTAAATGGAACTTATCTGCCCTTCCATTATTTTAATAGTTGCATTAACATAATGACGAATTCAGTTGAATGGCATTCATAGCGAATAGAATATCAAAACTTCAACTATTTTTTATTTATAGATTCTTAATACTTTATCGTACAATAATGTTTGATAGTAAAAACTGAACTTTTGTATTAAAAATTTACTTTTAGATAAAATGTGTTCTTTTTATTTCAAGGAAAGAAGCCGACTCTGATTTTATGAGTATATTCATTAATGAAGTGAATTGCCCGGTGAGTTTAATTTCATGTTATGTATTCAATATCTAGTGACTTTTTGTTAATTGTACGTCTAGTTATTTATCAAATTGATTAAAATTGAATAGGAGTGAGTCCAAATTAATTATTAGCTTGGGATCGGTCTAGCCTCATTGTTATCAATGAATCGTTCTGTATTCTATTATTGAATACTTTACTTCTTTTATTGTTTCATTATTTTTCATTCCGTTTTAAGATTACATCAACGCCGAAATAAAAGTTCTATTATTCTACTGTATAATAATTTACGGAGTCTTTTGTAGAAAAGCTCTGCCAATAAAACACCTAATCTGAATTATTTACACTACCTATTATAACTGTATGTTAACCTTCGGGTCTCCCCACCAACCAAAGCCATACGCTAGATCGACTGTATGTTATATCTTTATCAGATGGTCATCATTCTTTTATTAGTGGGGCTATTCCAAGGCTACACTAGATGAACTAGTGTAGCCTTGGCTATTCCCAAAGTCACCCTTTTTATATTAATAACTCTATGACCCAGTTGCTCATAGGTCTGTTAAGTTCAATCTCAATTCTTATCGAAGTTAATCTACCTTTGTGCAATCGGCCAGATGCTTCATAGTTTCTAATTAATTTAATAATGGTTATAATATTTGATAATCAATAACGGATAATACAAAAATATTTGTATGAAAATGTTTATTAAAAAAATGACCAACAATTTTTGTTTCAAACCCAAATAGGAAATCCTTCTTTTGCTGACCATTGGAGATGAAATGGGAGCTGGACAATTAGTTTTGCATGGAACTCCGGAAATCGTTTCTCATCTTGGGCCTCAGTAAGTTCTTATCATAACAATTAATTTATATTTTATTGTCAAGTGAGCTCTATAAGCGCCGTCGAATTTGAACTCATATGAACCATTATCAACAACGTTGAATGCTCACGTGTTCATGAACACGGAATGTTCAGATCTGTTGTATAAATTTTTCATTTTATTTTTTATTACTTGTAATAATATATTTGAAATATTGTTATCATTTTCTGTATTTATTAGTATCTTTTCTCTGTTTGTTCAATGTTTGATTCCTCCCTGCACACGGACAAATCATCCACGCAGGGAGTATATTAATTAATAACGTAACACTGTTGTGTTGTTAATATTTTATTGAAGAATAGATTAAATTTGAATTTGAATTTATCGCCATAACTTGGAGATTTCAAGAAAACTATAAGCTAACTTTTGTCCAACTCGAATTATTTTACACCTTACCTGACAATGTTTATGAATTGCTTCATCTTAAAAAATTAGATGTATTTATTTAAAAAAATAGCATAGTAGCGTTATTATTCCATTCATTTTTCCACGATAATTCCGATTAATAAAGAACTTTGATGTTCATCCTATGATGTCCAAAAACGTTGATGTCTGTTTTTGATGGTCCATCCATGCTTTCTACATGATACTTTACACTTCATATTATTAGATTAATATAATATAGGATACTAAGTCGAAACAGCTGATTTAACCTAAACGAGCGTACCGATACACATTCACAAATGCAGGAGGTTGGCTATTAGAGGTTCAATCGATACTATCGATAACCTATCGATATATATTATCTTAACAGTTAAGATAGATAGATTCAATTGATAGTTTCTATAGAAAAAATTGAACTCCTTAGTTTGAAATATTTCACTGTATAAGCTAGTTGTACACGTAAGTAAAATTGAAAAATTAAGAACTGTGGCTTGGTTTTATCTCCTAAAAAGTCTGTAAATTCAGTAGAATATTCCTTTGATTAGTCTATTTTCGTAGTCTTTTTGTTGAGCTTGAATTTGTTTTTGTTCCAGAATATGCGAGGTCCTAGAAGGGAAAGGTGCCGGAAAAGGACAAAAATATCAAGCCAAAGTCAAAAGTTTGAACCATCGAAGTAAAGCTATTGAACTGATAGAAAAGTATTTCGAGTGACTGTAAATATTCTTTATTTCAAATAACTTTAAAATAATCTTTATTGAATAAATATGTACATTACTATTGTAATTTTACTGTATTATTTATCCATCCTGTATTAGTTCTGCGAGACATGAGGTACAGCAAGATTCATTTAATTTGACGCTTGGCATTAAATAGATAGATAGAGAGATATTATTTCTTTGCCATCGTACATTGCTTGGTCATCAGCAACGTGAAGAAATAATATCTCTCTATCTGTCTTTCTATCTAATGCCAAGCGTCAAAGTGAATGAATCTTCCTGTACATATTATAATTTACTAATGGCCAGTTGAACGAATAAAAATCCAATTGAATTTAACCGCCGTAAAATGTCGTCATTCACAACGAGAACCAATGAATGAATCTGACGTCATTTTAGAGTGTTTAAATTTAATTGGATTTTCGTGCAACTGGCCGACAGACTATTTACTAAAATCCCATTATTTTGGCCGACTACACAAATGCCAAAGGAGTTTAACCACCGTAAAATGACGTCATTCCAAGGAACCAAAGCAATCGGAATACTTTTTCAGCTCCGTCAATTGACGTAATTTCACAGCGGGTGTATTCAATCAGCTTCTGTGCAATCTGATACTAAGGTTGAACTTGAGACAATAAAATGAAGTGAATTCAAGAGGCACAGTACTTGAATTCATTAACTTTCAATATTTCTTGAGAAGAATCAATTTTATTCATCAAACACACGACAAACATTCAATAGACTGTAATTTACTTTAATTATAATGAGCGGCTAAGTACAATTCTTATAACATTTTATTATTATTCTAACATGAATAAATTATAAGTTTCAATCACTTTAATCACTTTCTCTGATTTTCTTAGCCTTAGTTTTCAAGGCTGGAGAATCTAATATGGGCTGTAAACGTTTTTAGACAACTATCTATGAAAATGGTCTCAGTAGTTATTTTGTAAAATAACTTGTAAATTATTTTGTAAAAATAATTTGTTATTTTGTAAAATAACTTGGTAGGCTACTTGTATGCTTGAGAAAGTTTTTTCCCACATTTCTTGGGGTACGGTAAGTTTCTCTTGTATTGAATGACTGGAACAGGTACTTATTATTTTTGACATGTGAGAATAATTTTATTATTTCAAGAAAACTTTTCAAAAATTCAAGTTTCTACAGAATAATACTTTTTTTTTTGTTCTGTGGCAAATGATGTTCCCCTTTAAATTAACAAGAAAGTGAGCAATAAACCTTGTCCACGACAGAATATAGTCTTGAGGACATACAAACGATCAAGTTTAGGTCATACGCCAAGAATTTCAACCAAATTCAAATATAATATTATTCAAGGTCTCTGAAAGAAAACTTATCGCGTGTTAAGTCCTGTTCAAGGAATACAAGTACATCACAAACCAACTACGACATAATTAAATGCTATTGCTCTCTAATTTCAATGGTATCTTCATAGATGATGCTACTTGACTTGGAAAAATTCTCAACAATACACATTCACTCCATGGAATCATAACATGAATAACTCATGTTAAATATCAACAGACATGCATTATGCTACTGAAATATAAATAATAGAATGTTATTGGATATAAAAATTAATTTTAGTATGATACAAAATACTTAGGATCATGGCATGCAGTTGTTTTTCAATTTTTGACATGAATTTACTGTGAAATTCATTATTAGAATATAACAATTCACTAAATAAGGTCATCAATCATTTAGCCTATTACATTTTTTCGTTTAGGTTGAACGATTAGCCTACTATAAAAACTTCAATACAAAGACTGGTTTTTTCTTGATACGGTATTGTATTGCTTGACATATGAATGTAAGGTTTCATTTATGTCGAAAAATTATGGTTTTTTCAAACATGGCTCATCCCTCCTAATGAAAAACATTCTGCTTATTTTCTCATAATCATAATCAATTCTCATAATCATAGTCTCATGGAATATAGCCTTATTATGTAGGCTATGTTTGAGTCCTATGCTATTATTGTGAATTTGCGATTACATCATCTGCTTCATATTTTTTATTAGTATCATGATCCAGTTTTGGTAAATTATGTTTATGTAGACGTGAGCTTCGAAGGAAGATGGTAATTCCTGTTTAATATTTTCAACATTGTTTGAAAAATTCATGTTAATATCAGGTGGTCTGATATCTATCATCTACAGAAGTTGAATAAATAATATCAATAATATTATTATTGATACTTCGCTAATCGTCGTATGTAAAATTTATTTTTATTAAAAAATCATAATCAATAGAACTACAATTATATACTCAACAATTCTAGTTAATTAAAGATAAATAAATACTAGAAAATAATACTAATAGGTACTAATAAAAATACAAAAGTTGGTTATTGAATATCCATTACAATATCTAGCACAGCCTTCAAATAAAAAACTATAATAAATTAGTAACAAATAATCTTCTACAAACTTATTTTATTGCAATTTTTCTAATATAGGTCTAAAAACTTCAGTACCGTACCAAACTATACAGTAGACAAAAAACAAACTGTATGGTTGTAATAAATTGTTAATTTATGTCAAAGAAATCTTTGACTCATCTATAAATAATACAAAAAGCAACTTCATAATAAATAGATTAGAATAATTGGGAAGCGGGTTGGTCCCAGTGGCAGAGGCGAGGCTAATCGGTGAGATTAGATAAGAGACAGCGCCTACCACTCCTGTTGTATCGGTGACCGGCTCCTCTAAATACAAAGAATTATGAGCTTCAAAATCGCTTCACGGTGGTTCGGAACCCACCTAAAGCTGTAGGTCCATTCATATCTCATCATCATCCTTCCCACGCACAAGCTTAGAGCTTATGTGGGCATCATCCCTAGCAAAAAAAAAAAACTACGATGGAAGAAGCCTGACAAAATAAACTCTTTTTAAAAAAAATACGGTATCTTACATGGGAGTAGCTGCAATAATGCTGATATTGCAAAAATTTACGAATGTAGCTAATTACATTATTATTCGATGAAACAGCTCATTAAAAAAATGCTTTTAATAAGTATTTTATTTGGATGACTGCTTGATTTGGATCAGTTTCATTTGAAACTTTTTCCTTGTAGATAGATAGCTGAAGTTGCCTACGCATAAATTTCTTTATTATTCCTTTTTTCTTTCTGCTTTATACATATGTATTTTAATTTTTGTCGTTTTGGTTGTTCCGAATTTATTCCCACTACCTATCTTCCGTATTTTTAATATTTTCTCCATCAATTATTTGGCCAACTCAGGCTACTCTTTCTCTTACATAAATTTTAGAGTAACTTTGTTTTCTATGTAGAGTTTATTTGTATTATTTTATAATACCGGTAGGCTACTGATTATGATAGGCACCTGTCAGAAAAAACTGTAGGTTTATTGGAGCGTACCACTAGTCTACATTCTCACCCTCAATAGTTTATGCACTATTAGTCCAGTAAATTTGTATTCAAATGTACCCCTAGCGGGAAAGTTTTGGGGTAGTTTTGATTTTTTGAAGTAAAATATACATTGTTATCCGTGGTGAAGCGTGGTATACTTAACCGGTAATCGCCGGGTATATTTCCTATAGGACATATACCCGGCGATGACCGGTTAATACCACGCTCCAGTTCGATTGATAAAATTGAAAATAATGAAATTCTCTACAATAAATTGTTATGATTTTTCTAAAACAATCTTGTGAACTTTTTTATTTGCAAAAGTATAAAACTATGGAGCAAAAAATCCAAAATTCTATTTAGTCTTTCAAAAATAACTCCTGAACTTCTAGAGTTCGCTAGTGAAGTGTCAATGAAAGAAGTTGTAGGAAAAATTATTCCGTAGAGAATAAAGAAAAGTTTAATTCGTTATCTCCATTGCAAGTCCAGATACTTATGAGTTATACGAAATCCTTGCAAACTGAAACTTCGAGGGGGTGTTCTGAGGGGGGGGGGGTTAGCAAGAGGGGTAGGGGTGAGGACTTTTGCCAGGACACTTGTCCATATGATAGTAGTCGATGGGGGAAAAATTAGCACTGGATGTATTTTTCACCTTAAAAACCACTCATTGACTGGACTAAAAGTGGTTTTATATTTTATACAAAATGTTCCAATTTTCAAATAGCTCTGGAGCCTGAAGTTTTCATCGGAAATTAACACCTAAGCCTAAGGGGTCATTTTGTAGCAAATTTTTGTAATTTCATTCTAATAATAAAGGCTATTCACGAAAAGTTGACTATTTCTGAGTTATATAAGTCAAAAACTACAGAAAAAATACCATTTTTCCACATTTCTGTCAATGTTGTGTCATGACCTTTTGTTAGCAAACCTCAGATTTGGATTCAGCACTCTAAAATACATACCAAATGGAAAAATCAAAACTACCCAAACCGTTCCTGGAATAAACACTATTTAACTGGATTATATGTACATGTATTCAATCAGCAGATTGAGTTGATCGTAGAAATGACCAACAAATGAGTTGGTAGTACAAATATGATCAAATACAGGTCGAAAAATAGTCCAACGGCCATTGGTGAAGCTATTCCCCCAGGAGGACAACCTTGACCATATTACTAAACAATTCAATAGTTAATACTGAGTTAATAGTTATCAAAATGCATACAAATCGCTTTTCTAGGGTACGAATTGATTCGAGTAGGCGACATTGTTTTGATTAGAATAGACGACTGGTGGGGGTAGAGGAGTGAGGTCAGTCTTGGTTCACGGACTCCCGGGGCTCGAGGTCGACGAGCTCCCTTCGGCGTCTCCTGCGGCGGCGTCCCGGCTGACTGGATACCTGGATAAAGAATAATGAAGTAATGAATTCTTGTAAAATGAGTCGAAGAGTTATTCCAGCTATAAAAAGAGGAATCCAGACCATAAAACTATAAGAAGTAGTGAAATACTTGAATAAATTTTCGATGTCTTGAACATTTTAGTTTCCAATGAATTTTTCTTGCTGTAATATTTTCTTCTAGTTCATACTTTTTTTGTTATCAATTCGAGAATATTGAAATTTTCTCAGTTTGCGATTGTACGTACGATTCAAATTGAATTTCATTGATAAGTTTTCACTGTAATTAGATATCATAAGACAAAATTGGATTCAATATTTTAAAATTCAATAAGACAAAATGAAGTATATCCAGAAATGTATATGGTTCGTTTGATATATTAATTTGTACTTTATTTTAATAAAAAATAATCAGATTCAATTTATCTATTCAATTGGCTTCATTATTCTATAAAACAGTAAGTAAAACATTTAGTAGTAGTCTATTCGAGTTATACGGTATCATAATCTGTTTGTTTTGTGTTAATTCTTTATAAATAGGTTAAAAAATACCTATAAATATGTCATGAATTATTACCATACTATAATAGTCAGTAAAAAATTCTGCAAAATTATTGTAGACATGAGTGCAATAAATATAAAATTTATGTTTTTTTTTTTTAGAATAACTTAGGCTATATGTTTATAATTAGAAATGTACGGTATTTGGTTTGTTTGAAGTAGGCCTATTTATTCGTAGACCTACTATATTTTAAAACATGAATTCAATAAGTTCCTATTGAATTGGCTCTAGTAAGTCTGTAAAACAAATAACACAGAATTTATTCTCTTCAGCATACTCATTAGCACAGATATTAAGATACACTGTGCCAAGATATAATATTACATTATTAAGAGTTTATAACTGCCAAGATATTACATCACATTATTACGAGTTTATAACTGCCAAGATATAATATTACATCATTACGAGTTTATAACTCCAGCTAGCCAATGTACCTATGCTTTCTATAACGCGAGGAGTCCAAACAAAAATGCGAATTTCTTTTTTAGTTACCTCTATGCAGAGCACAGCGAAGCGTCGATTGCAGGGGAACTTTTCCTGGTCGAGCAGTCGATTGGTGACGAGTGACGAGGCGAGGCCGTGCCGCTCGCGGCTGTCCGAGTCCCAAGCATCGCAGTACAGGTCCATGGCGCGTTCGCCCGACTTATGTGAGCCGTGCCACACGTATTTCAATGGCCTACAATAACATGAATGAAGCCTTTGAGAACAAAAACACACTCCAAGACAAAACTCACAGCAAGAAAATGCTGTATGCTGATTTATGACACCATCTTTCAAAAAAATTTCAATTATTATTATTTATTCTATTATTTTTCATGTTTATGTATATGATGATTATTATTTGTTAATTTTATACTTTCATTTTTTTCTCTCTTTTTATAATATTTCAACTATCAATTGTTTCAATTTTCAATCAGTAGACTAGTTTGAATTGAAAGTTTTAAAAATAATAGCCTCCTATTATTATATTATATCATAAATTTTTAAATTCTTATCATTTTTAATTTTCCTTCCATATACACATATTAAAATATACGTATTTTAACTCTCCATTATTAAAAATGCATGTTTTTTTTTCTTTAAAAATTAAAATTTAATATTCAAGTACAGTAGTAGCATTATATTTGTAACATGATTTGAAACTTGAATAAAAGAAAAATAGTGGCGTCCCGACACATATTTAACATTTTAACGGAAGAAGTGTACATGAGGATAATGTTTTACCATGAATAATCAGTGAGTATATTTTTGCCACTGAAGCTGTAGATACGAGGCTGTTTACTGAAGAATGCGCCATCTCCATTGAAAATGTCCTTCCAGGAGTTGAACAAGACATCACCCTGAAAATGACGACAAATAACATTAATCACAATTCATATCAACATACTAGTAGGAAAACACTAGTATTTATATCATATCACTGGTGTATCATATCACTAGTACTGATGATTTCATTGAGCACTAAAATAATTGCGGAAGTAGCCCGTTATTTTTGAATAAAAATACTCAAAGTTGTCATAACTACAAGTTTTTAAAAAATAACCAGATAGGCCTACCAGTCTCGGTTGTTACACCATTATCGATCTCTATTCAACCCAATTAATTTAATTATGTTAAACTCTGGTTCAACAGGAAATTGTCTGTATCAGTAACAACCAAAACCGGTATCTCGATATTCCAATAAATTTGTGGTTTTGTCAGCTTTCAGTCTTTTTATTCTTGATGGATAACACTACCTATTAATAGGCCTACCACAATATCACCTCCACTACTACTCAAAAAGTTTAAAAAAATCAACTTACCTTAATATTGACAACAGGCAAATCCCTATCGGAGAACTTGACAATGGAGTCCAAGTTCTGCACACGGGACGAGAGAAGGGCCCTGAAAGTGCCCCTCAGGCCGGCCCTTCTCGACTGTCTGTAGCAGGCGTAGTCAGCGCCCCGCTGTCCCTTCAGGTCTCCCGTATAGGGCTCGTTCAAAGCTGCCATACGGAGCTGCAGAAAGGGCACATCATCCTTATTAATTTGTAAGAGTTTTTCAAAAGTAATGACATGCGACCGTTTATATCATCCAATTAATTTATTCATTCACTAATAAATAAATGTAATACAGAGTGGCTCAAAAAGAACGCATGGATTTGAGTAGGATAGTATCAGCAGTGGCGTGGAGCTGGCTGTGACCGCCGAGCGACACCATTTTGTTGGTTAAAGCAAAGACGATAGGAAACTATTCTAAGTATTCTAATTGTCTTTGGTTAAAGTATCCAGTTTTAGTAACAATGGCGCAATTGACCTTGCAACATCGCGTATTTGCTGTTGAACAATATTTAAAATAGAATAAATCTGCCATCGTCGTTCAACGGAGCTTTAATAGAGGTAGTTTTAAGACGAGCATATTGACATGTGATTCTTCTTCACTTGAAATTCAAAGTTTACTGTTGTAATTTATATCGTAATTGAATATTTGAATACTGCAATACATGAATAAATTGCTGCTGTAACATATGGACCAATTTGAGGCTTTCAATGAGGATTAACGCATTAAGGGCGCAATCTTTCCTATGTAATTTTGAAGAATACTCAAGTGTTTTGGAGTTTTTCTGCCTAGGATTTCTGCAACAAGCCTATCTGCAACAAGGATTTCTACAAGTCTTGAGTTACAGTTTTATAGATCCTTCAGGCTGAACAATAATCGATTCCAGTCTATCAGTAGGTAGTTAATTCAATGGAATTCTTTTTTCTATACCACAATTAACTAGGAATTAGAATGGTAAGTAATAATAAAAAATTCTCACCATTTTAGGATGCCACTAATCCAGAGATTGCAATGAAAAAAATCATTAGCACAATAAGTGTTGGCTATTTATTATATGTATTTAATGCAACAAAAATGTCCAAGTTAGTCATCATAATGGAGAACAGGTTTGGGATTTTGGAAAGATAATAAAAAGTACTTACCATTTTAGGATGCCACTATTATGATTGATTGCAATAAAATAAATAGTCTATTATAATCTTGATAATTTGTATGCTGGAATAAAATATTTTGGTTTACCAAAAACAACCATAAAGTTTGAAAAGTTTAACTAACTTTTAAACAAAGATTGCGATTTACTTTAAACACCTAATTAATCCATGACTTCTAAAATTGATGAAATTAATAAGATTAATGAAAACGTCACCTCATCAACCTGTGTGCATGTATTATTTTGTTTTGATAATATAATTATATTCTTCAGCATTATACAATGTCTCCGATGTTTTGCATCTTAAGTACATCAATTTCACTTTTTTTTTTAGAAGGTGGTAATATTCAACAATAACTTTTGATAACTTATGAATTTAACATACCATCATATTCACAATTCTTACAATAAATTCACAATATATTCAATAATTACAAATTCAAATTATACTTGAAATTTTTATTATACTAAAAATTATTCACAGTCAATCTACACTATCTTGTAGACTAGAATAAATTCTACCGGTACTCGCATAAATTACAGATGAAATTTCAAAAAATGAATTCTTACAATCATTATTTCTTTTGTAATATCTCTGAAAATAGACTCACCACAGATGGTCCATCTCGTGGAGTGTCAGGATGGTTGTGAATCAGATTTGAAGCCTCGAAGGGAGGCCTGAGTTTCTCAGTTGTAGTGGTGGGAGGGGGTTCGGTTGATATTGGTATCAGGGTGCCAAGCTGTAAAAATATATGATTATGCCTTCAAGAACCTTGGTCATAATAAGTAGTGTTTTCTAATATATTTAAGTTGTGAATTTCTCTTTACATAAGAACTGCGAAGTTAACACCATTTTATCGCTGAAATTACGTCATGCAGTCTTTTTTTCTAAGGCTGGGCGTACACCGGTTAGTCAAGATAAGACAAGACGAGATTAGTCACGTTCAGTCACAGTAATTCACAAAGCTGCTTATGAAGCAACACACACAGATTAGTCAGCATTGAATCGGTGTGTACTGCTTCATAAGCAACTATGTGAATTACTGTGACTAATCTCGTCTTGTCTTGTCTTGACTAACCAGTGTACGACTAGCCTTACCTTCTTATCTCTATTAGAACCTCCACAACAATACAATATAATGTGATAACTTTACTGACAACACTAGAGATACCTTATCTAGTAAAACCTTCAATAATAGTCTGATAAATTAGTTATATTGATAATAATCGTATTTACCTTAATGAATACATTTTGGTGAATATATAAGTATGAACAATAATTCAGAATTTTATTATTTTTCCTTCAATTCTATTCGATCCTTTGTTCACTTGCTAATTTTTGTTTTGTTATAAAAATAAAGATATATGAGAATTGAATTATAACTTACTGAAATGTATTGCCATCCATTATTGACTCTGACTAGTAAAGCTTCTTCATCATTGATGTAAGCCAATGTTCCAACTGCACTCACTTGTGTCTTCTGCAATAAATAAAAACAATATTGATGAGAAAAATAATGAGAATAGGAGAAGATGATATTGGCTGGAAGTTTCTATTGTTCAAATACTTGTAGGCTCACTCTGGTTTCAGTACCAAAATGATTTTTATGGCAAGATTATTTAGAGAATTCTAATTAAATTATTCATATTATTCACATCTTGAAAACTGATTTTTCATTATCAAGTTATTTATTAGTTTTGAATCAAAATCTATATTATTATTTTTCCTCATATTATAATTTATGTATTTATTAGGGCATTATTTTGTATTTTGTACTTTTATGACACTGTATGTATTGTATTGTGTTCTTTGGAAAAATAAATATCTTATCTTATCTTTATAAACCAAAATCATTCTTTACCTGAAATTCTTCAATTTAAATGAATAATACACGAATACAAGAATTGTAATATGCACAATACAAGGATAATTTACGCCTATAGTCCTTTCATATTGCTAATTCATTCAACCAATACGAATATATCACCCTTTAATCCCATGTGTTGGGAGTTTTTTCAACTTCAAAAATATTTCACACACAAAAACATTTAATTTTATAATATTCTTGTTTTAATTATTGTATGTGATTATATTACTTTGATGGAAAACAGCATATTACGTTCTTTTGATGAATGTTTAGACTATTTTGTAAGAAGACTAACACTATGATTTTTTTTAAATCTCCAATTGACAATGTTATTTCTTAAGAATAATCAAAGATTAACATAAATATATTTTTGTGCAACCGGCCCACAGAGTTTAAACTTGCGAATTCAGCTATTACGAATATCGAAAAACTGCCATTTGAATGGATTTACTTACTTCAGACATATCTTCCAGTGTTTTGAATGTAACGGCCCCAGGTACTATACGAGTCGGTTCAGTGGGCCCAAAACTACCATGTCCTGGTGGACCTGCAATTATGAAAATTTTAGTTGATACTCTCAATTACTACAATTACTGTACGGTAATTCATGAATATTCTCAACTTTATATTTCTAAGAACATTATTTATTGCCTTTTTCGATTTTGCAGATAGCCAAAGAGAGAACTTTGATTTCACTTTCACGTTCAGATCACAGAAAACTTGCATCTTGCTTAGCAAATTGTAGGCTAGGCCTACATTGATGAATCAATAGTTTTGATAATTTGTTTTGATACCGTAGTTAGATAATTTTGAATTTTCAAAACCCTTTGCATTGCAAGTTCCTTTGTAATTCAGATAGGCTTAAGGCCTACTTTTCAGTTTCTGAATAATTCTGAGATTGAAGAATGCACGAATAATATGCTATGATTGAGCCTCAATGAGAGCTTGAAAAGATGAATAAAATCCCTCTACTTTCGAAATAGAGGATTTGAATTGATATCCAAGTATCGATTTAATAACGTTTTACTCTCATGTCCGGTTTCTCAATCGTTTGTAGAATGTTTACTCTTCCTATATAATTCACTGGAGATGTAAATGTGTTTATTAGTACATTAATTCACACATATAGCCCACTTGCCATTATCCTGCAATTATATTGTTATAATATGCGATTCACCAATACTCTTTCAATCTCTATGTTGATAATTTTCAGTCTAGGCTAATTGAAATTATAATGATCAGCAATTAATGAGTTTTCTGTAAACTTTCCTAGGAACTCAAAATAAATGAGTTTATAGCAATAAATAATTAGTTTCTAAATTTTTCTTCTTGTTAAGAAACTGCTCAAATATGTTTGAATCATAGAACATTATTCTCATAAATATGGATCCACAACTGGCAACATTAAATAAATTACTCACTCTCTGTAGGATGTTCTTTCAGTTGTTTCAATTCTTTGAGCGCACGCAACTCATCCAAACTACCTCTGGGTCCTAAGTTGATTATTTGCAGCATTAAAATAGAAATTTATTCATTAATATTAGGAAGAAACGAAAATTTGAGAATGATTAATACCGGATGATTGATATCGTTTAAATTATTCGAAGCAAACGATAGGGTCCCGTAAGGGTCTCCCCACCAATAAAAGCCATACGATAAAAAAATTTAAAAATACATGGAAATTACATTAAATGCTTTAATAGTGGACTATTGTAAATGGAAGCTATAGTAGTTTCCAAGGTTTTAATGATGAGATTACTATGCTACCGTACCATGAAACATTCAATCCATCATCAACAATTCAGACAAACTTTTCAGATTTCGCAATGCTACATATATGCTACACTTATGCAATAAAGTGTTATACTGTACAGTAGGCTATAACATATTGGAATGCTACTCGAGTTGATTATGTGTGGAACCGAAACACTATATTTATATTGTACCTATGTATTCTGTGTATTCATCAGTCAATAATAATTGATTATTATAAAAATAGAACCTATCAAGAAAATTGAATAGCATAAGTAATTTTCTCTAACATCAGTAGGCTATATTCAGCATAGTGTTTGAATGTATATTGATGAATATTGAATAAATTGATTTCGTGTTTATAAAAATTGAATATTCAACCGAAACACTATAATTAGGCTATTTTGTATCGTTTGTAACTGTATTTATTAGTGAATAATGAATGATTGAGTGAATAATGATTGGAGTTGAATAAACATTGTATATTATGTTCTTGGAGAACATGCCATTAATATAATATACTATTTTGTAATATTAGTTATAGTAGCCTATAATACTAATATTATTGAAACATAATAACAGTACTGTATTGATGATTATTGCCTCACACTAGTGATGCAATACATTACAATATGCGAGGTTACAACAGAAATAAACAAATTTGGGGGGGGGGTATATTACAAAATATACTATTTTGTAATATTAGTTATAGTAGCCTATAATACTAATATTATTGAAACATAATAATAGTATTGTATTGATGATTATTGCCTTACACTATGGTGATGCAATACATTACAATATGCGAGGTTACAACAGAAATAAACAAATTTGGATGGGGGGGGGGGTAGGGTAGGGGTTGATGGTTCGTGGTGTAATGTAGCGGGATAAATATTGAAAAACAGAATTGTTTGTTCAATACCAAAATCCATATTTAAATATTAATCAAATCCATACCTTGTCGTGGAGGAGGAGCATGGTTCAAATCACCAAAGACATGGGGAAAGCCTCCCGAGACTCCAGGTTCTCCCTTTTGACCAACCACCGATACTCCTGGTGGGCCCTGGAATAATTTTTATTATTTGCTGGCATCATATAGTCTAGCTTCAAAATAAGTTGCTATAGTCTGGCAACAGACAAAAGAACCTTCGCGTATCGTATCACCGAAGTGATACAGTATCACATAGTACCACTACTCTAGTGAGCGAGTGAGATAAACTGCTGCATTGCATAACGTGCGCTCTCTCTGCGCAGTAGAGTTCTTATTTTGGAGGCTCTTTTGTCTGTTGCCAGACTATAACACTTACCTACATAATTAATCATATTGTGATCATGGCAATACAGTACACTTGATATTAGTTTAATATCCACTCTTGATAGCCCCTAAAACACCGTAATCAAATTTTAATTGTCTGAATTCTTAATCAACAAAATAGCTACAATAATTTACATAAATTAAAAACATAATAGCTACAAAATATTTGCACAGCTTGCAAATATCTGGCTACAGGTAAATAAGAAATCAGAAATTTTATTGAAAAAATTACACAGTACAAAAATTTTTTAATACAATAAATTTGGTGTCACATGGGTTTAAAAAACCTGTGCGTGACACCGAGTTCTTTTAACATTAGAATTACACATTATGATAGAATTTACACTAATACACTACATAGAAATACCTTAATTGCTATAGGGCAGTAAGATGACATTATAAGAGAGAAAGAAATAACATTGCTATATATACATAATGGAAAGTGAATTATTACAAATGAATACATACACTGCATAGTTTAAGACTATAGTTAAGGCTATAGTTATAGGCTATAGTTTAAGACTATAAATGAGTCTATAACCACAGATAAGGTAGTAATCTACCTATAATCTAGTCTATTACTACCTTATCTGTGCTATAACATAACGTTATCAGAACGGAATAAGGTTAATTGGATGTGATAATGGCGATACAGTATACCTGATATCAGTTTATCTTGAATGAAACCACGGTTATGGAATTGAATTTATAGAAAAATCAACTCACCGCAGGTCCAGCAGTACCAGGGGGCCCAGGGGGACCAGGGGGACCCGGCACTGGCACATACTTCACTCCATCTTCGCCCTCATTGATTATCACGGGCGCTCCTGGTTCTCCTTTCTCGCCTTTAATCTGCAAAAATGAGTCGACAATAATATTATAATATAAAGAGAACGCAGAAAATGTGTTAAAATGATGAAAAAGTGAACATGATTGGAGAGATTTTTGCAGATGATGCCCTGATAGAAATTCCAAGGGAATTGAGTTCGAACCTAGAATTTTGATAAATTATCAAAATTGCAAGGTTCAACCATAGACAAAGCATCACGCAAGTAATGTGTAATGAATGCTTCCTCTATGACTCCACCAAGTGGATTATGATGCCTGATATAGGCCTATGATATATATGACTCAAATAATTATTTCCCGAAAGCATTGGGTTCGCCTGAACAGGTTTAGAACTGGCCAAGGAAGATGCTATAAGAGCATGCATATTTGGGGATTTGCAGAGTCCCCCAATTGTGAATGTGGAGAGACTCAAACCATGGACCACATTGTCTCATCATGCCCACTGTATCATTTTCCTGGAGGGTTGCCCAGATTGCACCTGGCGGATGAGGAGGCTGTGCTCTGGCTGGAGGGGTTGAATGGCATTTGATGTCAATCTGGGACAGAACTGTGTTTGTTGGTTTCATGTTCATTCGTTCTTTTTCTCCTTTTATATTATGACAAATCCACATTGGTAGGCTCTATTTTTGAGTGCAGGTGTGCACACATGTTTTTTTTTTCATACATCTAACTTTGTCGCCCTAACCACTGCGACACCATACGCTTATATATATTATTTTCCAAATCAATAAACGGTGAATGTAAAAGATTCTTTGATCATTGTATGACATGAAAATTAATATTTTGACATTTCTTACCAGTACAGTTTCCCCTCTAGTAGTCTTGATAACTCCAGGTTCTCCTTTGCTACCTTTCAGACCTTGATAGCCAACACCAGCTCGGCCTGGAAGACCCTGAAAAAAAAAAATAAAAAATAAATTAATCAATAGAATAATAGAAACAAAAATAAGTAAGAATAGGCTACTTCTATTTCACAGAGTTCACTCTAACAATTCATATCATGTATGGATTGACAGGATTCGACTTGATTTTCTTATTGTGTATTAAAGTGAAACCAGAAAGTAAATCAAATGGACGATTGATAGCCTAATTCATGAAACTATGCCGGCATCAATACTCAATTACTCAACATTTTATTGGTTCATGAATACATTGAAATATATGAGTTATTAGTTTTTGCCACAAATTCATAGTTGGATGGATGAGTGCATTTATTAGTAGGTAGCCTACTCAAAAATACTTCATTTAAACAAATAATGTTGATATTATTTTCAACCTTGCAGAAATTTCATACTGTATTTCTGGTAGTAAATAATCAATACTGAACGTCTCCCATTTGTGAACACTAACAGTAAAATTTAAGAAGTTATTAAAGTTGATCATCAAAGGTAAACGTGAAGAAGCGAGAAGAATTTATAAAATTGCCAACTTACCGTTGGATCCTGCATGAATGGCGTGCATGGACAAACAACAATTAGCTGATTATATAATGATTGTTCATGAATTTATAATTTTGTACACTATTATCTATAAATTCATACTGCTCTACAAATAGTCAGGCCTTTGCTTTTTTTTTAATTTTATTTAGCGCAATTCCAAAGAAAAGTAATAATACAACTTACTTGGAACATAACGCACTAAGTTTCATATTCAACGATTTATCTTTGTCTTCTTTTAATGTTTTTTTGAGAACAATTTTATAGAATCAAATTTACTTGAAGCGGGAAAAGAGATAACATAAAGTATAATACTGCATCTATGTCATGTTTAGAAGATTTAGGGAATATTATGATCTCAAAACATTATAAAGTTGTTATATTGTCATCTAAATTTCAGATAATACATTGAATATTACTATTATTATCATTTCTTTGTAGCCTTAAAGCTGCTCAAGTGAGTTTGCATGCAACAAGTCATATGCTGTATTGGATTTTCTACTATTCCTTAATAGCTTCACAGCATTCATCTGGTGAACATTGGATGATCTGAATAAAAGTGATAAAAATACTGGGTAATAAAAATTATGAAATAAATGCTAACCGGAAGCCCGATCTCTCCTGATTTTCCTGGCGGCCCTGGCAGTCCTTGCTTCCCCCTCCTACCCCTCTTACCGCGGTCTCCTTTCTCCCCCTTCACAGCCACCACTTCACCCCCCGCTACCCCAGGACTGGGAGGTCCAGGAGGACCCGGTTCGCCCCTCACTCCTGGCGGTCCTTGAGGTCCTTCCGCTCCTGGAGTTCCAGGCTCTCCTTGTTTTCCACTCTCGCCTTTCTCGCCGTTCCAGCCCTGGAAAAATATATTACATTCGGATTCACCCACACAAATACAGTAGAACTACAAGTATCCGAACTAATTCGGATTCGATTTGAAATTTTCGGATAATTGGAGTGCTTCACGAAAACGGGAAATTTTGACTTCATTTGAAAAAAAAAATTGACTTCATTTAGATAGTTACATTACAGTGCATATTCATTACATCAAAAATACAATGTTAAGGACTGAATAAACAGATTAAAATCTTTGAGATATACAGTATTATCACAGTCTAATAAATACATTTATTAGACTGTGATATTATTATATTCAAATAAGAATGTGTAGAATTCATAACTTAGTTGGAATGTGAAAGACTTGGTAGTTTCCCAATAACAATTTATCTCAATTTATTTTCTTTGAAAATTATGGTAATAAATGTGATAGTGGTTATAGGCCTACATTAATTCATGATTTTTTACGATAAAAACTTCATCTTGAATAGAATGTATTCCACTACATGTTCTATCTTTAATATAATTATCATTATTATAATCACGCTGTACTTGGTATTAACAGAAATGTGAAGATAACAATGACTTTCGATGTGGTGAATTTATTATTTCTATACATTTAGTAATAAGGTATGTAGGCAAATATTATATTCTCACTATTTTTGAAAAATTTTGAATTGATGAACTGAATACGATTATTTTCAAGTTTGAACGAGAACTGGAATCGAGAGTTGCCAGTTTAATGGCCAGAAACAATACGTTTTTAATGAGCAGTTGGACTTCAGCTCATCATGACTTCCAATATTTCAGGTAATCTTTTAAGAAAAAATCAATACTCACAGCTACTCCAGGTGGTCCAGGCATTCCAGGTGATCCAGAGTCCCCTTTCTCCCTTTTCTCCTTTATGTCCAGCATCTCCTTCTCACCCTTTGGTCCAGGCTCTCTCACTCCTGCAATTTCAGAAGAGTTCAATTTTTTCCAAAAGACAACTGAATAAATGTATGATACGATTGTACTTTTATGTCTTCAAGGCTCAAGTAGCATGAGAAGCTGATGACATTTTTTTAGTTTTAAAACCTTGATTAAAGAGTTTCTTAACGCCTAATATAGAGTTACTAGTAAGTTAGTGACTACTGTGACTAGTAACTTTACTTAGTTGCAAGCTACAATGACATTATTCAATGCTGCTCACACCAATTTCTTAATAATGAGGTAAACAATCAAGGTCACAATCAATAAAAACAACCAAAACCAAGTTTAATTTCAATGATAATTTATAATCTGACTTCGTATTCTTTCAGTTCCATCAGTCATTATTTTCTACTTTTCAAAGCAGATACATTATTATCCTACTGATGTATGCTTCAAGTGAATAAGCTCAATAATATCCACAGAGTTTCTGTCATACAATAATGAATTGTTCTTTAATATAGATGTTCATCTTTGAGAACATTAAATGTCAAAATAACATTCCAGAAATTGTAACACAATTTACCGTACATTAGTACAGGTACCAATACAACTTAGATCGCTTGAAGAAAGCGAAGAAACTCTTTTTTCGGTTTCATGTGAATTCGCTTTATTACGGATTATGTTTCATTTTTGCTAAGAAATAATGAAAATATAAATATTAGCCATACCTACTGTCTCTTCAAGGTAATCGGGGTCACCCTGCATATTACTGACAGTCATTACAGCGCCGGGGGGACCGGGGGGTCCAGGGGGGCCTATACCACCTTCTTCACCTGTTAAACAATCAGAAACATTCATCAATCACAACCAATAAGAAGACACGAATAGTAAGACAAGTGATAAAATTTTGAACTTACAAATTGATAGGCCGTAGAAGTTGGTTGACAAGGCCTAAAATGTACTTTGAATGTATTTATTGGTCAAAAGAAAATATTTCTATTCTTTCTATCATATTTCTATTCTAGAAGTTGATAGATTGGATTCGAATAAGCTTGCATACGATGCAGCTGTATGTGTGATGTGAGTACAGTGTATTGCCCGCGTTTAAGCTCCCTGTCCCTGATGGCTGAAGAGGAGAGGAGAGGAGAGACGAAGCACTCTTCTACACTACAAAAACGGGTTTCGATGACGTATTGCATTCCTCCCAGGGGCACGGAGCTTAGAATCGGCCAGTAACTTGGTTGCTGCAAACTCTGTCATATAAATAACGTCAACTCGGATTATCATCCAAGGAGATTCATTCAGTCTGTGATTCAGTCTGATGTCCTGTCAAACTTCAATTATATATTATAAATATTCGCTTACAGTGATATCATGATTGTTTGAAAATTACATTGTTTCTAGTAAATGCTCTAACAATAATGTAACTGATAATTATTATTGTTGATAAAATATCAATAAATATGATAATATCATCAAATCAACACACGGTTTTACGGTTTTAAAACAGAAATAATTTGAAATTAATACCTTTTTGTCCTTTGGCTGCGGGCCGGCCATTTTCTCCAGGAAAACCAGGCATACCATCAATTCCGGGTGATCCAGGTTCTCCTTTGAATCCTTGGCTTCCAGGAGGTCCTTGATGACCCTTTCAATAAAATGGTTCTATGCTTATTTTTCTGTGGAAGTTCCACTACAACTAATACGGTAGGTATGATTTTTTTTCTTAAATAATTATTTGAATTATAAGATCTTTATCCATTGTTGCTCCATTACAACATGGAAGCAACATTAACAGAATTCAATCTCCATCAATGGTTTAAGCTGAAGCTTCTCAACAGTACATTGTTAGTATTTTAACTAACATTAATAAACTGAATGATTCAAACTACCAATTCATGTTTCTATTCATTTAACCTATCAAAATTATAATATTGGGATACCGTATTGGTGTCATAAACATTACGGTATTCTTTAACATTCATCACATGCAATAATTTATTAATAAATCATGTTCAAACAACTTATTAGAGAATAATAAACAGCCTAAAAGTCACTTTTCAACTTCTTCTATTCAAGAAATTATCAAAATGAAACTCCAATAGGAGAGTAATGTATTCTATTATTTGATTGGACTGAAATATTGGTGAATATGGTATAAACATCATTATTTTATTATTGCATAGCCAGCTATATAGAACAATCCATAAAAAAAGTCTGCCCACAGCCTTCTGGGAGGATGAAAATGCAAAGATGAACAAAAAAGTATAGAAACGAGACGGGAAGGAGAGTAATGTATTCTATTATTTCATTGGACTAAAATATTGTTAAATATAGCATAAACTTCACTATTTTATCAATACTAAGCCAGCTATATTAGACAATCCATGAAATGAAATCTGACTTCAGCCACCTAAGAGGATGAAGAGGCATAAACAGGATAAAAATGAGAAGGGAAGGGGAGTAATGTATTCTATTATTTGATTGGACTGAAATATTGTTAAATATGGTATAAACATCATTATTTTATTATTACATAGCCAGCTATATTGAACAATCCACAAGAAGAGAACTGCCCACAGCCTTCTGGGAGGGTGAATATGCAAAGATGAACAAAAAAAGGATAAAAACGAGAAGGGAAGGAGAGTAATGTATTCTATTATTTCATTGCACTGAAATATTGTTAAATATAGCAAAAGTCATTATTTTATTATCATTAAGCCAGCTATATTAGACAATCCATGAAATGAGATCTGCCTACAGCCACCTAAAGGATGATGAAGATGCATAAACAGGATAAAAATGAGAAGGAAGGAGAGTAATGTATTCTATTATTTGATTGGACTGAAATATTGTTAAATATGGTATAAACATCATTATTTTATTATTACATAGCCAGCTATATTGAACAATCCACAAAAGAGAACTGCCCACAGCCTTCTGGGAGGATGAAAATGCAAAGATGAACAAAAAGGTTAAAAACGAGAAGGAAAGGAGAGTAATGTATTCTATTATTTCATTGGAATGAAATATTCTTAAATATGGTATAAACACCATTGATTTATTATCATTAAGCAAACTATATTAGACAATCCATGAAATGAGATCTGACTTCAGCCACCTAAAAGGAAGAACATGCGAACACCGGGTAAAGATAGGGAGGGATGAAGCTTAATGAACTCTATTATTCGATTGGAATGAAATATTGTTGAATATGGTATAAACATCATCATTTTACAATTACAAAGCCAGCTATGTTGAACAATCCATAAAAAGAGATCTACCCACAGCCTTCTCGGAGGATGAAAATGCAAAGATGAACAGAAAAAGGATAAAAACGAGAAGGGAAGGAGAGTAATGTATTCTATTATGTCATTGGACTGAAATATTGTTAAATATGGTATAAACATCATTATTTTATTATTACTAAGCCAGCTATATTAGACAATCCATGAAATGAGATCTGACTTCAGCCACCTAAGAGGATGAAGATGCATAAACAGGATAAAAATGAGAAGGGAAGGGGAGTAATGTATTCTATTATTTGATTGGACTGAAATATTGTTAAATATGATATAAACATCATTATTTTATTATTACATAGCCAGCTATATTGAACAATCCATAAAAAGAGATCTAACCACAGCCTTCTGGGAGGATGAATATGCAAAGATGAACAAAAAAAGGTTAAAAACGAGAAGGAAAGGAGAGTAATGTATTCTATTATTTCATTGGACTGAAATATTGTTAAATATGGTATAAACACCATTCATTTATTATCATTAAGCCAGCTATATTAGACAATCCATGAAATGAGAGCTGCCTACAGCCACCTAAGAGGATGAAGATGCATAAACAGGATAAAAATGAGAAGGGAAGAGGAGTAATGTATTCTATTATTTGATTGGAGTGAAATACTGTTATATATGGTATTAACATCATTATTTTATTACATAGCCAGCTATATTGAACAATCCATGAAAAAAATCTGCCCACAGCCTTCTGGGAGGATGAAAATGCAAAGATGAACAAAAAGTATAGAAACGAGAAGGAAGGAGAGTAATGTATTCTATTATTTCATTGGACTGAAATATTGTTAAATATGGTATAAACACCATTCATTTATTAAGCCAGATATATTAGACAATCCATGAAATGAGAGCTGCCTACAGCCAGCCAAGAGGATGAATATGCATAAACAGGATAAAAATGAGAAGGGAAGGCGAGTAATGTATTCTATTATTCGATTGGACTGAAATATTGTTAAATATGGTATAAACATCATCATTTTATTATTACATAGCCAGCTATATTGAACAATCCACAAGAAGAGAACTGCCCACAGCCTTCTGGGAGGGTGAATATGCAAAGATGAACAAAAAAAGGATAAAAACGAGAAGGGAAGGAGAGTAATGTATTCTATTATTTCATTGAATTGATATATTGTTAGATATAGCAAAAACGTCATTATTTTATTATTACTAAGCCAGCTATATTAGACAATCCATGAAATGAGATCTGACTTCAGCCAGCCAAGAGGATGAAGATGGATAAACAGGATAAAAATAAGATGAAAAGGGGAGTAATGTATTCTATTATTTGATTGGACTGAAATATTGTTAAATATGGTATAAACATCATTATTTTATTATTACAAAGCCAGCTATATTGAACAATCCAAAGAGATCTGCCCACAGCCTTCTGGGAGGTGAATAAGCAAAGATGAACAAAAAGGTTAAAAACGAGAAGGAAGGAGAGTAATGTATTCTATTATTTCATTGGACTGAAATATTGTTAAATATAGTATAAACACCATTATTTTATTATCATTAAGCCAGCTATATTAGACAATCCATGAAATGAGATCTGACTACAGCCACCTAAGAGGATGAAGATGCATAAACAGGATAAAATGAGAAGGGAGGGAGTAATGTATTCTATTATTTGATTGGACTGAAATATTGTTAAATATGGTATAAACATCATTATTTTATTATTACAAAGCCAGCTATATTGAACAATCAAAAAGAGATCTACCCACAGCCTTCTGGGAGGATGAAAATGCAAAGATGAACAAAAAGGATAAAAACGAGAAGGGAAGGAGTAATGTATTCTATTATCTGATTGGACTGAAATATTGTTAAATATGGCATAAACATCATTATTTTATTATTAACATAGCCAGCTATATTAGACAATCCATGAAATGAGATCTGACTTCACAGCCCTAAGAGGATGAAGATGCAAAGATGAACAAAGGATAAAAATGAGAAGGGAAGGAGTAATGTATTCTATTATTTGATTGGACTGAAATATTGTTAAATATGGTATAAACATCATTATTTTATTATTACATAGCCAGCTATATTGAACAATCCATGAAATGACAGCTGCCCACAGCCTTCTGGGAGGAAGAAGATGCAAAAGATAAAAAAAAGATGAAAAGGAGAGTAATGTATTCTATTATTTCATTGGACTGAAATATTGTTAAATATGGAATAAACATCATTATTTATTATTACTAAGCCAGCTATATTAGACAATCCATGAAATGAGATCTGCCTACAGCCACCTAAAAGGAAGAAGATGCATAAACAGGATAAAAATAAGAAGGAAAGGGGAGTAATGTATTCTATTATTTGATTGGACTGAATTTTGTTAAATATGTTAAAAACATCATCATTTTATTATTACATAGCCAGCTATATTGAACAATCCATGAAAAGAGATCTGCCAACAGCCTTCTGAGAAAAAGAATATGCAAAGATGAACAAATAAAAAATGAGAAGGAAGAGTAATGTATTCTATTATTTGATTGGACTGAAATATTGTTAAATATAGCATAAACTTCATTATTTATTATTACTAAGCCAGCTATATTAGACAATCCATGAAATAAAATCTGACTTCAGCCACCTAAGAGGATGAAGAGGCATAAACAGGATAAAAATGAGAAGGGAAGGAATGTAATTTATTCTATTTTTTGATTGGACTGAAATATTGTTGAATATGATATAAACATCATTATTTTATTATAACAAAGCCAGCTATATTGAACAACACACAAAAGTAGATCTGCCCACAGCCTTCTGGGAGGATGAATATGCAAAGATGAACAAAAAAAGGTTAAAAACGAGAAGGAAAGGAGAGTAATGTATTCTATTATTTAATTGGACTGAAATATTGTTAAATATAGCATAAACATCATTATTTTATTATAACATAGTCAGCTATATTAGACAATCCATGAAATGAGATCAGACTCACAGCCTTTTGGGAGGAAGAATATGCAATGAGGAACAAAGAAGCCTAAAACGAAGGGGAGGAGTAATGTATTCTATTATTTGATTGGACTGAATTTTGTTAAATATGTTAAAAACATCATCATTTTATTATTACATAGCCAGCTATATTGAACAATCCATGAAAAGAGATCTGCCAACAGCCTTCTGAGAAAAAGAATATGCAAAGATGAACAAATAAAAGGATAAAAACGAGAAAGAAAGGAGAGTAATGAATTCTATTATTTGATTAGACTAGAATATTATTTAAAAGAGCATAAACATCATTATTTTATTATTACTAAGCCAGCTATATTGGACATTGACAATCCATGAAATGAGAGCTGCCTACAGCCTTCTGGAAGGATGAAAATGCAAAGATGAACAAAAAAAAGTATAGAAACTAGAAGGAAAGGAGCGTAATGAAATCTATTATTTCATTGGACTGAAATATTGTTAAATATGGTATGAACATCCTTATTTTATTATTACATAGCCAGCTATATTGGACAATCCATGAAATGAGATCTGCCCACAGCCTTCTGGGAGGATGAAAATGCAATGATGAACAAAAAAGGATAGAAACGAGAAGGAAGGAGAGTAATGTATTCTATTATCTGATTGGACTGAAATATTGTTAAAATATGATATAAACATCATTATTTTATTATTACATAGCCAGCTATATTAGAACAATCCATCAAAGAGATCTGCCACAGCCTTCTGGGAGGGTGAATATGCAAAGATGAACAAAAAAGTATAGAAGGAGAAGGAAGGAGAGTAATGTATTCTATTATTTCATTGGACTGAAATATTGTTAAATATGGTATAAACACCATTATTTTATTATCATTAAGCCAGCTATATTAGACAATCCATGAAATGAGATCTGACTTCAGCCACCCAAGAGGATGAAGATGCATAAACAGGATAAAAATGAGAAGGGGAGAGGAGTAATGTATTCTACTATTTGATTGGACTGCAATATTGTTAAATATGATAGAAACATCATTATTTTATAATTACAAAGCCAGCTATATTGAACAATCCATAAAAAGAGATCTACCCACAGCCTTCTGGAAAGGTGAAACTGCAAAGATAAACAAAAAGGATAAAAACGAGAAGGAAGGAGAGTAATGTATTCTATTATCTGATTGGACTGAAATATTGTTAAATATGGTATAAACATCATTATTTATTATTACTAAGCCAGCTATATTAGACAATCCATGAAATGAGATCTGACTTCAGCCACCTAAGAGGATGAAGATGCAAAACAGGATAAAAATGAGAAGGAAGAGTAATGTATTCTATTATTTGATTGGACTGAAATATTGTTGAATATGGTATAAACATCATTATTTTATTATTACATAGCCAGCTATATTGAACAATCCATGAGAAGAGAACTGACTTCACAGCCTTCTGGGAGGGTGAATATGCAAAGATGAACAAAAAGGTTAAAAACGAGAAGGAAGGAGAGTAATGTATTCTATTATTTCATTGGACTGAAATATTGTTAAATATAGCATAAACATCATTATTTATTATCATTAAGCCAGCTATATTGAACAATCCATGAAATGAGATCTGCCACAGCCTTCTGGGAGGATGAATATGCATAAAAGGATAAAAAAGAAAAGGAAAGGGAAGTAATGTCTTCTATTTTTAGATTGGACTGAAATATTGTTAAATATGATATAAACATCATTATTTTATTATTACATTGCCAGCTATATTGAACAATCCAAAAAAAGAGTTCTGCCCACAGCCTTCTGGGAGGAAGAATATGCAAAGATGAACAAAAAGTATAGAAACGAGAAGGGAATGAGTAATGTATTCTATTATTTGATTGGACTGAAATATTGTTAAATATGGTATAAACATCATTATTTTATATTACTAAGCCAGCTATATTAGACAATCCATGAAATGAGAACTGACTTCAGCCACCTAAGAGGACGAAGAGGAATAATCAGGATAAAAATGGGAAGGGAAATGAGAGTAATGTATTCTAATATCTGATTGGAATGAATTATTGTTAAATATAGCATAAACATAATTATTTTATTATTACTAAGCCAGCTATATTGAACAATCCATGAGAGAGATCTGCCCACAGCCTTCTGGGAGGATGAAGATGCAAAGATGAACAAAAAGGATAAAGAAACGAGAAGGAAGGAGAGTAATGTATTCTATTATTTGATTGGACTGAAATATTGTTAAATATGGTATAAACATCATTATTTTATTATTACTAAGCCAGCTATATTGAACAATCCATGAAAAAGAGATCTGCCCACAGCCTTCTGGGAGGATGAATATGCAAAGATGAACAAAAAGTATAAAAACGAGAAGGAAAGGAGGTAATGTATTCTATTATTTCATTGGACTGAAATAATGCTAAATATGGTATAAACATCATTATTTTATTTTCATTAAGCCAGCTATATTAGACAATCCATGAAATGAGGCTGCCTACAGCCACCTAAAGGATGAAGATGCATAAACAGGATAAAATGAGAAGGAAGAGGAGTAATGTATTCTATCATTTGATTGGACTGAAATATTGTTAAATATGGTATAAACATCATTATTTTATTATTACATAGCCAGCTATATTGAACGATCCATAAAAAGAGATCTACCCACAGCCTTCTGGGAGGATGAAAATACAGAGATGAACAAAAAAAGGATAAAAACGAAAAGGAAAGGAAAGTAATGAATTCTATTATCTGTGATTGGACTGAAATATTGTTAATATGGTAGCATAAACATCATTATTTTATTATTACTAAGCCAGCTATATTAGACAATCCATGAAATGAGATCTGACTTCAGCCACCTAAGAGGATAAAGATGCATAAACAGGATAAAAATGAGAAGGAAGGGGAGTAATGTATTCTATTATTTGATTGGACTGAAATATTGTTAAATATGGTATAAACATCATTATTTTATTATTACATAGCCAGCTATATTGAACAATCCACAAAGAGAACTGCCCACAGCCTTCTGGGAGGGTGAATATGCAAAGATGAACAAAAAGGATAAAAACGAGAAGGAAGGAGAGTAATGTATTCTATTATTTCATTGGACTGAAATATTGTTAAATATAGCATAAACATCATTATTTTTATTATCCCATTAAGCCAGCTATATTAGACAATCCATGAAATGAGATCTGACTTCAGCCACCTAAGAAGGATGAATATGCATAAACATGATAAAAAGGAAAAGGTTAGGCGAGTAATGAATTCTATTATTTGATTCGGACTGAAATATTGTTGTTAAATATGGTATAAACATCATTATTTTATATTACATAAGCCAGCTATATTGAACAATCCACAAAAAAGAAGATCTGCCCACAGCCTTCTGGGAGGGTGAAAATGCAAAGATGAACAAAAAAGTATAGAAACGAGAAGGAAAGAAAGAGTAATGTATTCCTATTATTTCATTGGACTGAAATATTGTTAAATATAATTATAAACATCATTATTTTATTATTACTAAGCCAGCTATATTGAACAATCCATGAAATAGAGATCTGACTTCAGCCAGCCACCTAAAAGGATGAAGATGCAAAGATAAACAGGATAGAAATGAGAAGGGAAGGAGAGTAATGTATTCTATTATTTGATTGGACTGAAATATTGTTGAATATGGTTATAAACATCATTATTTTAATATAACAAAGCCAGCTATATTGAACAATTCATCAAATGAGATCTGCCTTCACAGCCTTCTGGGAGGATGAAAATACAAAGATGAACAAAAGGGATAAAAACGAGAAGGGAAGGAGAGTAATGTATTCTATTATTTCATTATACTGAAATATTGTTAAATATAGCATAATCGTCATTATTTTATTATTACTAAGCCAGCTATATTAGACAATTCTCAAAAAGAGATCTGCCCACAGCCTTCTGGGAGGATGAAAATGCAAAGATGAACAAAAAGAGGATAAAAACGAGAAGAAGAGGATAGTAATGTAATCAATTATCTGATTGGACTGAGATATTGTTAAATATAGCATAAACATCATTATTTTATTATAACATAGTCAGCTATATTACACAATCCATGAAATGAGATCTGCCACAGCCTTCTGGAAGATGAAAATGCAAAGTGAACAGGATAAAAGTATGGAAACTAGAAGGAAAGGAGCGTAATGAAATCTATTATTTGGTTGGACTGGAATATTGTTTAAAGATGGCATAAACATGTCATTTTATTTTATACTAAATAGCCAGCTATATTGGACAATCCATGAAATGACAGCTAGCCTACAGCCACCTGGGAGGGTGAAAATGCAAAGATGCATAAACAGGATAGAATAAGATGGGAAGGGAGTAATGTATTCTATCATTCGATTGGACTGAAATATAGTAAAATATGGAATAAACATCATTATTTCATTGTTTTCATAGCCAGCTATATTAAACAATCCATAAGATGAGATCTGACCACAACCTTCTAGGAGGGTGAATATGCAAGATGAACAAAAAAGGTTAAAAACGAGAAGGAAAGGAGAGTAATGTATTCTATTATTTCGATTGGACTGAAATATTGTTCAATATATTATGAACACCATTCATTTATTATTACATTAAAAGCCAACTATATTAGACAATCCATGAAATGAGAGCTGCCTACAGCCACCTAAAAGGATGAAGATGCATAAACAGGATAAAACTGAGAAAGGAAAGGAGAGTAATGTATTCTATTATTTGATTGGACTGCAATATTGTTGAATATGATATAAACATCATTATTTTATTATTACATAATATTATATTGAACGGAAAATCCATCAAAAGAGATCTGCCTACAGCCTTCTGAGGAGGTGAAAATGTAAAGATAAACAGAAAAGTATATAGAAACGAGAAGGGGAAGGCAGTAATGTATTCTATTATTCGATTGGACTGAAATATTGATAAATATGGTATAAACATCATTATTTTATAATTACTAAGCCAAAAGCTATATTAGACAATCCATGAAATGAGATCTGACTTCAGCCAGCCAAGAGGATGAATATGCATAAACAGGATAAAAATGAAACGGGAAGGCGATTAATGTATATTCTATTATTCAGTTGGACTGAAATATTGTTTAAATATGGTATAACATCATTAT